>JAJSPD010000094.1:0-153882 GCA_021307315.1 Bisporella sp. PMI_857
CGTAGGTCATGTTAGTCTACGGCTAGGTGCTTGAAATTAGGTCTTGGTACTTTAAGACCGCATAGCAGGACCAGTAGACTCGGACTATTGGTTAGGATTATTAGCTGACGTGAGATTTGAAACTCCAGGGTACAAGTTCACTTCGATTCCCAGAGGTGGCTTATGCATCTGCATCTTTGTAGTCTTACTAGAGTGTTCCATACAGTCAACGAGGGGTTTACAAAAAGGTCGACACGGAAAAATGAATGTACTACAGAAATGCTACTTAGCCGGCTCTTAATTGAGGACTCTCGTATTCTGGGCAGCTTATCATGAGTTCTAGCAATACTCTGTGCATCTCGTATCCAGGATTGGTAATGCGGTGAAGCAGAGATGTATAACTGGTAGTTTACTGATTAATACCATATCTCAAAGACAACCGAGAACCCCGCCAAGTCCAACCCCGCCAAGCCCAACCCCGCACAAACTCTCACTTCATAAAGGTAATTTGTAAATGCAACTACATTATGGATAGGTACCTAAGTTGGCCAAACCCTGGCTCACTTCAGACTTAATGGCGCGCATAGAGGCGCACGTGGAACTGCATATAGCAAGAATGCACCTGCCGGTTCTTTTAGTGCCAAGGTAGTCACTTAAATATGGCCAACAATTTACAAGTTCTGTATCACGTGTTAAAAGGCAATCATATTCTGAAAAATGTACAGCAGTAAGTTCGTAGGGTAAATTTTTAAGAACCCAAATCTCGAGAGTTTCTTATAACTAAACATACAACAGATAAGTCAGCTTAAAACCAAAATCAAAAAAAAATAAACTTGATTTTGCAGCCACTTAAAACCCTGTTAAGTCAAACTCTCAATGCAGCACGCAGTTGACGAAATTTCATAATCTTTTTTGAAAACGTACATGTTAAAAATTCTGTAAACATATGAAGGTGTATGCAGCCAGCAATAACAGCTTATTTACAGTTTAAAGCTACACTCAAGGTTAGAAAGAGGGGTGGCCGGTAATGCTGTTATTAGGTATTGTAGTTGGAATCAGGCTCTTAAAAAGTGGCGTCGCAAGTCTCGGGGTTTGGACATCTAATCCAATTAATTATCATCGGTGACAAGCATGAGGCGAATACATACAACCGTAGGCTAAGGAAAACTAGACTATCTTCCTACTCTGAAGTGACTATAGTTTCGCATGATCAGAGAAATGAATGATAATATCTGAAATCTAAGATTGTAGTTTCAAAATTAATTTGGCTGAAAATCGTAAGTGAGATTCATAACTAACAAAATTAATTCTTGAAAAGCTATTTTCTATATTCAGTTATATTCCTGACTTTTCCAAAACCATGTATGGTTTGTGTTTCAACTCTCACAATTTTATTAGCGGAATTGTAATAATTTCTATAGGACAGTATAAAATACTTTTTTCGGCTGTTCTTTTGAAAATCTCATCGCCTGAGCGAGCAATAACCATAGAAAAAACAGCAGAAAAGGTAATCAAAAAAAGGCTAAACTTCATTTTGCAGTGCGTGCTTTGACGTAGATATATAGTAATGAAACTGTAGTTGTGTAAGAGCTAGAGAGAAGAGCCTCGAATCGAGAGAAAAGTGATACTTGGTAGTAGTAAAGCTGTGGATGGAAAAAATGTTGAATGATGAAGATATGCTGTGTCTAAGTAGCTACTTATATACTTTATTTTGTTTGTGAAGTTTATACAACACTTTTTGAAATTCTAACTTTGTATGAGGCTTGGTAAGTCCTTCTTTCCCAAGGATCTTGGGGCAGTGCAATATCAACTGTACAAGGAGGGTTGGTTGTACAGTGCCCCCAAAAGTCTTCGCGTATTACTATATCCAGGATATGGTAATAGGGTGCGGCCCCGCAGCCGCGTCGTATGTCATCCACAGCCATGTGATGCTTCCATCGAATATTGTGCCTGACGCGCCACAGGGAGGTGAATCCAGCGACTGAAGGAAAGGAATATTTTCGGAGGTCATTTGAATCCCAGAAATAATGGACCACAGAATACAATATCAGTAGCGCAGGCCGGGCTAGGAAACGGAGAACCAGAGCGATAAGCATATTCCTTAGGACAAATTCAGCGCTTCAAGAAAATCAATAAATATATTGTATTCGAATTACGGCACCATGCTCGAGTTAACTTTGGATTCATTTATACTCTTAATGGTACAGGCAGGATTCAGGAGCCAAGCAGAAACAGCTGTCTTTTACGATGGAGCACTTCCGCACTCCACCTTGCTATCCTCGAGCCAATTGCGTTCGCGGAATTGACTTCCTAAGCCACGTTGTTACAAACTAGGGTTTGGAGTACAGGCCTCGCGGTTCCCGTACATGCACTGTTAACCTGCTGATAATGCGAGGAAATATTCCCTTGAGTCTGACTTCTCTCCTCATGACGGTAGCAAGACAGTCGGGCGACTTCTTTTAAGCAGCCGACCAGCAATAAAGTTTCCACGCTCTAGCAATCCATAAGCATTCTTCACCCATTGCTTCGATAATTTGGCACAGACACCGAAGAATATTTAAGGAGCTATCCATTATCATTAGGGTTAGGGTTCAACGTTCTGATGGGACCAGGTTCCCCTGACATCCTAGCCAATAACTAGTAAATAACTATAGTCGTATTGCTATTAGCTGCCATGCCCCCACACTGCTGTACATGTACAGGCAAGTGAATAGATGGATTCTCAGGGCAACCTATAGGACACTCTATTGAGGCCCCCAATCGATCGTCACTCCAGAAGCGAGGCTGGCAAGCGAAGCTGAGGGACTAGCAGACGGTGTGCCTCACAGTTGCATCGCCATGAAGTGACAATTTGCGGATGGTATAATAGCATCGGCCTGCTGCTTTTTCACCTCCTGCTCGCAGGTGGGGTTGTGTAGAAAGAAACATTGTCCCCCGTGATCCAGTTCCTATCGCGGGCTTCCGGGATCATGAAGCTCCTCCTGGCTTACGCCTGCGGTGCATTTGTCCGGATCTTTGCTTGTTGCTCCCCAACCCTCTCTGTACGAGGCGAGGCTACCAACAGCCCTTCCAATGCTAATTTTCTTCGCAGAGGCAACCATGCATGTAAGAAACACCCTCGACTCCTATACCGCGACGGGGAGATGGATTAACAACGCCCAGCGGTGGTTCTTGGCGATTATTTGTTGATTGATGGCGGAGTGGTTTCTCAATTAATCGATGGCAACCTAGATCGAGGCCAAAGCGGCGGATACTTCCGACAAAGTAAGACCCTAGATAGATCATCGTAGTTCCAATTGATCACCAAGGGGAATGGGGTGTTAATCATCCGTGTTGCACATAGACAATGTGACGCTGGCCATTGACCTGCGGTCGTCGTGGACTAATGCCACACTCCCCATCAGTACCATTTCCAAAGGATCCGCGCCCATTCTCAACAATGCGGTGTTGTGGAAGTTTGATGCTCATACCTGTTACGCCTGGGGCGGGATGAGGGCCGCCGCCAGCTTCCAAACCCCTCCCGTCGAACTATGGCAGTTATTGAGCAATGGCACAGGTAAGGCGACCTGGTCGCAGATCGTTGCACCTAATCAAAGGTTCTGGAATTTTCCCCGGCGAGCGTTTGGAGCCGGTGCGGTGATCAATCAGAATGGGTATTACATTGGCGGGCGAGTAAGTGCGGAGACAGATCCATCCATCTCCGATAGCAAGTATAAACACCAGTCCGGAATCATCTCGTTCAATTCTTCCTCTGGACAATGGAGTAACGAAACATCAGTTGGTATGAATGCATACAGTAGGATGCAATATGCAGCCGTGGTGACGGTTCCTGCGTTTGGTCTCGATAGCAGAGGACTCTTTGTAGTGCTTGGAGGTGAGGATGGGTCAGCTGGTTTGATGCCATTTAATAATATCACATTTTATGACCCATACATCGACCGATGGTTTGCTCAGACCGCATCAGGAGCTATCCCAGCACCCAAGGAAAGTTTTTGTGCAGTTGCTGTGCAAGGAGATAATGGAACATACGAGATGTAAGTGGCTTACTTGCACATATGCCGCCTGCATATGGGTTGGAACTAATGCTCCTACGCGCCGTAGATTTGTTTATGGAGGCATCAACCTCCATGGCAATGTAAACAATGATGATATGTACGTATTGACCATACCTGGCTTCAGGTGGTTTCGTGCTCCCGGGTCTGGATCTCCCCGATTTTCCCATACGTGTGAGGTGATCGGCAGGAGGCAGCTTGTCACAATTGGTGGATATGACAAAGGTGCTAGCAGTTGGATTAACTGGACATTTAATTATCAAAATCCAGATCCTCTGACCCAAGGGATTGGAATCTTTGACATGACAGCGATGGAGTGGATGCCTTATTACAACGCCAGCGCAGCGCCTTACGAAACTCCCAAAGTGGTAAAAGACTGGTATGCGGAAGGGTACGTCTGAATTTCTCCATGCTCCCGGAAGATCTAGGCTAAGTTTTAGATAGGAACCAAGCATTGGTTCAATGGCAATCTAAAGAGATTTCGCGTTTGTTTATCAGAGATATTCCAGGTGAGTGTCTGGCAACAACTATTTGTTGTCAACACACGTATTATAGTATAGTCCAATGAGCTTAAGATTTTATCTACTAATACGTCCAAAAGTCTCTGTAAGTCCCACGGCAGAGGCCACAGCAGCTGTCACATCGACAGACACAAATAAAGCATGCAACAATGGTTCGGATTCAAAAAATTTTACAATCGCAACTATAGTCACGAGTATTCTCTCGGCATTGTTTGCTGGCATAGCCGCTTGGACGCAATGGAAGCAGTATCAACTGAAACAACTGCTATCTGGACAGGAGACTTTACCAAACAAGCCTTCATCGCCGTTGCCTACATCTGAAGCCAACACTACCGGCACCAACGCTCCCGTAGTTACGGCTAGCAATGCGGAACCAAGCATAACAAATAGACCATCAAAGGAAGAAGGAAGTTCTCCGCCCAGACACTCTTCTTCCAGAACCTTCCAACGACACAGCACAGAGCTCCCCTATCCAAAATACACAGTAGAAGTCCGCAGAAAATGATATCCACAGAATCAATACAGATCCAACAAGAGTGAGAATTATTCAGCCCTAGACGTTGCTCTATTTTTCACTCTAGTAATCAGAGATACCCACGATATAATACTTATATAGCAGTCGGTTTCTTTAAATTATTTCGAAAAAATACTTGGTACGAGTGTATATCTCTGCCAGATTTTTCATTATTCTCCCTAATGAAGCTGTTGGTTTTGTATTTAATGGTATTATACTAGAAATTTTCGAACTGTTGTCCTGTCTGAGATTTAATTTTTGTGGCTTTTATTTTGAAGTACGGGTTCCGATTTATGCTTTATAAGTTTTATTTATCGCTGGATATTTGGTATCCCCTTTTTTTCACTGCGTACTATCAACTAAAGCCTCTTCAACCGCCTTGAGAGTATTTGCCGTGCACTCCCTAGTTCTGCTGCTTGGATAAGATAGCGTTGACATGGTCTATGAGCTTATTAACTTTTTCAAACTGCTCAACGATATGGTTGATTGCATCGTTAACGCCATTGTCGCCAGTATAATCCGGATACTGCTTCTGGAGTGGTGATTTCGGGAGTTGATTCTCAAAGTCATCAACATTTTAGATAATACTTAACTCCTCACGCAAATATCTCGCCTTTGGCCGACCTAGTCCGGTAGGATTAAATTAAAGTTGAGCTCTTGCTTAGCTCCACAGTATGACCATGATAGGTAGGTGGGGTGTTTCCATACCACCTCCCAAGGCGGCAAAGGTAAAAGTTCTTTTTTGACTTGCTTAGATACATTTCTAAATATTGGAACTTAATGCGAGTATCTTCTGCAACTCTGCCTCCCTTGCCCTCAAGTAATATCCTCAATTGACGGCTTTTCTTAAAACTTCGTAATTGTACAAGTATTTACACGGCCGAGAAACTATCACTGAAACGTATCAGAAGCAACGGAATTGCAAAGGAAGTAGCCGATATTATCGAAAAGGAAGGAAAAGCCGACACGACCGTGTATCAGGTCTGATGCACGATCGATAGGCAGATGTGCTACTTAGCCTTGGATGAATGCGTTTATAGCTTTTCGAATGCGTCGTCTGTGGAATCTGAAGATATACAATTTGGCTTTTGATTAGGATATTTGTCTACTCACGGATTTCCTAAGATCGTAACAGCAAATTTTAGCCACACCTTTTAGAATAGTGTGCAAATTAGTGCTGTGACCAGGTATAGAGTCATACCTTCTATTGAGATAAATTTAGAACACCTTTTCTTTGTATTTGAGATTTAGATTTCGAACCCAAGACATTTTGTTATTATTTTTGAAATATTTGATCTCGTGCGCTAAAACAAGAGCACAAGTATTCAGATATACTTCTGCTAATGTTTAGCTTGGTTTCGCATTAGGGGTGACGGGTGTCGGAACACTTTTTCCGGAAGCGCGCTTAACTATTTTCTTTCCTGTATATAAAAGCATAAGTCCGAAATTCGAAACTAGAGTGTTATGATCTGAGATGTTCTTTTATCAGATCTTAAAAATGGCAAATAGTACTACTAAAAATGGATCACATTACAACCCGACTTTATATTGTCATTTTCCCTAAGCGACACACATATTGACTGGGAGAGAGAGCTGTAGCAAGTGGAATGCAAGATGTGTATGATCCAAGCTGGGAAACTCTCGAAGTTTAGTGCTCTTATCTTTTCGACGCACTGTAATGTGGTTGGTAGTGTTAGAGAAGTGAAGTTTTGTATTATCTCGTGCATCATGAAAAGTAATTCAACTTTACAGCTGTTTATTATCTAGAGAATAAATATTGTTTCCTCGGGTTCTTAGTATATTCGATATTTATTGAAAAGTCTGAGCGATTTAGCTTCTCTTCCTCCATCTCACTTCTTCCCAGCACACTTCATTTGCTTTGTAACAAATTCTCCTTCGCCCTTTTCATAGTTTTGTACATTAGTTGGTCGCTACAAGTGCCGAACCTCCTCGAACTTGTCTTTTTCGACTCTAGCTGTAAGAAAACAATTACTTGTCCAGACATCGAGGTCCGGAATGTGTTAAGCATTTCAATTTCCTAGGCGGCTGAAATACACTGCCAAGAAAACTGCGGGGTACGCTAATTGATTCTACAAGGTCACTGGCTCCGGAACTGCTTTCTGGAAGCGCGCGCTTAAACCCCTCTATTGTCAAATACGAAAAGCGTTATTCCAGAAACACAAATCTGAAATATAAAATTCAGAATGTCCTGTTCTCGGATTTTTGACCTTCTATTTTAGATCGCCACTCTACACTGCGGCAACTCAGTTGAATAAATGATTTGTATATCTGAGAACAGCACTTTTCAAATCATAGAATATCAATTTCAATATCCTCATCTAAGTTTGCTCGACCTCGAAATAGTTTATCTCGATGTGATATTTTCGAAGTCCGTACGTCCTGATAACCGCCATCCGATGACTGCGCATGCTGATCCCCTGGCAAAAAGAGAGAAGGGAAAAAAAAGCAAAAAACATACAACAGTAGGGATTCGCTGGTGGTCACCCACCCAACTACTAGTCTACCGATCTGAGGCTTATGTATGGCAGAGCGGACGGGATGCCCAGTTCTCCTCGGTCTGCGGTGCCGCCGCCTCAGATCGGGGGCGCTGGTGATTGGCGATCGTCGATCCCGTAACCGAGATTGCGATGCCGCTTTCTCGAAATCTTGAAGCTGACCACTACCAATCACTGCAGCTCGTCCCCCCGTCCGAAGTATCGTGGCCTGAGGCCTCAAGGCATGACTGTCCGATATATGGGATCTATCAACCTGCTAGGAGGGTTGCAAGGGTCGAGCGTACTACATCCAAATAATCCATGCCAAATTCTAGCTCGTTAAACTTGAGATAGCAAAATTGATGCTTCGTGAATTGAAAAGTGCGGTTCTCAGACTTGGGAATCATTGTTTGCCAATAATAGGCCACTGCTGGAGGAGTCATCCGGAACAGTCTTCCGGAAGCGCGCTTCACCATACATTTCACAATGGTCAGTCTCCAATCAATCGTAAACGTGTACCTAAAAATAGAACGTGGGTATCTCGAAAATCCGAAAACAGAACATCTCAAATCGTAAATTCCAGATCTGGATTTTTGGATTGATGCCTTTATATTTGAGAAACAGTAGTTATGAGACGCGTTTCCAGAAAAGCTGTTCTGGGACTGGTGGCCTGATGCATTGAACCAATCATAAGCGAGCACACCACTTCTTTCCCATTACTATAGTATTTACCTTGGCTGTGCATTTCGGTATCCTAGGATATTGAAATGCTTCACACATTCTCAGCCCATGTTCAACGATGTGCGATTTCCACTCGCCTGTTGTTATTGGGTCGTCCATTCCGGGTCGTGTTGATATGAAGTAATGTGATACCGATTCTGGGAGCCTTCTAGAGGAGGTTGACAGTGATACTGACGACGACGATGATCTCTTCGGTGACGAAGTACGACACCCACCTGAGTACTACCTTGCCGCATCGGCCAATCTCCAATCTCGATGTAGGACGACTCCGGCAAAAGCGTTATAACCCTAATACGCAAGGCCGCCTTGACTGGGTCAAGGAACATCATGCGCCACATGTAGACCAACTCTGGTACGAAGTTCCGCTGACGTTATGAAGTTAACGTACTCCATCACCACCCTGGTGTTACGGGCATCGTAACAAGACTTATTTATGCCTTAGGGGCCTGCGGCTTGGTAAGCTTGGCTTACACAGAGAACCCTTGGGGTAGGATCACGTGATGGATCATGGATCAATGATCCAACCCACGAAGGTTCTATATAAGTAGATAGCTTTTCCATTAGATAGGAGCTTCGTGCTCAACTTAAAATAGTATTCTTCATAGCATACTTGTTATTGGGATCTATTCTCTGTATATGTGATATACCTACTTCTCCCCAGACCTACACCCACGGACTAGATCTTCTATTCTACTATTACTCTCGGAGTAGTACAGGAACCGTAACATGTGTATGTGACGACGCAGCATGAATAGCTTTTACCACGTTGCCAACTGGCCCAAAAAGGCACTAGAATTGGTTGGAAACCAATTCGCTATTCAACTATAAGTAGGTGACGCCGCAGCCGTCACAGTGTACGCCGTAATTACTGCAGTAATTTGATGCCTTATTACCACTGCAGTACAGATTCCTCCCACAAATACGCACTGAATAGTATTGCTGTAATATACTTCCTATCTTATACGTACGGCGTAATACGGCATAAGTAATTCCACGTGATCCAATATAAGCCTTTTACTTTTTTTTCTAATTCAAACGCCTTTATTTTGTGCCAGGACCTTAAACATTTGAACGCTTCAATTACTTTTGTTAAAAGCTTAACACAGCGATTTGCGAATGTGGTGAAGTTGATTTCTTTTCTATGCCGTTCATAATGGGATAAGTCATGTGACTAGATGAGTCTGGTTACGGTGACTGATACATGGGCGCCCGGGTGTTATGCTAGTATGTGATTGGTCAAACGGCTAGTCATGTGACCAAAAGGAATGAGCTGAAGCTTAATTTCAGTGGTACCGTATTACGCCATATTACGTCGTATTCTGAGTAAGCAGTGCGTATTCTTAAAACTGTACCATTACGGCCTACCGTACCGTATTATACCGTACCGTACCGTAATTTACGCCGTGGTATTTTTACGGCCACACTACTGGCTACACTGGGCTGGGGCGTTCCAACATACGGCTACGTCTCCACTTGGTCGCCGCAATTCGAAACTTGCACCGCCGTCATTATCTGATCTATCATGTTCCCAGACAACAGCAACCACAATTTGTTCTTGTCGTTCGATAAGATTCGAGTTTGAAGAATTAGTGACAATTTTATCGTTATGAAGAATCCGATCACTTTTACTAATCGAAGTAGAGCTTGCGGGACTGAGAGCAGATGTGTTCAAATAGAGGATGAAAGTCACGTGGCCTTCAGAGAGTATAGGGCAAATAAGTATCAATTGCTGAAGGTTGTAGAACCTAAACTACAGGAGATAATCCCTCTACTTATAGAGATACGATACTCACATGTCATCACACTGATACCTACTGTTGCCTACCGTTGCCTACAGGTGCCTACCGGTGCCTACACTAGACTAGGTATGATCCTTAGACCTAGCCTGTTCAACAAGATGCCACCTGGGGAAAAAACAAAGGTCAGCAGAGTTGTTTAAAAGATTACTATTTCATAATGCACAGTACTTACTCGAAAGAGAACCCGCTTTTATGACAGCCGCCTGGACAAGAGAAGGAACCACAAGCAATAGCTTGGAAAACTGCATGTACAATTCAAAGTAGTATTGGTTCTGGTCAAGTTGCTTTAGTTAGTACTTGAATATACAATTCTCGAGGAGTTAACACGAATATTTATGCTCAGCTATAGGAATTGCCAAGTAATAATGTACCTTACTTTCTAGTCCTTTAAAACAGATAATGCGAAAGATAAGGAGTTAAAATTAAATATTTTAACCGAAGCAAGTGTTGTATATATGCAGTGTATTAATAAGAAATTTTCTTATAGGAGGAAGAATTCATTTTATAATTACCAGAAATAACGTCTGTCCCTGGGTCGAGAGACGCACCATGTTACGAGACAAACTATAGTGTCACGATTCTTGTCCGACAGATGATCTACCAGTAAGACTTTAGTGGTAGAAGAAGTCTGAACTGAAGTAGGTGTATCACGTATTGAGAATAGTAAAGCCCGTTACTAGTATAAGAAAGAATACTATTTGAGTTGAGCGCGAAGCTCCTACAGTACCTAGAGAATTACTACATACTTATATAGATCCCCTAGGTCCCAAGATGCATTATGTGACACTTGATATCAAGAGCAGCGCGTCCGTACAGCTGTCTGGTCGTTTACCCTTTTATTCTTGATGCCTATCCGTGATCGGTGAAACAAGTACGCGAAGCAACTAAAGGTTAATGAATATCAGTGACAATAAAAACACTAAACAGCTCATAGAAAATAAATACCCATATCTCCAGATCCAAGTAGTTCTCTTTAAGCTCCTTGTATTTTTCATCCAGTTGGTCTAGGTATATATTTGTTAAAAAGATATATGGAACTGTATTGATTGGTGCCTCATTACCTGTAGTGCAGTATAGCGCTTTCTCTATGCTCTTCTCTTTCATAAGACCATCTAGGAATTGTATCGACTTCTGGTTGGAGCCTATTCGACTAATTTGAAACCTAACAGCTTCAAACTGTCAGTTGCGCGAATAATAGATGGAGTTGGCAATATACCTGAAGGATGATATCTCTTTTTCTTTAAGTGCTCAACACAATTCCTGATATTAGTCTTAAAAGTGTCGTCTTTTTCTTCTCCGTTAGTGGGCCCACTTGGACACCCATCAGTGATGACTGAGATGAGCAATGGCCTCTTAAGGCCATCATTACTCTCAATCTTTTGGTAGACTAGGGGTTCCAATATCTTTTCCTGCAGCTTTATTCCAATCTCTGTGTATCCGCTTGGCTCGACACTTGCCACAAGGTCACCAGCTTCGACTGTGTCAAGTATGGCGTGATCGGCTTCATGATTGATGAATTGGAGTCTCACGCCTTCTCCATCAGGAACCAAACGTGTGGTTATTCTGGCAATACGCTTGACCAGCTCTATCTGCGCTGTTTTACGATCATCAACCTTCATGGAACTGCTGTCATCTTAAAACTTCTTAGAAGTTGTTCTGAATAAGAATATGGCATTATACTTACCACAGAATATAACTAGCTGATACAAAGACAACCTTGTCAGATCCCGGACAAAGTCAGATTCCATATTTTCAACTTCCCTTAGCTTGGCAGCCTTCTCGGCCACCGTCTCCAAAAAACGACTGCCTTTGGGAAAGAAATACTGCAGTCTTTTCTCTTCCACATAACTGCTGAGGCTCAACTTGAAATCGTCCACTGTTCGAGGATTCCGAATTTTTTCCTATACGTATAAGGTATCCACTCGGAAACTAAAGAGATTCCTGTTGTCTCACTTACATCTTTGATTTTCTCATAGATCTTGCCACTAATGAAGTATGTCGCTCTGATTACTCCACGCTGAAGGTTGTTCAAAACGGCTATGATGGTGGTCACTACCCCAACGATAAAGTCGACCAACTCATTTCTGGTCAGGGTTTTCTGAGACTTGTGACGTAATGCATCCGCAAGGTATGGGTCGCTCGTCTGTTTGGCAAAATCTTCGAGGGTCTCCCCTTCGTTGTTCGGTATTTTTAATGATGCCTTTCTCTCTACAAGCAATTTAACTGCTTCCAAATCCCTCATCTCAACTGCTTTCATCAGAGGTGTGTTGCCATCATCAGACTGTTGGTCAATATCAGCGTCCGCATCGAGAAGGAATTGAATGATTTCAAGGCGAGTATCCGTACGGATATCTCCAATTGCCGCATACCAGAGCGCGGAACGATTGCGCTTGGATACCCCATTCACATCCGCTTTCCCATCCGCATTCCCGTGCATAAGGACTTTTATTACATTGAATTGACCTTTGTATGCGGCATTGCACAGTGGTGTCCGGCCATTAGGACCACATTCATTAATATCAACGTCCCCTGACATATATTCCTTTAGTTTGGTACGGGTGAGAGATCCGGCTTCCACTTCACGCTGCATGGCCTTCTTTAGGTATATCGTCTCCTGTTGCCGCTCATCTTCAGTCACTTTTCCTTTCCCTTTCGTATTCACCCCTTCATCTTTTGAATCTCGCTGCGGCGGAGTTGAAGACTCGTCGAGCTCTGGATCGCTGGGCATTGTGCTGTTCGGAGCTTGGATATTGGAGCTTGCGCTGTTGGAGATTTGGTTACCAGTCCCCGCTATGAGCTCGAATGGTAGGAAAAGAGGTGAGCGAGGTTGGAAGGTTAGCAATCCGCGATCGCCTCCGGAACCGCAAGATGCCGATCTGCAGGAAGCGACTTCTATTAACTACATGTCCCGATGCTATGTGTGGCATCCAGTTATTGGTCTATTGTAATTACTATCTTCCTACTAGTCTCTTGGCGCGGTTGTGTAGGCACTTGGATACATAAAGTATTTCCGCCCTCGCGCGCAAAAAATCAGCTCATCTCATCCTTTCTACCTACCACGGTGTTCCTTTTATCTCGTTCGCTTAGGATTTCTTCCAAAAGCGGAACAACCTGCAGTCAACACCCATTCATTCCCTATGCCGCCCATATGCCGATCAGCGTCTCCCCCCGCACCTGGCACTGATGCAGGGAGCGCCATTGCCGCACAGGACTTGTACGGAGTCGGAGTCCGGCTTGGCCTCTATCTGCAAGGCATCGGGATGCTACTCCCCACCCTCCGTTCCGTTTGGGGTATTCAGATAGTATACCAGCCGATCAGTCTAAGAAATGTAAGTGCTCGAACTCCACACCTACGTGAAGAGAGCTTACCCTGGCTCCAGCGTAGTTGGCCGATTCAATTCCAGCTGAGGAAACTCCACTCTACTCTCCGTGCCGGCGCGGGCTCAAAGCTAGCATGTGGAAGCATTTCAATTTCACTTTTGTCCTCGTGGACGATTCTTGCAGCGAGAAAACTGCTCAGTCCTTCCGAGGCGTATCTGGTGCTTTTCCTCATGGTTAGCATCATCGCCCCCGCGAAGGCGACGCTTTTTGATACCACCACGGTAATTGGTGAAACCATCGGTCTGGCCGCTCTCATGATAACGGATTTGTGGGTTAGCGCCGCCTTTATATGGTTGTTTGCTCGACTCTATCACACGCTCCCGCCTCTATACACCCAGCAAGTGGTCTGCTTTTTCGCAAAGCTTTCGATCACTGGCTCGTTCAGGATAGTTATGCTGGTTCTATGCATAGTCGAGGCGATCAGTACACTAGCATTGGCTTTTTTTGTGGGCAAAGCGACAAAAGTTTCTCTGGAGTGTTATATACGGGGTGATACTGAGATATCAGATGACAAACGGCGCGAAGCTGAAGTATATGCAAGGATGTGGAGCTCCCTGCGTCCGTGGTGCCAAAAATGCATCCGCACTATTCTGCCTTTATTTCTTTGGTCATTTGCAGTTGCTGCTGTTGAAAGGACAATCGCTTGGAATGCTCTCTCGCCGACGATGGATATCTCGTCACCAGGACAATTAATTCCGTTGGTCACCGGAATTATTGTCTCGATCAATGGCCTTTTACTCCTCTTTTATCCAAATAGGGACGACAGGGAAGAGGATCCAGAAGATAGAGATACGGGCAATGAGGAAGTCGAAATGCAGGCCAACCGGCAAATAGAAATACCTCTTGATTCAGGTCGAGTCTCAGTTTGATTTGGATATGTTGGGCGAGGGCTTGCATCAAAATTGAAAGAGAGCTGGCTAGTAAGATTCAATCCAAATACCTTGTAATTATTAATACTGCCCATATCCATTTTGATGTGTTCTGGCTTCTAGATGGAGCTTCCTGGAATCTTCAGAATTCATGTGGGAAAGCCGAGATACATGATCGAATGTTCGCCTCGGATACGGTGGTTCACTATCATTTTTCGCGCTTCTGTCGGTGGCATGGCTAATATGTTCGCGCTTATAAGGACGGTACCATTCTCATAGATCGTTTACCACTCTTTTCAGAATGCGCAAGAAGACTACTCTATCCAATGTAAGGAAATTTGGGAAAATAAATTTGATTACAAGCATGCACATAAGCCACCGTTATATTATCTTGAGCCTTAATTAATACTTCTTTACTTTCAGCTCCTCTTACATTTCTCTACTGCCCTTCCTTTCTTGAATTATTCCTTTCCCCTTTGTTATTAGTTCCTCTGCTAGTTCTTTTCCATTCCTCGCCGCCTTCTTCACTTTCTCCGCTACCACCTTCCCCCCCTCAACAACAGCCCAGCTGGCGAATATGACCAAGGTTATCACGTCTTCCGCATCATCGGCTGGAATGAATTTGTTTCCCTCAATGTCTCCCAACATCACAATTTTCTTGCTCGGCCCAACCAACAGCAGAGTGCTACCTGTCAGAAAATAGGCCTCGAAGCCCCTGTCATCTCGCGCGACCATGAAGTTTAAGACTACATCATTCAATTTGGCAGTTACCATGACAGGATCTACGGGTTTCAGCATGAATTTCCCAAAAATGAAATGTAGAGAGGAATAGGAAAGGAATGACAGGGCACACACCTTCCCATGCTCCATTATCGTGCTCTTTGCTCTGGTAGTGCAAGGCGTTATCCTCGCTCATGTAGAACAAGTGCAATTTTTCATCATAGACTGAAGCGGAGTGAGGTGTGTTCATGGGAGGCTGTGCAGGAACTTGCTCGGGTTTCCCACACAATTCATTTCTCTTAACGAGGCACCTGAAGTCACCAGTAGAGTCATGAAAGAACACCCATAACCCGTCACTGGTGAAACAGGAGCTGAGCCTACTCTCTGGGTGGACACTGAGGTTTTCCTCTTCCCCCAGACTGACCGGGTTCCAGTCATCCTCCTCAGCGTCAAACTCCTTGCATTTTAGGATATTCGATTCATTGACGTAGAAAACCAGATGCTGCACGCAAAGTTAAACGTGTGTACGTGCAAAGGGTACGGCTACCAACCTTATCCGCTTCCAGGCCATATGACGCTGGAGTACCTTTTTTCAGGTCGCTGGCAATCAATGGACTTTGATTGAACTTATGCCCGCTCCAGACTTTTTCGACTAGTTTGTGGTCCTTTTCTTCGTAGGCTACGTAGGCTAGATAGCCTTTGCCTTTGTCAATAGCACCCGCGGCTGCGAGGAGGCAGCGGGTAAGAAGTTGAAAGTTATTCATTAGATGTAGAGGAACATGAGCGCGTTCGTCTGCTACAAAGCCCGGGTTCTAGCCCGTACGGAATGAGTACTGGCCGGCGTAGTAAGGCCGCGTGGTGCAAGGTGCTTGGGTTGTGTAATGAGTTACGAGCTTGGATTCTTATAGCTTTCATATAAGAGGCGAAATAGCTGTTGCACTTTTGAAGGTTTAGCGAAAAGGCCACGTGGAGAGTGTGGGCGGGAGTATGGATGGGGGTCCTCGGCAGGTGGGTTGTCACAAGTCGGGCGGAGCCAGGTATCAGGCTTTGTTATGGAGGAGCGGGTCCCAATACACTGACACCATGGTGTCAGTTTAGAGCTGACTAAGCACGACGCCCCCACCGCCTACGCAGGGCACCCAGCCTATAAACTCAGGGCATCCAGCCTGTAAACTCAGGGCAACCAGCCTGTAAAACACAACGCGACCAGCCTGTAAAAACGCGATTATAAACTTGAAATAATTCTGTTTGTGTATAATGCTATTTATAGCTTTAAAAAGGGGTTTTTTTTAATAAGTTATTAAACTTTTTAATATGCTTTATTTAACTTTTTAGCTATAATAAAAATTTTATAAGTTGTTTTACAAATTGTAGAGTTTTTTTTTACAAGTTTGTGACTGATTTTGCGCAGTTTTCAAGCGAAAGTTGATCGCTATAGTCGCATTTAAAAAACACTTTTTTCTGTAAATTAATGCGAAAAGCATAATAATACTGTTTTGCTTAAGCTTGAATTGATTTGTAAAACTAGTTCTAAAAGCAATATGCAGTTTTAGCAATAGTAACATTTAAAAAAAGTCACATTTCAAGTTTATAATCGCGGTTTTACAGACTGGTCCCGTTGTGTTTTACAGGCTGGCTGCCCTGTATTTACAGGCTGGATACCCGGAGTTTACAGGCTGGGTGCCCTGCGAGGCGGTGGGGGCGTCGTGCTTAGTCAGCTCTAAACTGACACCATGGTGTCAGTGTATTTGGACCCTGGAGGAGCCTACATGCTTACATACCCCCTGCCTCGTGGGCTTTAGGTCAAAAGAGTTGGCTGTTTAATGGCGGAGTCTCCTCAGAGCTGATAATCTTTTGTTTGACTTGTATCCCGTCACCCACACAAGGTTTTGTACCGCTTCTCTCTTTCACACTCATTGGTGACACATCCCGTGAGATGACAAGCGGCAGTCTTCATATGGATCTTTCTTACGTCCACCGATCTCATCTTGGGTACGAGGAAAATATTGCGGTGGCAAAACTGGATAAAGCCTTTCTCTTGCAGTTACAAAATTGCGTAGTTAAACTACGCTTTAATCAGGGCGAGGGGGGTAAGTTATCTTGTAAAGATGGACTTGTTTCCACTATGCTGCTAACACAAGAATAAAGGCGAAAGCCTAAACGGGACTGGATTCTATATCAATATCCCGGGCGCCGAAAAAGCCATCATCCTGACTGCTGGCCACAACCTCATTAGTGAGAAGCGCGAACTATCCACGAATCTCAAAATCTCGGATAATACTGGAAGCACCGTCGATTATAACAGCGTCAAAATATGCGCGGCCTATGAGCAAAATCCCGGGGAGAGGAGTGCGGTGGACGATTATGGAGCAATCTTACTGCCAGAAGTAAACAACCCCAGGCGAGGATTCGGATTCTGCCTGAGACTCAGCTCAAATGAACTTAAAGACAAAGTTTACGTCACTGGATACAAAGAACAAGACGGTGAGCCTGTGACAAGTGATGGCCATGTCGTCGAGACAGCTGAACAGCTACAATATATGGTTTCAACAGAACAAGGAATGAGTGGAGCGCCAGTGTGGTTTGCGTATGAGGGTTTCGGAACGGTGGTAGGCATCCAGTATGAATGAGCTCCTCATATATTCTATAATTGCCGGTTGCTAATTGCATTCAACACTCAGTAACTACGGGCCAGCAAAATCCGACCAAGGAAGTCGAGGAACCGCCTTCAACGAGAAAGTCCTCCGTGATATCTGTAAATGGACAGGGGTCGGCCACTTCCAGAAAAGGCTTAGAAGCTACCAGAGCACAGTACCATTATACCTTCATTTCTCCAAGCAACAACAGGGCCGAATGTGTGTTAACACGGACGAGGCAGACGCTTGCATGTTTGATGTTCTTCCCGCATATGTGCGGCCCGGAGAGACTAATGCAGAATGCGTGCTCATTACCTACTTGCCAGGGAATCACGAAAACGAGCGAAAGTTATGGGTCCAGTGGAATCCAAATTGGAACGTAGTTGATTTAGTGGATACGCTTCGGGATTCATGCTTAGTAAGTTTTCGGCCAAAGTTGCACGGAAAGCAGTTCCGTATCATCAAATCTATGGATGGTATTGGGGACGACCAGTGGGAATTGAGGATGGATCATCCGGGAGAAGAGGATGACGATGTATCAGTGCGGCTACGGTTTGAAAAATCCGCAGCAGAGGTAGATGGTCAACTTTCTTACACTTTCGCGACGGATGCTGATAAGGTACTAGTTAAATCGATTCTGCTTTGAATAATTGGCTCTTTCTATTGACGCAACCTTCAGGAACCGATCCTGACAAAAGCATGCACCCTCTCCAACCATTTCCCTTTGACCATCATGGTTTGGACAATTGTGCAATTATGATCCATGTGCTCCTGTTCGGGACTTCTGCATATTGTTTTGTTGTGTAGTTCCGTTCTTGCTCCCAGCGTGGCTGAGTATGCAATCGGTTCTCTGCCTGTTACAATGCGAGAGTGTCGTGGATGGCTCCTCCCATCCCAACTATCCACTTTCTCGCGGACGAGCTTGTCGCAATCCGAATGCCGCAAATGGTAATCGCAATGTTTGTAGTCTCCTCCGTTCCGAGGTCCATTGTAGCGGGGAGCCGTTCCTCCCACGGAGCTATCACATAGGGTTGAATGACGTCTACCTTTTCTGTTGGCATGTTTTGATGCGCACGAGCTATCCTTTGCAATAGTGATGTGAATATCCGGAGTACTCTAGTGTTTAACTTTGATATCAGGTTCGTCTCGGGTACAGTAGGGTGCAATAAGTCTGCACCCCCCCCCCCCCCTTGTCAGCCAAGAAGCACTATGCTATTTTGAACAGTTTTATGCTGCCGCTTTTAAATATTCAACTGTGAATACAAAAATCAAAAGTATATTACTATTTTGTATGTTATTTTGTACGTGATTTTAAATAGTAAGTACCAGTTTGCATATGTATCTATATATCCGTAAAGATGTTTGTAGTCGAAGCCCCTGCACCAAAGATAATAAGTGTTTTGTATATTTAGAAAGCAAGTTTTAAAAAAGCGGCGGTGTAGAAGTGATCAAAGTAGTAAAGTAGATCTTGGCCTACAAGGGGGGTGGTCAGTCTAGATCCATGACTAAGCACGTTCACCCTTCCCCACCTGTAAAGAACCTGTTTACAGGGACGCGATCACGTCCGACTTGTGGTGCCTAGGCATGGCTGTTTGGGTCGAGATTGGGAGTTGGATTAGGTGCAGTGTGGGACTAGACAGGGATATGGTTAGCTGCAAAAACGGTCAGGTGACCGCGCGGCCAAATCCGAGTATGTTAGAAATAGGATCTATGAGGGTATCACAGCGATAGAGTACAGGCTTATTAGGAGCGTTACAGATGATTATTTTCTCTACAATTACGGCTGTAATGTGTGTGTGTGCGTGAGTTTCTCTAACGTACCTGATCACTTAGCGGCCACATCAACCTGGCCGCTCAAAAACACACCAAAAATCACGATTTTGGCATGCTTGTATCTCAACTATCATTTATCTTAATAGATCAAAACTTAAAGTTCAGTTTTCTGAGTATCTAAATAAGCAGTATTTTAATTTTCAAAATACTTAGTATTATATGGATTCAGATATAGCATTTCACCCTAAACAACCCCAGCAATTTTTGCTTCTAAATAGCTATTAATTGTAATAGTCTCAACCTTTACTTATGTATAAGAATTATAGTTGAATCGTTATATATAAAGTTTTATAAAGTTAGGTGAAGTAGTAGTTGAGATATAAACATGCCAAAATCGTGGAGGGCGATGGCTGAACACCTGTATGCGGTGCCCTCTACGAACCTGGAATCGGTATTACTCTCCTGAGGCAGCTTAATAACGATTCCAGAGCCGAGATTCAGCCCAAACAGTGATATGGGAGGATTTCTGGGGCCAAAGTGAAGGGAGGAGCAGAGTTTTCACGCCAAGGCCAGAGGTTTTTCTATGAGAGGTATCACTTCGATTCAACAACAAACCCTCTACAATACTGAAAAACGAGTTGAAACACGACTTGAGCTACTTTCGAACCAGCTTTCAATCATTTGCACCTGTTTACTATACGAGTTTCGGAACACACAACGTGGAAAGGCTGAGGAAGTGAACCGGAAGAATGACGGAAAGTTACACGTACGACAAAATGACAACACAAGCACTTGGGCGGCTCGTACCTTCGATAAATATATACCCATGGCCGGAGGAAGGATCGCGGAGAAAAGTCGACAAGGCGAAGGCTGTAATGGAGAAAGACGTGTAGGGAACGGAAGAATCGACGGACGTGAAAGAAGGGCTCTTTTTCATTGGGACTCGATCCCCAACACTCACTGGAATATATGAGAGGTTTTTTGGAAGAAGTATGTTAAGGCTACTAGTCTATTAATATTGGCTAGTACAGTCCTTGTAGGGTACTTGTGCTCCTGCTTCGTCCTTTTTTACTCTCGAGACTTTGTATATATTGTCAACTCCCCAACCGAATTGCTAGGCCCGAGTGCCCTGGCCGTGCTACATAGTCCTCGACTGATACAGCACGTTAAAAGGAATAATAATAATGCCAAAATCGTGATTTTTGGTGTGTTTTTGAGCGGCCAGGTTGATGATGTGGCCAGCTAAGTGATCAGGTACGTTAGCTCCTTGGCCTAATTACGTAAGCCAACTCCTGACAGAGTAGGCGTATATTTTAGTTAATTGGTGGTAACTCCCAAGTAAAATGAACTCCAAAATTAGATAGTTTGTCCCTATCTACTAACACTTCTGCCATTACTGACGGAGAGCATATGGTCTTAGACAGAAAGTCTGGAGGAGAATCCAACATCTGCTCTGTGCCTCAACTAGTCTAGGTTGTCGCTCGACGACACGCTGATATCATGTCGGGAATCGAGGTTATCGGGTTGATTTCGGCCGTTATCGGCATCATCGAGGGCGTCTCGAAGCTTTACAATGCCATCGAGAATACCAGCCATCTTCCTAAAGCATTTCGCGAGGTGGCCCGGCGGCTGCAGCTTGTCCGGGTCACCCTCCAGGCTACCGAAGGACGTCTCCAGAAACACAATGTAGACGGAAACTCCTACACGGCTATCATGCCCACGGTCGAAAGCTGCAAGGACAAGGCTGAGCGCCTGAGAAACATTCTACAAGACATGGTCGCACAGCCCGACGCTTCGCGCGTCGAGCACTATCGCGTCGTTGTGCGCAGGCTCGGCAAGGAGAGCAAGGTCGAGGAATTGATGAAGGGTATGTTGGAGGACGTGCAACTGTTGGCAACGAACCAGGCTGTCAAAGCCGTGGGGGAGGAGAATATCGATGAGCTTATGAGGGCCATTCAGGCGTTGTCCCAAGTGCCGCCCACGGCGACAGATGGTTCAACCTTTACATACCACGGGACGGGCGATCAGATCAACAACACAGGCAGTGGCACACAGAATATCAACAAGGGCAAGGGACAGCAACACATTGCACACTCGATCAGCGCTAGTGATTAATCCCCAAGTAACCAAGCTAGCTACCATTTCAGGGCTGAATGAGCGGCTGCAAGTGGATGTATCTCTGCCTCTAAGGAGTGTTTGGCATATATCGCTAGAACTATAAAGTTGACCAGACAGAATCACTGTTTCCATCCGATGTACTTGTTCAATTACAATACATACATACCTACTGCGCGTACAGAGTCTGAATTTGAAAGGTTGGGACTTTGATCCGAACGCCAATGACCCTGTAGGCCTGGTTACAATAAATAGGGGTGTAGGATACTGTATTAGTAGTGTAGCTTAAATCCAATTTTGGTGACTCCAGTGAGCACACTAAGATTTAAAACCCTGTATACGCAATACTCTTTGTTGGGACCTCCAAATATGTTCCTGACTTGAAATCTCAGTAAACAAATGAACTGCAACGCAGTATACATTATCAGATTTTCTCCTCTAATTCCTCTTTTCTTCTGGCTGTTACATGACTGTGGTAGAGTGTAATCAACATATCACAACAAAGCCTATGACTTCCCAATTTTGATACTTTTCGCAATATTTTGGGTTCCACGACCTTTGTTGATGTTTTGAGTCCCTAGGCCCGTATTGTTGATCATATCGCCAGACCCAGAATGGAAGAATCCTGCTTTCCCATCCTCAGGCACAGAGGACTCCATGGTCGACAGCTCCTCAACAGCATCACACAACGCCATGGACTGCTCAGCCGTTGCCTTGATGAGCTCGTCCTCGACCAGGTCATTTGCGCATCCCAACAGCTTCAGGAGCACGACCTCGACTCTATCCTTGCCCTGTGTTCGTACAGCTGCTTGATAACGGTCCAGCCTCGACGTCTCCGCCGCGGGCGCGACGTCTTTGAAGATGCTCTCTAGGAGCTTGGCACTCTTCTTGCTAGCCTTCAGAGTGTTAATGAGGTCGTCGTCCTCCGTATCCAAGGTGCCTGCTTTCAGCTGATCCTGGGCACCCTGGAGAGTCTGCTGGACGAGGCCGACCCATCTGCCCACTTCGTGGAAGACTGGTAGGAGGTCGTCAACGCCATTCATAGTGGTGCATAGCTCCGCCGTTCTCTTGAGAGAAGCGAGAGTGTCAGGGAGTAGGTTTTCGACCTTGTTGCTTGACATCTTTTGGAGAGACAACGAAATCAAGATAATTGTAAAGCTTAATGATGTCAACTGGGTCCTCTCTTTCTCTCTCTGTCTCTGTTGGTTGATGGAGTTGGACGGAGTTTATGAAAACAGTGAGGAACGGCTGACGGATGAGATAAGCCATTTTTTTCACACAAGCAAAAATGGTGTACACACAGTATTATTGCAGATTTATTGCATTCGGCTTGATGCAGCTTGGTTGGCCCTGACCCCTGTTACTCACTCACCATGGTCGCTTGGTATCGCGAGGTAGTCATGCCTACGAACGTACTGTATGTATACAGCTGTAGATAGAAGCAAGACCAGGCGCAGTACACTGTAAAGGGGATTGCTGGTCATGGAAGCGTGGCATGCGTCGGCGATACGCCCAATAATACTGCGTTTTCCAGCATAGCGGCTGGCTAAGCTGCTGGAACCGAGTACGATAATATCAATCAATCAATCAATCCATCCATTTCCAGTCTCCAGTTCCATTCTCTACTCCCAACACCTGTGTCAGGGCCCAGCGAGCTTTGCGCGCATTACCAGTGAGGTCGAGGGCTTCAACCCCTGAAACGAACAGAGATGACCGCGAAATCCCAAATGGGCTAGTCTTTCTCTGACGGCTAAAGTCGAAACGGCTAGCGCTTTGACCACGGAATACAAGTGGGCTCAGGAAAGTGAACCGCAACCTAAGAAATCATTTCGTCAACTCCTGAAAATATGGAACCTGTCGAACCAGTTATAGAGAAGCCAGAAGTACAGGCCGGTGAAGAAGCTACTTCAACAACTTCTTCTGCCACAAAGAAGACCCAAGAAGGTGCGCCACTTACTACAGAGAAAGTCAATGAAGCTGAGCTACAAGAAGTCCAGGAAGAAGACAATACCGAGCCTCCAAAGAATATTGAGCCAGCAGACGATGTGCAACTTGAGGAAGGCATGGCAGTAGCTCTAGCAGAGGGTGTTCCATTGATGATTGAAGTGCCAGCCGAAGTTCAAAGTGTTACTACTCCTAATGACCATACTCACCTTGCTAGCGTTATTGCTGCAGCCGCATGTAGGGCTAGTCTGTTGTTCGGAGAAGTAATATCAAGGAAAGACTTAGTTCCAGCACAACTCACTGATAGTGGCTTCGTTGACGAGCCAGAGCAAATATCCTCCAAAGAATCGCCTGAGGAGCCTACGGCCCCAAAGCGAACCAGCAACAAGCATCGCTCATCGAGACACTCGACGCACTCCAAATCTTATATTGAGAGCAAAGACATTCCGGGGGATGCCTCTTCACATGCACACTCGCATCGGAAGCGGCGTGAAAGCGTGGGCTCAAGTAAGGATCTAAAACTTAAGGATCTCAAATCAATGTTTTCTCCACCTACTCCTACAAAGCCATCTCGCCATGACAGCGGTTTCAGTGTTGGGAGCGCTGAGTCGCACAGCAAGCGTAAACGCAGTCCGGAAGAACAAGCTGCTCATGAAAAGCGCAAGGAGGAGCGTCGAGCTGAAATGGCCAAACTTGCAGAGAGCGAGGCAGCAGACTCTGCTGGCAGACATTCCAGTCGTCACGACAGCCATTCTCATCGCAAGGAAATCGACAAGGAGCGACATCGCACTGAGGAGGAACGAGAGGCTCGCCGTTTGAGAAAGAAGACAGAGAAGCAGTTGGAAATGGCAAGAGTTGAGGTTGCTGAGGAAGCAAGACGTCAACGGGAGAAGTATGATGAGGATCGACGAGCGAGGTGGGAAGAAAGGAGGAAGAAAAGGGACGCAGAGGAGAAAGAGAAAGAAACTGCGGCCCTGGCTGCTAAGAAGGAGGAAAGGAGGAAGAGGCGCGAGGCAGAGGCTGAAGAGAAAGAAGTAGAAGCGCAGGCAATCAAGAAAGAGGAGAGAAGACGAAGACGGGCTGTGAACGAAAAGAGGGGTCAGGGACAAGAACAGGGACTGGGTAGCGGTACAACGAGAGTGGGAGGCTCGAAGGGGGCTTCGTTGATAAGTCTTGCTTTTACTGTGCTTTCGGGGGGAAGCAATCCAAATGGCAAAGCTCCGCCCCCATTTTAATGAGAGATTCAGAGTTTTTTTTGGGGGGAGGGAGGGGGGGGGGACGGGTTTAGGCGGGTCTGAGTGCGTATAAGGAAAGGGCGAAGTTGAAGTGGCAAGCAAAGACCGAGAAAAGCATGCAGCGAGAGAGAAAGCTGATTATGTAGTAGTTACATTAATATGAGCTGTTTTCATTCATTCATTTCCTGACTCGCCTAGTTCCTTACTCAACTGCTCCAACCACGTATCCGCCCAATCTCCATACTTCTGACTCTCCCTCACCATCACCTCCCTATACCGCCTCAACTTCCTCTTCGCCTTCCTTAACTTGGCCGCTAACTCCACCCTCTCACGCAGCCTCTCCTTCCCCTTCTCCTTCTCATTCACAATCTTAACCTCAACCAACACCCTCCTCGCCCTCACCACCGCCCTATCAAACATTGCTCTCCTCGCGCGCCGCTCATCCCCTATCTGCTTCGCCATCCGCAACGCTTTCCCAATATAACTCTCCGCCTCATTAACATACGCTATCTTCTCATCTGCCTTATACTTCCGCGCATGTGACATCTCGCGGAAACACTCTGCTATTCCCGAATAAGCTCTTATTAAACCGCGGTCGTAGCGTGGGATGTGTCTTTTGGCTACGGAAATGGCAGATTTGTATACAAAGAGGGCGGCATGGAGGAGATTGTAGTCTTGCCGCCGGAGGTTGTTTTTGAAGGATTCGACATGGGAGTACGCATGATCGAGGAGCTTGCATGTTTGTGCGCGAAGGGACATGGTTGAGAGGTTGGAGGGGATGGTGATGATGGTGGAGAGGGCGGTGGTGGCATTTTCGAGGGTGAGTTCGGAGAGTAGGAGGGAGGTGTAGAGGAAGTTTCGGGGGGTTATTTCGCTGATTTTGAGCTGGAGCTGTGCTTGCAGCGGGGAGTTGTGCTCTAGCCAGGGGTAAAGGCTCGAGGTGAGTTTGGAGGTGATATAGGAATCTATTGCTGGGGAGATGGTTTCGGGTGTTAGTTCGAGATGCTGGATATTTTGCTCCGCGTTGCTTATACTGCCCTCGGAACCAAGGTATTTTCTCAACAGACTGCTATCATAGCTACTCACGAGCCAGTGAACATTGCTGCACGTCTCGAAGATATACTTTATATGTGCCAGGAGCTGCTCTAATCCCTCTTCAACCGCATTGATAGCATCAACGATTAAATAAACTCTTGACTTTTCCAAGTCGAGGAGTATATTTTTTAAGATTTCCGAGAGGATGAAGACGGAGTTGGGATCTTGGTCGGAGGATTCGGGGATGGAAAAGCTGTCGAGATGGTCTTTTAGGAAGTCTTTTTGTAGGACGAGGAGGTAGATGAGCCCTTTGAGGACGGTGGTTGCGTGTGGGAGTTTCGAGTCGTTGGTGTCGTTGCGCTGGCAGAAGAAGTACGCTCCTATATATCCCCTTCCTTCAGCCCCTTCCTCAATCTCCTTTTTATCTCCATGCTTCTTTTGACCATTAGCAACACCTAGCAAGAGCTTATTAACAACACCAACAAGCAACATCGTCTTCCCTGTCCCCGAACCGCCTTTTATCCACAGTAGCTGGCTGTTCGGTTCATCGCGCCAGGCGACGAAGCGAGGATGCGAGAAGATCCAGTTGCTGCAAATGGGTAGATGAGGGCCGTTTTCGTGCTCGATGGCTGCTTTGTCTGCTTTGGGGTTTGTGTGGCGGAGGAGGGAGAGCTTGCGGTCGATGGTGGAGATGGAGGAGCTAGAACCTAATTGATAATCAGCGGAAAATTTATGGGAAGGAAAGTGTGATGGGAAGAAGACTCACTGACAAAACTCATATGTCTTGCATTGAAGGTTGTGCCGCTCCCCGTGGAAACGTTGAGTATGCCATTGCTGGAGTTGTTGAATTGATCCCCTCCTCCTGAACATACGAATTTCATGGGGAGTTCTCCCATGGCGCTCTGAATTTCTTGAAGTATAAACACTTGGGGAAAATTCACAATTCAGAGTTAATGTTGCGAAAATGCCGGTTCGGGATGTTCCCTGGAGTCTGGACTGGATCGCAGGATTTCGTGTTTTCTACACATTGCAGCAGCACTCACTTCGCCGAAGCCTGATCAGTCACCTTGTGTAATGACGCGAGCGGGAAGTGGGGCACGATATGATGATAATCTACCACCACACCTCAGATAGCAACTGCAACAATTATACCTCCTCACTAGTAGGAACCATCTATAAGTGAAGGGTCCTAGTTGCCAATGACGTGTCTTAATAGAAACACCAAACAAAGTTGCTGCAATATGCTGTAAAGTACGATGGTATTTATTGCTTGATGGTGGCTCGGTGGCTGCTTACGCAATTTTGAAGTCGATCTTGGCGAGGCGGTCAAGATGCGATAATATATTGGCGTTGAAGAGGTGAGGCTGTTCCTCATTCTCATCATCTGCCACTACCTGCCTCTTCCAACTAGCAAGCCACTACCCTCCACTTGACTCCATAATCTTTCCAAACAACCCAAGATGTCCGACCAAAAAGTCAAAACCCTTCTCTCCGACACTCAGAGCTATCTCAAGAGTACAACGGAACTATGCAACAACATTGCCAACACCGAAGACTTCCCTCCAGTCTTCAAGGAGGTGGGAAAATGCGTGTTTCTTGTCCAGAATATTCTCCAATTCGGACAAAACCAACTGGAAACCAGTACCCTAGACATCGAAGATGAAAGGCTCCTGGTTGATCTCGAGAACAGCAAAAAAGAAGCCCTACACCTCTATAGGATCTTCAAAGTCATCGCACCGCCGTCAGAAACCACTCCTGCACAGCTGTATCAAAAAGTGATCCGCAACAGATCCAAAGACTGCGTCGAGGGTATTTTGCTAAAGTTGTTAGAGGGATTAAATCGGCTTGTGACGAAAGATCTGATAACTGCGTCGGATGAGCAAGTTAATACGTTGGGAGAGGTGATAGAGGAGGTTATGGGGTTGGGGAGTGAGGGGAAGGAGGAAGGGGGAAGGGAGGGCGCAGGGTATGAATTTTCGGGGACGGGAAACATGTTTAATAATACGGGGAATGGAAATCAGCATGTTAATACGGGGATGGGGCCGCAGCATAATGCTACTAATATGACTTTACTCAGTAGCAGTCTCTTACAAGATGTGCTATTTCGATCAGGAGCTTTACACGTGTAACGACTGGAAGTGGTCTTCATTCCGTCAGCCTTGCTCGAAAGCGTGCTGCGTAAGTGAAACTTGCAGCACGAAGCTCATTATGAAAACACGCTACATTAGCCATAAATGCAAGACCTGCAAGCAAATTGAGGCAAAAAAGCGCCGCATCCGCAAGTTGGATGATAATATCAAGCGCTGGAGTGTTGAACCAGAGCGTTGGAGAGCATCGATAGAACGTTCTACGGACGACATCTGCCACTTATATGGCCAAATCATTCAGCGGGAGATGGCCCGATCCATCAAACGGAACGACCTTCGTTGAACGTAACGATGTTAGCGTTGTTTCTGCTGTTTTGCCACCAGATATTAGCGATAATCACCGGCACGAGGTATCCGTATCTGCCGACACTCTTCGTAAATCCAACCTTTTCAGCCTGTCTAGTCTCGCTCTCGCTCATTGTTCCGCCACCATCCAAAAGTTTGAATTCCTCTTTATCTCAGCCTCATCATACTCTGCATCCTCCGACAGAATTTAAGACACCTCCGCGTCTGCACAGATGACATCCTCCGTGGTTCCGGTGCCTCTCTTCATATCAGATACTCGGCGTGTGATATTCTATGGGAGGTTTTATACCTGCAGATGATTGAACCTGGAAGAGGTCTGGGTCCTGCGAGAAAACAAGTTAGAGAGTGAATTCCAATATAAGAATAGGTATATGGGAAATTACAAACTAGGCCATCTTGAACAAAACCGGCCGAGGGACATTGACAAATTCTCGTAATAACTGATGAGACCTTCTCATAGACGGCCCATGCTTCCGGTTGATATTCCCAGGCCAGTTTCGTCATGAGACTCTACAAGACAATGGGCCCGAGCACCTCCCTTGACACTCTCGCCTACGCTTTGCCGTTCGCAGACGTGTAGGTGCTGTGAGCTCTGGCAGAGGCAGAGTTGGTAGAATTAATTCGAGCCTTGTTCCAGGCAATGATCGCGGCTATTGTGGATAATTCCGACTATGCATAGTTTGAGACTCGGATTCGAGGTGCTGCAGATACCACAGATCGTCCTCGGAATTCTCATCGTCGTCATCAAACCCGACGGCAGCTAATACGTCAAGCTGTAGAACTTTTATCTGCCGGCAAGACTTATAGCTGGCGTCCAGATCTCCTTCCATCAGCCTCAAAATGTAATCCGCACAGCGGGCCCGCACCGTATCTGGCGTGATATTCCGGAATTTTGGAATAGCCTCGCTCGAAAATCCGTGAACGTGCAAAAGGATCACGGTCAGTGCCTTCAGCAGGCTCAGTGTAGGGGCCTAAGCAACGTAGCCAGGTCTCCCAGTTCAAAGCAATATGCTGGATACCATTTATGTCATGGAGGAACCTGGCTCTAGCGTTGTCATCTGCGTTCATGGATTCGCTCGTGCTCTTATTGACAATTGTATGCAGAAACCAAAACTCGTGGGGACCGCCCGCATGCCATGTCTCCAAAGAAGAAAATATCATAAGCCTTGTTGACGTAAATGCTCCTTTTATACTTCGCACACGTATCTGGATTCGCACAAGGCCAAAGTGCATGCACCTCTATCGCCGCATTCCTCGAATCCCTGCAGGCATGTAGCAAGCTTGGAACGGGATATGGATGTTGGTGTATGATGCTGAATTGGACACGAGCGCTCTCCCAAACTGACCGGCTGCAATTCACCGGATCCGGGGCGATGCGATGTATTCGAGGTCCGCCAAGAGGTTCCCCCTTGCATGCGAAGGACCATATTACCTGTCGCAACTCAGGAGGAAGCTTGGGGAAGCAAGTGAATGTGTTCGCAGATGGCACAAGCTGTAGTTGGAGTTCGTGATTATTCTGCTGCGGCCAGGGTTGCTCAGCAAGAATTCGTTCAAAGTCGACTCCTTGGGATAGAACTTTTGTAAGAGCAGCGTGATTTTCCATTAGCTCGGAAGATGCTGGCGCGTTGATTGGCTCTGTTGTTAGGAGGTTATTCGAGTCCATAATGGCATGGATAGAGTTCTGCCTCCATCCCAATGCGAGAACTGATGGCGAAAGAATAGCAGATAATGTATGCACCATAGTTTTCATCACACATGCTGTATTCAACCAATAGCCACGTTTAGCCTGATGAACGAATAAAGTCTCGTAGCCAAATACCACTACTGCGAAGGTAATTGCCATCGGCTTACTTTTTGCATTTCGTATCTATGGTATTATGTGGCGCTGCGCCATCTCACCGATTTTAAGACGAAAATGCAACAATGATCTGATTCCATATTTCTAGACTAGTCCCATTAGGCAACGCGGCGATCAAATCTCCCAGAAATGTCTAAACCGGCCCCCACTCATGCAAGGCTATGCGTGATCCACTCGCCGTGAATCTAAGCATTGATCGGGACAACTGGGGGAATTCAGCCACCCTACTTGATATGGCAGAGGTAGTGTTTACATGAGTGGTCCGAATTCAGAGCCACGATGTTAGGGTGGGCAGGAAGATGCCGCCAACCCACTTCTATCTTGAGGTTTGGTCAAAAATGTACACTAATATGATTTCAATTTCTGGGCCGGCCCTTCAATTAGATCTTCAATTAGATAGGTAACTCCTTACCAATAGACAAACTGTAGTGGTAGTCCCCTTTAAGGTTAGAGTGGGATGGTCTGTCCGATTCGAACGTGGTGACTTCGACATATTTTGATCAAAGCTAGTACTAACCTTCGCCTAGATGCAGTCCACAAAATACGCCTCTTTGCAATATCATCAATTCACATCGTCGCACATAATAATGATATTAATTACTCCACGTCCCATTTAAATCCAGGACGTTACTGATTTTAGCCGTGCTCGTCGAATCTAGCCATGTCCCCCATTGTTTAGCGCTAGGACCTCACACCACGTCTCACATATTCATGAACGAACAAGCTAGCTATGAAACATCGCAAATTTGCTGATGATCTAGTCGGTATTCTAGCCTGTCCGTCTTGAAAGTTAGTCAGGAAACTAACCTTTGGTCTCTTCTAGGCTTCACTAATCGACTCCTTGTGACGCAGCTCCTCAAGAATTTCCTACCTCAACACAGCCTTAATTGGGCCACCCAGATCTCGGATGCGGTAACATTATACACAGTACAACACAACAACCACACAATTCTGCGTGGATTTGGGAGAGCATCACCACTTCCTGTAACTGCAGTCCTACCTGGCAGATTCTTCAACCTTCATTAAAACGACATCATCAATTTACAGAGCATACAGAAGGCACTTGACCCTCGCCGGGCACACACAATCAGACAAGTTTGGGGAGAGTCAGGGTTTTTGAGGGTATGGATTTACGGGAGTATGGAATTGGCGATTGGGACGAGAGAAAACATTGTTGAGAAGGTTTTCTCCTGAGAGGGCCAGGGGGTTCGTGGAATCACGGTTGCTGGGGCCAGCGGAGTTGCAACATGGCTTCATTGTGGCCGTAGCCCATCAGGTATCTAGGGACCGCAGACACAGGAGGACAGCTGGTCGCCGAGTCAGAGCCTTATACTAGAGTCGCAAACAGAGCACTTTTGCTAACGGATATGTATGTATGCGTAGATAGAGGCTAGATCAAGCGTAGGAAGAGGATCACTGGTCATGCTGAGGCATAGTGAAGTAGGTTGCGTTGGACGAGTCCAGCCTACTTTAGTGATTTTGACCAACCTGCGCTCTCTGGTATAGCCACCGCATTGGAGGCTGGAACCGTGTATGAATCAATCAATCAATTGATCCTTTAGTCCCACTTCTGTGTTAGCCCAGAGATCTCTTGCCTGTGCTATAAATAGAACATAAAGATCCCAGCAACTCGCATCATATGTCTTAGATCTGAGATGCTAAATTGATGTTCCTATATATGAAAAGGGCGGCACTAGGGCCTGTTCCAGCTAACAATCAGAAGACATGGATGAAATGGTTGTGCAAAATGCTTTGTCGCTATCTAAAAATAGAATGTTGGTGTTTCGAAGATTCGAGAACAGGACATCTCAAATCGTAAATTCCAGACCTGGATTATTGGATTGGTGCTTTTATATTTGACAACGGTGTTGTTGATGGCGAGCTGGTGCATTGAACCAATCATAAGCGAGAACACCCGCCGTTACCGAGGTATGTCTTTGCGCTTTGGACTTGTGCATTTCGGTATCCTAGGATATTGAAAAGCTTCACACATTCTGAGCCCATGCTCAACAGCACGGGCCTCCGAAAGTGAGCGCCTTTTTCATTTTCAACAACATTGATCCGGAATTTCGGATCTGAGTTATATGTTGCGAGTTACTGGAATAATAAACCTTCTATTTATAGCTAGGGAAAATCGTCTCTAAGCTAAAGAAGGATGCTTGACATTGCTCTATTTTTAGAAAATAGCAACCCAGCTTTTTAAGAACAGAGTTCCCAAACCTGCGCTACTCAATCGAGTGGGCTTGTGGACTACGTGCCGGCTTCGGGACGTTGAAGTCCATGTTCGAATGGACGACAAACGATCGAACCCGATGGGTAGAATTCATCCGGACCGGTGTTGACGGGATGATTACGGATCACCCGGATCAACTCTATCGTGAGGTTCAGAATGAGTCTCTATTTACTCCAATTCGGATGGCAACACGAGAAGACAACCCTTTCCACCAACCCAACTCCCAGTATACCCTCATATGCAAAACCGGAGATGTTCGAATGGGTGGAACCGACTCTCACGTCACATTCACAATTAACGGTAGTGGAGGAACGGTATCGCGTCAGATCAACACATTCCTGAACGAATTATTGATGGGCTTGGGTCTGGGTCTATCAATTTTCGTCTTTCAAACCTTGTGGGTCGCTTTCGTTCTAAGTCAGAGGATATGGTCAACTTTAAGGGAGGGGGAGGGCTAGCGATGTTAGATTGACAGGTGGAGGGACTTGGATGAGCAGAGTTATAGGTGACGGAGGCAGACGAGGCCATCATGGAAGACTTGGAAAGACCCTTTATTTCGAGCCTGCGACGAAACCAGGAACAGAGTAGGAGGAATTTGTCCACACTATGTTAAGATACGGTGACTTGACCTTTTTGTTCTTGCATTGCCTCAGCCAGCAGTTGGGGCGTTCGGCAATGTTGACGCATGGTGCAGAGCCTCTAAGACAATGATTCGTCACCACCTATATACTCCCAGACCCTCCAGACCCTCCAGGACCATCAGCCTTGAACTCGATGATACAGAACGGATATACGAGGCCCTGAGTGCTGGCTACTATCTCATTCCCTAAAGAGCGAAGTTGGGCCTGTTGCTAGGGAAATGCTCCACAGCGGTTATATCCATAATGTATGTGGTGGAGATACATCTCATATAATGGCGTCCTAGATAATGCTGATATGCATCACGTTCAATGCATACTGTTCATCTCAAACCTCATTGCTAACCTCATCTCGGCTTACTCTCGCCTCCGGCTCCTCACCCATCCTTAGGCCCGCTCTAAGCTCTATATCACCACCACGACCCCCTCCATACCTAGTAACATCAATCCCCCTCTCCCCTACCATCCAATCCTGCATCCCTAACCACTCGCTCCACTCTTCCTCCGCGCGTCTAATCTCGCTGTCAGTCGCCGTCTGCAACGGCCTCAAGAACGGCACCGTCTGCTCCCCAATATCATAGCCTTCCCTAGCCTCTAGCCAATTTGCGCTCTTGGCGGCGAACAAATAATTCCGACGCTCGATTTCGTGTAAAGGCCCAATACCAGCGCGCCACGAGTCACCGAAGAAACTGTGTAGCATGGGGGCGGTATCGAAGCCGGTTACGATCAGGCGGCGAAGGTACAACGTTAGGCTTACGAAGGCTGACCCTTTGCTAGTGCCTCTCCATCTCGACAGCGATGGTCGCAGCGGCGGCTGGTGTCGGTGGTGTGAGTGGTGTGATGACGATGTATGTGCTAGACGTAGGAAGCTGAAAACAGAGCCAGAGTGCGAGCTATGCGAGGAAGAGGAGGCAGAAGAGGAGCCCAACACCGGGTAAGGCTGTTTTTGGAAGGGTAGCGCGATGTTGATGAGTGCGGCGACGGCTTGGACAAGCTCGCTGTGTTGGGCGTGGTCGAGGAAGTAGCAGTGGCAGGATTGGAAGTGCGGGAACCAATCGGAGATTTCCAAGGGCTCGTTTAGGCTCAGTTGTGGGTGGTTTGGATTGATGTTGCGAGGGGGAGCGGGGACGCCGCGATGGAAGGTAAAGGAGGGTCTGGCATCGTGGGAGGGAGTAAAGTCCATGATGGCTGAAGTGGAGAATGAAAGTTAGTTTCTGCGTGTAGTAGAAAGGTATGGAAGGAGTTGAGAGGTAGGCCGAAAGGTGAATGGAAATATATATCACAAGTTAATTCAACATTGCTCTCACCACCACTCGCCTCCACGTTGACATTATCGCCATCCTCCTCAGCCGTGTCAGGGTTCTCATATAGTATAGCTTTTAAATCAAATCTCGCCCGTTGAGAAAAGTAAATATTCAGATGCAGGCTATCATTCATAGGTCAGGAATGAGCGTTGGTCGCAGGATGACCCTGCGAACTTCAGCCTTGCAGGGGGGGTGGAGATTAGCGAGAGGAAGGGGCAGATTAGCGAGAGACCAGAGCTCTTGATAGGCCCGCTGACAAGCTCGATAGCGATGATCCGTGCCTATTACTGAGTAACACAGCTGAGTGTGGCCAACTCCTCAGCTTGGACTGTTATCAGAATGCCATTTGTGTGAAGCTCCTTGTCTCTAAAAAATATTGGCCCAAACTTCCCGTACCGTCGTCAAATTTGGCCGAGTCGCAGTCCGTGGTTAGCCTGCAAAGGATAGCTCTGTCTTCGAAAACGCTATGCAAATCGAATAACTAAGGGGCATCAACGCCTTATTGGGGGAGATCAACTAATGCTGTGCCATTTTATCCTTTCGACCTTCCGGGTGCTGGGAAGTTCGAATCCTGCGGCTGCCAACCCATCATGCTCAAGATAGTAGCGTGGCCAGTAGAGCGATAGATATGCGAGTAGCAACGGCAGCTTCGAAAGCGACTGCGACTCGGTCTCGGATTGTCCTTAGGGCCTGGCAGTTCACGCGCGGCTCCGGTCATAGTGGCGGATGGGATTGTACTAGGGAGCGATCATGGGCGGTGATTACCTCAACACAGCCTCAATTGGACCACCCAGATCTCAGATGCGGTACCATTTTACACAGTACGACACAAAAAACACAGAATTCTGTGGACCTATCACCTCCTGAGACTGCAGTCCTGCCTGGCAGATTCTTGAACCCTCATTAAAACGACATCATCAATTTACAGAGCATACAGAAGGCACTTGACCCACACCGGGCACGCACAATCACACAGGTTTTGGGGAGTCAGGGGCTTTAGGAGTTTGGATTTACGGGAGTATGGAAGGGGCGATTTCGACGAGAGAGAACGCTGTTGGGAAGGGTTTCCCCTGTGAGGACAGCGAGGTCATGGAATCATGGTTGCAATATTGCTTCATTGTGGCCGTAGCCCATCAGGTATCTAGGACCACAGACGCGGGTGGGTAGCTGGTAGCCGAGCATGCAACCTTCTTTTAGCGATGTGCAACAAAAAAAAAAACCTACCATAACGTTAGAACATAGAGACCCCAACAGCTCGCATCATATAACTTAGATCTGAGATGCTAAATTGATGTTCCTATATCTTAAAGGGTGGCACTATGTAGGGGTGCATCCGTTGGTGATTGGCGTAATGCCTTTGGCATTTGTTGCCCGGAGCGGGCTTCCGGAAGCGAGCACTTAAAAACCGCTGTTCTCTTATAATAACATCGATCCGGAATCTCAGATCTGAATTTTATGTTCTTTGTTTTCGGATTTTCGAGATACCAACGTTCTATTTTAAGCTGACAACGCCTTTTTGCACTACGTTAGTCTCACGATTGATTGGAGGCTGATTATGGGGCTTGCTCGTTAGAGCTCTCTCTAACCGTACGCACAACTCTTGTGACCGCTTCTAGCAAGTAGATAGATCTAATATCAGCAATCCCATAAATGCGCAAATGCATGAGCCGAACTATTCCCGTCCCAGCCAACAATACTACTGCCTTGCAGGCCGGAGAAGAGTTTGGATATCACAATTTTTTGGTGGTACCGCAGATATTAACCAAAATTTTAAAAAAAGAAGTCCATGATATAAGATCTCTGTTCGTATAGCTGGTATATCGTTCTAAAATAGAACGATATTAAGCATCGCCTGACTCCTTTAGCTCAGAGCAGCCTTGCCTTAGCTATAAATAGAACCTTAACATTCAAGTAACTCGCATCATATAACTCAGATCTGAAATCCTGAATCGATACTTCTATATCTGAGAAAAGTGCTAATACTAAGCGCGCACTGCTTGTTCTGGGCGGCAGGTGCGTTCTTCCGTATAGGCTGAGCAAACCACAGTGGAGAATTGGCTTTGGATACACGGGCTGGATACGGTAAGGTTTGTGCGGCAGCTATTGCGCAAAAGGGCGGCGCGCAAGGGGCGCTCTTAGCTTAAAATAGAAAGTTGGTATTTCCAAGATCCGAGAACAGGACATACAAAACTCAGATTTGAAATTCCGTATCGATGCTTTTATATATGATATTAAGCGCGCGCTTACGAACGTTTCCAGTGACGATATGTCTTACGTAATCTTACCCGACCCACCAACAGCACAAGCAGAACAAGCTGAGGAATCTTGGTAAACTTGTCAAATGTGCCAAGCACTAGGCGGCCGAGATGCACAGCTAGAGATGTCCCACATGCGATAAGCAGGAGAAATGGCGCAACGGCAGGATTGGTTATGCATGGGAAAGGGAGGGATTTAGCTGTCAGATATTAGGGAGCTTGGCGCAAGCATGGCGCGAGCGCACAAGCGAGGAAAAGGATGGAGAGCGCGCGTCTTCCTGAGGGGACGCGCGACGCGCGCAACAACACAATCAGAACAATCAGAATCATATTTGAATCCTCCTCCCTCACTCAATTGCTCTCTAGATACACGTATTGTTTGACATTAGCCGCTGACGATTGACTCAATGCGTTTTGTTGAAAGGAGGGGGTGTTCGCTTATGATTGGTTTAATGCATTAGGTGACCGTCCCACCTGGGAATCGCTTCAGAAGCGAGCGCTTAATAACCACCATTCTCATATAATAACATCGTATCAGGAATTTCAGATCTGAAATTTATATGCTCTGTTCTCGGATCTTCGAGATAACAACTTTCTATTTTAAGCCAACAACGCCTTTTGCACGACATCAGCCTCACGATTGATTGGATGCTGATTATGGGGCTTGCTTGGGCAATCTCGCGCTAGCTGCCGCCTATTTTATCCAGTCTATATCTGAAGCAAATTATGTACTATGATTTGCTCGGCCCGTACGAGAGAACGAAGCGGTCGCCCGGAACAGCCTCCCGGGAGCGCGCGCTTAGTGCCACCTTCCTCAAATATAGAAGCATCAATTCGGAATTTCAGATCTGAGTTATATGTTGGAGTTACTGGAATATTAAACATTCAATTTATAGTTAGGGCAAAGCGTTTCTAAGTTGAAGAAGAATGCTTGACATTGCTCTATTCTTACAAAATAATAACCCAGCTTTTTAAGAACAGAGATCTTAAAATCATGAAGCTCATTTTTAAAAGTTGGGCTAGTATCTGCGGTACCACCAAATCTTGTGATATCGAAGATGTCACCTACCCCGACATCCCTGGTTGACCTGAAAGCCCGAGGGACGTGAGATCGAATCGGGAAGGGGCAGCGAAGAGTACAATCGCCAGTTGGAAAAAGAGCATCCTGTCGTCTGTAGCTTGACCTACCCGTATCATCCTTTCTTTACCCTCCTGGTTGAGGGGTGCTACTTTTCCGCTCATGTTGCCATGCATGTTGCGATTGACCCAACCAGAACTTGACGGCATCACTATCTCTTGGGGAAAAAAAGGCTTTCGAGAGCGCAGCTGCAAAGTATATATCTTCCTTTGCGCAGCCGGATCTTCATGCCATCTACAAGGCCTTGATCTGCCCAAATCATTGATCTCTTGCTCTTATTCTTGCGGTCTGCGAGGCTTGTGAACTCGGTTTCCCCTGCATACCACTCGAGCTTCTATCAGCTTCGTCAAATGTAGGTGACTCATTAGGCACTGTCGGGCTACCATCTGGATGTGATATAGAGGGGGATCTTGATTGTGGCTGGTTCTGCAATCTCTTTAGTAACCCAGCTCGTGCTCTTATAACTGTTGACGTATCCCCATATTCGAGCCGTGGATTTTCTCCCCCGTCCTCAGACTGCCGAGTTCGGTTTCGAGCATGATCCTTCTCCTGATAGCATCATCCTCATCACCTGCGATCTGATGCAGCTCGGCGTCCGACATCTTGCTGATGAACTGCGGAGAGAAGATCCAGAGGGGACTGGTCTTACCACTAACGAGGAAATGATCAACTGCTTGTAAACAGACAGCATCGACGAACCTCTTCCGAGCAACCTTGTAGTAAGACTTTAGCGTATCATGCAAGTCTTGAATCGTGTGATCATCATTGCTCATAACTACTCCTAATATGTCTTTCAAGCGCAGGAGCGGCCCTCCACCTCCCTCTGTCTGCCATGAGTTCAGGGCTTCAAGTTGGAGCTTCAGACGTGCCTCTCGTGCTTTGCGCACATGCTCTGCGAAGTAGTGATTCATCGTCATCAAATTTCCATGTCGCTCAATCTCAACCAAGAAGGAAGCTTGCTCCAAAGCCTTCTCGTATAACGGGAGAAGAGGCTGGACTAGCCTATCCCACAACCGTTCGCAGAGGCCGTCGTCATTGCAGCAGTACTGAAGGACCTTATAATTGAAGTGATGGATTTTGCGTATCGCCTTCGTCATGTGGTTCTGCGTGTGGAGCCCCACGCCCGTGACTGTTCAGCGAACAGTGATGGCATGAGGGATGGGTTTGTCGTGCCAATTTCAAATCCTTTTGACCGATTGTATTTGTATGTAACAGAATACCGAACCCTCGAAGGCTATAATGAGTTTCACGTAGACAAGAAAGACGGTCTGGTGCCTGGTCTAGGTGTCGGGGTTGGTCTACTTGTTGGGCTGGAGATCAAGAAGAGAATGTGCGGATGGATCTAACTAGGAGATCATTAAATGATTACTTGTGCTGATGTTTGATCTAGTTACTCGACTGCCGATTACGACCATGCGTACTTCAAGTCACTCCTCAAGCATATTCACAAAGAGCGTTCGGATATTGTTAGCATGTGCCGGATATTGGAACCAGTTGCTGAGAGCCTGGTTAGAGACCATCAGCTCAGCAGTCATGATGATTGGGATACTATCTCGAAAGAACTCGGACAGTATATCTAGCCACCTGCTCGGCACATTGTATTTGGGTCCTTTCTCTTTGGGGAGTAATGTTTAATAAATCTTCACATGTTGAACGTCAAACATTTGCATAATGGAATTCAACCCAACTGTTAACTTTCCAAATTTTCTCCCTTGCTTGCGACAAGTGACAATAGAATCAATCCACCAGATGGATGGGAAGGCTGCCGACGGTTCAAGAGTGGGCAGAATACCACGATCGAGCAGCGGAAAGACAGTAACTCCCAAGAAGGATATCACTTTCACCTGAACCGCGCTCACACACTTCAGAGTCTGTTATCCATAACTTCGACCCCAAATGTATCCACCTCCTGATATTGTTGATATAATCCCAATTGTCCAGCTGATCACCCTCCCCCACCATCTTGTCGTACCTCCGCTCGCTTCTCTCGGCTTCCGGGTCGAATATTAGGGGCATGGTGTTCGGGCTGGGAGTAGCGTCGTGTTCGTGAGGTTTTTTGTGTAGGAAGGTTTGACAGAGGTGGTTGAGAGTATGGAGGCTTCGCATCGTTTGATGGCAGGCGCAGATGTAGGCGAAGGGGAAGGCATGTCGGATTGGTATTCCTTAGGTTGTTGAGGTAGTTGGGTGTTTGATGAGTATAGAGGCATAGTTAGTAAAGCCGTGGTTGTGATTGTGACGAACGTACAATCGGTGGCCTCTGGGCCCGAACGCGGGAGTGGTGTGGACTGTAGCAGTAACCATCTGCAGGTCAAGCGGCACGTCGACTAGCGTTCAATCTTTGGCTGCGACGGATCGGCGCGGGAGTTTGAGGACGGCGCGTCTTGGTAGCTTTCGTAATTCCCGAAGATTTCTCTCGACTATTTCGGGTTCGTTTTAGTGGTGCGCGAACTTTGGAGCGAGTAGCCGGGTCCGTGAATGATTCCCACGCTGCAACTGAGGATGCAGAGTTGATGATCCTTGGCTGAACTTCATCGACAGAGCGCAGGGATGACTCCTGTTGAGTCACGAGAGGCACTTCTCTAGACTTATGCTCAGACCTGAATAGCATATGCTCTTCCCCAAAGGGGACGATGATGATCCCATATTGTAGATCGTCCACAGGGCCCGAGCCAACACTGATAGCATACTGACTTCGATCGATAAAAAATCCCAATTCTCCGTAGTTTTGAACATGTCGAGACTGAGGGAAATGCGACGGCAACGTGTTCCGGAGCTGATCTTCTTGCGTGGAAGTGGTTTTGATCAGCCGTGCCGAATCATGGTCTGGGTCGATCGATGGTCGAGGAGACTCTTCCGCGGCAGCCTCAATTGCTGGTGGAGAGATTCGCGAGCCAGGCGTCAGCAATAACGAGCGAGTTCTGATTCCGTGTATGTTCTGCTCTGGTAATACTTGAGGCGCTTGGGGGGGCAGAAAGCATGGCTGCGCATAAGTAGGTCTGCCGTCGATGAGATCGATGGATTCGCGCATCGGAGTCTTGACTGTATCTGCGACATCAAAGAACTCAGGATCTTTCCTAAAAGTGGCCAGTAAATCTCGCCGTTGTTCTGGATCCATGAGTATCTGGTCCATCTCCTCCATTTGTACCACGCCCTCAGGATCCGTCGAGGGGAACGAAGTGTCCATTTCCGAGCTGGCAGGCTGCCCGCGTGTGCGCAGAGTCTTTGGTCGATTGGCAGGTGCCTTTGCATGCCTTTGAAGGGCACGTTGGGTCAAACGCAGCTCAGGAATGGCGGATGTCCTTTTCAGAGCCATTGGTTGAGTTCCAAGATATGTATTTAAAAGAATAAAATTTCCTGCTTTTGTGCCATGATTGAAGAGCGAGGTGGTCGGTTTCTCGAGAAATGAACTCGGCACGCCGTCCATGTGATCGTGTCACGTCACTAGAGGGCTGTGTAACCGAACCAATAAATGATGTGCTTTGCACGCGCTCCGCACAGTGCAGAAGTTGAGTCATGCCGGAGATCAATTCTTGCCGCTCAGCCAATCCTCAATGCTAATCCCAGTCATAAAACATCACCTTCAAATGTCATCCAATCAAGCCCAAATTCACACCTCGACCCCACCTGCCACCACCTTCACAAAGTAACCAACCACCCCAAATTAGATCCCCCACTCGCGCCGCTCATGTACTTCATGACATTTGAAATGTCATCCGCCCTTCAATTCTCTCAATCCACATTTCGACATGGCGGGAGAAGGAATCCTATTTTGGCTCGAAGCCGTCAATGCTCCAGCACAGAACATCATCGATTTTCATGCGAACTCCTTCTACAGAGTTGAGATAGGAGGTCGAAGAGTGCTGAAAGTAGGACTGCAGACGAGCCCAAAGGTTTCTGGACGTCTCATATCTCTTGGACGAGATCCAGCAAGTAATGACCTGCTTCTCCCAGACCGCATCTTTTCGAAGAATCATTGCCATTTCTACTTCAACAAGTCCTCCTCGGCTTTGATACTGCGCGACACGTCCTCGACGAAGAGCACACAAGTTAAATGTCTTGAATTAGACGATGATAGTTTTTACCGACTCCAGGGCGACCCAAGGCAGCGGGTACTGCTCACGGCGCACCAAATCGTGATGCAGATTGGCCACGCTCAATTTCGAATCATCTGGCGAGTACCAAAGGAGCCGAGCGCAAGACAAGCACTTGAACAAGCAAAGGCAGTGTTCGCTCAAAAGCAGGTCGCTCCGGAGCTCGACTTGACCTTCCTAGATCTGCAAAGTCTACCATCCACGGCGTACGAACTTCGGAGCCACTATACTCCATCTGTAGCTTCGCAGTATCAGAAGCTGCCCAAAATGGTCCACGAGAAGCTGAGTTTGTTGGGTAGTGGCACATTTGGGACTGTTCATAAGACGGTTGATCTCGATACCGGGAATCTGTTGGCCGTCAAAACAAGCAACCATGGTGTTGATGATAGCAAGTACAAGAGGTCTCTGAAACGCGAAGTTGAGATACTTGCCCAGCTGTCCCATGTAAGCGTACCATGCTCCATCACTTTGCTGTCCACTTCCCTGACGAACACGCAGCCCAACATTGTCCAGTTCACGCACTCTCAAGGCTGGACATTTGGCTCTCCGGTAGAGATCTTTATGAGTCTACACGAGGGAAACCTTATGGCCTTGATCCCCCCACACAAGTGCGGCGGCGGACTTGAGCAGGAACCATACTTTTGTACGCCGTTGGTTACGCAGGTGCTTCTTGCTGTCGCGTATTTGCATGGGAAAGGCATCACACACCGGGATATCAAACCCGAAAATATACTCTACGATCACAATGGCGAGGGCTCGTCGTTGACCTTTTATATCTCCGACTTTGGCCTGTCCAAAGAGCAAAACCCCGCTTCTTCGTTAGTCCTTGCTGGATCCCCTCTGTACATGGCGCCTGAGATCAACCAGGGAAAGCCCCATACAAGCAAATGCGACATTTGGTCGTTTGCAGTGATGATTCTTTTGGTTCTTGGCTACTTCTGCTTAGAAGAGGCGGACCTACCCCCAGAGCAATGGAAGGATCGAATGGCCCAACTCCCTGGATATCGCTCCGATCTTAATTTTGAGGCGGATCAAGGTCTAGCGGTGTCCTTGAGCGGCTGGAAGAATCAACTACGATGGTATGGAAGACTCAAGTCACTGGTCCAGCACAAAATGGCCCCACCACTACTGATACCTCTGCTTGCGGAAGATGTAGAAACTCGGCTTGATGCTCAACAATGCCTCTCTTTATTCTTCCCCGAGCAGTATAAGGAGCAGCCGGCTACCACACTGAAGACTCTTCAACCCCGTTTGAAAAAGCCGTCACATGCCCCATTGCCCATTCCAAGGATACGGACATTTCGGCAAGAAGACCCGAGCCTCATTCAACGGAGTCGAAATAGCCGGAAACCCCTCAGTCTGAAGACAATCGAGCCATCATTAAAGGAAATTGGGCGCTAAGATACACCCTAATAAATGGCCCCAAAGGGATGATCACTTTTCTACGGCTGTCTTCCTGCAATAATGTGATGCATCCTCCCCTCATTACCTCGATTCTTCGGCCCGCATCCTTTTGCAGGCTGGAGGCCTGACCATCGCACAACAATGACTCACCTGCGGCACTTGCAGGCTCTCTTGGAAGGCCTGAAGAGGAAGTCCAATCGATTCCTCTTCATGCCATCAAACCCTGCGTCGCACTGGCACAATTCTGGCCTACTGCACAAATATATCAAGATCACCAAAGACATCAGGGAGTTGAAGGTGCTGGGTTAGGATGATTTTATACGCGGATTATCACAAACGATTTTCTCCCTCAATATCCTGGGCGCGCTCCTTTTCAAGCCGGTCCTAGTGAGTATGGTGCAACGAAGTCATGGACGGGTTCGCCTATAGCATCTCTGCAGCGTACTTATGCTACGGAAGCCCAACCTCCATGGGATCCCTCGGGAAATTCGAGATGCTCTGCGACAATTACAAGATGCGTACAGCGAAGAATTGGACATTGATAGCTCAGAGACGAGTAGTCAAGGGAGCATCGAGCCTGATAGCCCGGAGGACACCGATTTTGGGGAAGGGGGGATGGAAAAGCATGACGATCAGAGAAGAGCCCAGTCGCAACAAGGCGGGGCAGAACCATCAAGAGCATCAAGTCAATAGGGAGGAGGATCATATGCGCAATTCAGAGGATAAAAACCACTTGGAGGCAAGGTGGAAGTGGCATTCTTACACCCAAGGTCACGCCATCACGATATTGACTGCGTGCCACAACAGGGCAACATTTCATCTCGGTTCTGGCGTTGGGGACCCAGCGCGACGAGCGAGGATGCAGCGAGGTTCTTTCAGCGAGTAGTGTAGGACCAATACATATGTTGAATTAGAATCTATGTCTGATGAAAATTCTTGTGAGCCGCACTCCTTCCATTACGCCAGGATATGAGGAAGACTACATACAACACACAGTAACTATTCGTGAGGCCTGCGCCGGCAGCCTCAAGGCATCTATTCGAGCCAAAGAGAGCAGTGACATTCTGTTTCCTCCTTCAGTAAATTGATTCTCCACAACTTGGACTTAAGATCAGATCATCCGTGCCACTGGTGCCCTCCATGGTTTTGGCGCTTCGATCACCCGCGCCATTTCTGGCTCATCTACCTCTTGCGCAGCACTCTTACGCTTCTGACCACGTTTTCCTTTGTCGTTCATGGCATCTTTCGCAACACACGCCACTTTTGGCTCTTGCTCATCTGCCTCTAGTGCAGCACTTTTACGCTTTCGACCACATTTCCCCTTGCCCTTGATGACCTCCTGGCTATAACAAGATATAATTCTACGGAGAACAGGCGAGGCGCGGACCTGGCAGCAAGGATGAGTATGTTGCAGGTTGGACACTATGTCACGAACTGGAAAGCGTTCCCTTCCATGGCTCCTCAGAAGCAAGCAGATGGAAGTTTCTTGGCGTTGAGACCTGTGGCGCCTGCTGTAGAGTTCCCATTTGTGGTCACGCATCAGGATACGGGGGCTTTTGTCAAGGCGCTGGTTGATTTACCACCTGGGAAGGATCTCTTGGGCGTGTCACAGATGATGACTTGGCCGGAATGGATGAAGCTTTGGGGGATATTCTGGGGGTGAGAGCTGGGTTTAAGCAGGTGTCGGCGGATGAGTTTTTTAAAGGCGTGCCGGGACCGTTGAAGAGGGAGCTTGAGAATACTTATGAGTATGTTGAGGAGCTTAGGTGTGTGGGGGTGATGCGGAAGTGTTATACCCTGACCAGGTTAGTTCTGTTCTGCGATTCGGACGTGCGTGACCTATTTGCTGAGATTCTATAGCTCGAGATCAAGATTCCGTTGACATCGATGGAAGAATACATCAGGAGCGAAGATTGGTCATCAGTTCTGAATTTTTAAATAGGGAATGTACAGCTAGAAATCATCAACTTGCTTGCTCATGAGTCCCCAACCATCTCCATGAAACCCAAAGTAACTTTCATAACCAGCCATCCAATCTTCTCCCCTTGCGTTCTTCTGCTCATCTTCAACCTATCCCTGTCCTCAGCATCAATCTCGACCGCCAATATCGGCTTCGACTCTTCGACGATCTGTTTCAACAACTCCATCCTTTCCTTCTGAGAGTCCGTCGAGCTACGTCACCTCAGCATGCTGATGCACGAACATTCGTCAAACACTACCTTCCACGGCGGGTCACGGCGGACACTGCAGCTATTGTGCGCGGCCTAGAGCCCCAACACGAGTTGATGCGTGCAGCATGCAGGATGAGTCGGTGGATTAATCCAGACCGGCCCCAAGAGCTTACGGAGGAGCAATCTTCCTCCGTCAATACAGACCCTGGCATCCAACAACTTCTGGCCCGGCGAACACAATCGAAAAGCCGTTTCGAAAAAGAGGCCACTAAATAGCCCGTATACTAGCTCCTTAACCGAGAGATTTTAATGAAAGGCAGCGACAAAGAGCAGCACTTTTGAAGCAAGTACAAAGCAAGTGGGATCTGGAACATCCCGTTCAAGAAATCGAACTACAACTTTCTGGCTTTAAGTTTACCGAGGATGTGAAGGCTACTTTGGATTTGTCCGACGAGATGCCTCCAATACAGAGACGCCTAGTTGAGACTGTTATGACCCCCCCTAGAACAACTTTAGAAGAAAAGTTTCGCCACCGCAATGCCGCCATCGATGCGGTCGCTGTGTATTGCAAATATGAAGAAGGTGGGCCTCCTCGAGGAAGGCAGCCTAGGAGAAAAGCGAGCATATTGTTATCCCCAACTCTTGATCCACAAGTAATGGCTGCCATGGCTGAGGAGAAGGCGCTAAATGCAGCTATGTTGTCAGTGTTCACAGAGAAGAGACCCCTCATATGCTTCGTTTGCCTTGGGCGGAAGAGTCTTTCATTCGAAAAACGCGTGTATACATTTGCAAGTCCGGGAGATCTTACCAAGCACTTCAAGCGGAAGCATTTGTCGCAGATCAACGAAGGACAAAAGCCATATTGTAACATATGCCCAATGCAGCTCGAGCATAAAATGCCCTTTCAAAGTCATGCTTTCGCTATACACGGTACGGTATCTTAGAATCTCAAGGACCTGCTAAAAGTGTGCAGTTAGCTAGCCTGTTCTATGAGCCGCTCGATCGATCCCCGTCGACCACGGAAATTGACTCCTGGGCAATCTGCATCATTCAATAGGCTTCCATGCATTGTTAAATTAAAACGTCGCATCATGAAACTCTCAGGCGTCCGAGGAGATCCTGAGGGGGAAGAGGAATATCAGAAGGCTCGTCGTCGCCTTCAGAGTGAGAAGCAGCGGCAGCGGAGGCTCCTCCTAGTCGACCTTTGTGGACCGTTTCAAGAAGGAACAGCCGGTGATCGATAGCGAGCAGCAGTTAGCTGGAAAAGTGGTTGACGAGGACACGCGAAACGCATTAAAGAAACGCCAGGAACCTGGGTGAGCTGCACAGTATCCCCCTTGAACGGGACCAAGAGGGAATCTAGATTACTCGATGGTGAGCTACACGCCTCAATTAGGCGTCAAGAAAGGGCGTCTAATTTTGCGAGCGGCATTCAACCTCTTTTAGAAACGATCTCTAGTTGTAAAAGATTTTAAGTACCAGAGTTCCCCAAGCTGAAGTTCCAATGATACTATCTCGGATCTCTCCCACCGCATCAATACTGTGAGGCATTTGCTTGTACTGAGAAGTCTTTCGCTAATGATGCAGTCGCCTTCATATGTTCCGCTTTCCCAATCAACTGGAACATGTCTTGCACCCACTGTCTCTCTACCCCTCCTTCAGGCAGAGTATCGTACGCAACCCGAAGAGAACCCAGCACCCGAGTACTATGATTTGGGATTGCTCGTATAAAATATTCCGTACTTCTACAGATGAGACACGCCAGGCTATACTGCTCACAAGGCTCCAGCTTCCCTTCCGTCCGCATATCAACGAATGAGATTGTAAGAAGAGCTCCATAGTATAGGCATAGTGCACGTGCCAGTTCGGGTTCAGGATAGGTGATTGCGGGTGGAGAAATGAATTCTCCACTTAACAGGTCTCGACATCGGAAGACTGGAAACTGGGTATCTGCGGCCAAGGGAAGCTGCGATACTCCTACCTGATCTGAAGATTCTAAAGGCCCGCCAATCCGGTCTGCATATTTTATCTTCCACTTATGTAACGGCACTCAATATCAGTCACTGATGCCTGTAATATAGTCCGCCGGTCTAGTATCTGGGAGGGTGATGTAGAACTCGCCTTTGTAGCTGCTTTAAGACCATCATAATATGCAAGGAGGGTAGGAATGTCCGCTAGGACGTCCAGGAGATGTTGCACAAAGTCTTTTGGGCTGATAGACCAAGGAATTGTCTTCCAATCCTCCCTTGCAAGAAACGTTGGAGATCGGCAGGCTATAGCTGTAGTGATCTAGATGGTTATTAATATTTTTTAAGTTTGTATAGCTGAGTATCTGAAGCCCTACCAAATAAGTACGATAACTAACAAAGCACAGATGTTCTAAGCCAGAGATATGATTTTGTGGCCCGCGTCGCTTGTGGGCCACCGCGGCGCCACCTCGTTTCATCTAAAGGTCACACTGAAAGGAGACGGCCCGGCTGGTAGGCATTAGATCAACATATTACCAGTTACACTCGAAGCCGGGGTGCCCTCAAGGTTGCCTCGATGCTCAGGTCCATCGTGGAAGCACCTGACTGGGTTACAATAGTCACAGCCATTACAACCTGTGCCCTACCAAAGGGAATCGAGCGAGGTGAAAATTTAGCTACCAAGCACTCTTGAGTTTCAGCGCGGCGCAGCAGAAACATTCAGCTGAATGTCTCAAGTCGTATGCGTTGGCAGGGCGTTCCACCTTTTGAGAAGCAATACATCAACGTCTTTCCTGGAGATATACAAATAACCTCATCGTGCTCCGAAGGCCCTTACAAGTTCTGTCTAGTTGCGGCGCGCTATCTGCACGGTTATATACGCCTACTTGACCACAGCAGTGATGTCCCCAATACCATTACTCCACAGGATGGCCCTATCGACAATGGTGTCCAACGGCACTGACGCCCCTGCTGTAGGGTTCCTCTCCTCTGGTCTTCGTATTCAATCTCAAAACATCCAGATTAATGAATGGCTAGCTCAGTTAACCCTCTGTTTTGCCCCACTGGCCGCACACATCTTCATCGGAGTGCCAACGCTAGTCAACCGTACCGGTCACCCCATACCATCGCACAAAATGATTCCATTATTCAACCCAATCACTATCTTGTGGCGCTATGCCATAATCGCAAATAGACGAATTCAGTTCAAGAACAAGTGGACTCCTAAAGTAATGGCTGCCACTAATGCCGCCTTCTTTTATGAGAAGAGTTTGAGTTCCTCTGAAGCCAAGATAGATCAGGTGTTAGTATTGATCCAACGATGGCCTTCTTCCACCCGAACAGCCATCCTCTCCATTTCTATGCTGGGTAGCCTCATTGTCGTATTCCAGGGCGTGCAGGCGCTCTACGAAGTGACAATAACGGCAAGGCACGGATTCATGCTCAGTCAAGGGGTAGGGGCGGTTTTCACTCCCCTTGCAATAGTCTCTCTGTTCAGGCTCATTCCAGCAACGTGGATCACTCAGGATTTTGCATTCAGTGATGAGAAGTATTGCGAAGAGGATCCTGACATTCCTCCCATTAATGCAACCGGTCAAGAGCCACGGGGCGAAGACCCTCCCCAGCCTATTCAGATGCAAGCCCTACCACACCGAATGGAGGTAGACGGCGATGGTAGAAACGAAACTTCCAAATGCACGCCAATCCAGTCATTTTTCAAAAGTAAAGTTTGTTGGGCATCAATGCTTTTCCGCTTTGGCATACTCGCGGTCAATGCTGCAGTCTTCGTTAACCAATGCTTTCACATAACTGGTCACCACACATTCGGGGGTACGCAGTCGGTCTCAGGACTATTGATACACTTCCTCTACCATATCATGACGATGGTCATGCTTGTGCTATTCACAATTTACTTCATGCGCGGCAAAGTTCAAGATACCATGATACCATGCATCAATTCAAAGTGGTATCTGATATATACTGTCATTTGGTATGCGTTAGCTGTTGTTGTGGTCGTCGTCAACGCTTTGGAAATGAGACGAACAAGTTGTGGAGTTTATACGACGTACTCTCCTTCATCTGGGCTGGACGGGGAGCTATGCCGTTTCTATTCGTAGCATGCGATTGCAGTTTAAATGAATTTGTTCAGTGTCAGTTTTGTGTTTGACAGCATTGTGTAAAGCTGGGAAGTTTAGTATTTATGTTATGTAAAAAAACAAAAGTAAAACATTCGTATTTTCAAAACACTTCGCCCAGCTGTAATAAAAGGCATATCTTTAATCGACGAACACGACGAACACGACAACGTTGAGGAGCCTCGACTTAGCAAGCGCATGTATCCTCTCCATCAATGAGGGGGTACAGGAGCTCAAATTCTTGGAGGATATCAGCGTTAGTTTGCTTACGAATAGCGCAACCGTTACCTTTGTCGGTCCGAAGGAGAACATCGATCAGATTGTTGAGAGAATCGAGGATAGAGGATACGGCTGTCACGCCGAGAACATTGTTGAAGTTGGCGAAGTACAAGGCGATGACGAGCAGGCAGAGAGGACAATCATGATTAGGATAGCCGGCATGTTCTGCGACCACTGCCTACAACGGGTAGGAGAAGCTCTATCATCGTCTTTCCCAGGACTTCTCGTTATCGACAGGGCACCGTCGCACGAGGATCCCATCATGACGATCATATACCACCCCCAGCACGGCATCGTCACCATCAGAGACATCCTGGCCACCATTCACGGTGTCGACGACCAACTCAAGGCTACGATATACCGCCCTCCCACGATCGAAGAGCGGTCCCGAGCTATGCAGCTCCGCGAACGTCGTCGTCTCCTCCTACGGCTTCTCCTCAGCTTCGTCGTCGCTATTCCTACCTTCCTTATCAGTGTGGTCTGGATGAGCCTAGCCCCCTCTACGAACCGTGTGCGAATGTTCTTCCAGGAGAAGATGTGGGCCGGCGCCGATACTCGCGCCGAGTGGGCGCTCTTCTTCCTTGCGACGCCTGTGATGTTCTTCGCCGCCGATGTCTTCCACGTCAGAGCGACCAAGGAGATTCAAGCTTTGTGGGGGCGAAATAGCAAGGTCCCAATTCTCCGCAGATTCTACCGTTTCGGCAGCATGAACCTACTAATGTCCGCCGGTACGTCCGTGGCGTACTTCCCTTCCATCGCTGTGCTTGCTCTGGATTCGCGAAAGACTAGCCGGAGTAGCGGGCAGGTATCGACGTACTTCGACGCTGTTGTGTTCTTGACAATGTTTATCCTCGCTGGCCGTTATCTAGAGGCTTACAGTAAAGCTCAAACCGGAGATGCTGTCACGATGCTCGGCAAACTCAGACCAACGGAAGCAGTACTTGTGAGACCTAACCCAGACGTAGAAGATGCTTCGGAGGATAGCCAGCCATCTCTTCCATTAACTAATGTCGAGAAAATCAATGTCGACCTTCTCGAAGTCGGAGATATAGTTCGAGTTCTCCACGGTGCCTCTCCACCAGCCGACGGCGCAGTCATCTCCGGCAATTCCACATTTGATGAGAGCTCTTTGACTGGAGAGTCTCGCCCGATCACCAAGAATCCTGGCGACCAAGTCTTTGCAGGAACAGTCAACACCGGTAAGCCGATCAGCATCAGAGTCACCGAGATCTCTGGAGCGTCAATGCTCGATCAGATCGTCAAGGTTGTCCGTGAAGGCCAGACAAAACGAGCCCCGGTGGAGAGAGTGGCTGATATCTTGACCGGATACTTTGTTCCTGTCATTACCCTCATTGCCATATCAACGTTTTTTACCTGGTTTGGGCTTGGCCAGGGCGGGGTACTCCCGGAGAGTTGGCGAGATGTTGATACCGGCGGCTGGCCTTTCTGGGCATTGCAATTTGCCGTTGCTGTCTTTGTCGGAGCTTGCCCCTGCGGTATTGCACTTGCGGCTCCAACAGCCTTATTCGTGGGTTCTGGGTTGGCTGCTCAACACGGAATACTAGTAAAGGGGGGCGGAGAAGCGTTTCAAGAGGCTTCTGCTCTCGACGTGGTAGTCTTTGATAAGACCGGCACGCTGACCGAAGGTGGAAACCCAAGTGTTACAAACCATGATATTATAGCGTCTAGTACAGAGGAGACGAAGACCATCTGGGCAATCGCGCAAGCACTGGAGGAGTCCTCAAGCCACCCTATAGCTAAAGCGATCACTACACTCTGCGCAGAACAAAACTTCGCTGCCGCCACTAACTCTACTATCGAAGAACTACCCGGTCGCGGTCTCAAAGGCACATTTATGATCAACGATACCCAGTACGAAGCTGCCATTGGCAATGAAACTTTCGTCTCCTCGCTTGGCACTCCGATAGACATTGGTTGGTCCAACAACGCTTCGACATGGAAAGCCTCTGGTAAAAGCATCGCCCTTCTGGCACTGCGTCCTCTGTCCCTCTCAGGCGAGGAGCAACCTGCTTTCAAACTTGTTGCACAGTTTGCGACAACAGACCCGCTCCGCCCTGAAGCTTCTTCTGTGCTTTCTGATCTACGCGAGCAAGGATTAAGCATCTGGATGATCTCAGGGGACAATGCCACAACCGCCATGGCGGTGGGGTCTCAACTCGGTATCCCGGCCACCAATATTATTGCCGGTGTTCTGCCCTCGGAGAAAGCCGACAAGATCCGCTGGCTGCAATCTTCAGCCCTTAAACGCAACGGCAAGACCAGGAGAGCAATCGTGGCGATGGTCGGTGATGGCATCAACGACTCCCCGGCCCTCACCGCCGCAGACGCAGGGATTGCTATCGGCTCCGGTTCAGATGTGGCTATCTCTAGTGCTAAGTTTGTGCTCGTGTCGTCAAATTTGTATTCTCTCTTGACTCTTATTACGCTCTCGCGTACCGTTTTCCGGAGAGTCAAGTTCAACTTTGGATGGGCATTAGTGTATAACTTGGTCCTACTGCCGATCGCAGCAGGAGTAATTTATCCAGTACGTGGGCACCCAAGACTAAACCCCGTGTGGGCGAGTTTGGCCATGGCGATGAGTTCTCTGAGCGTCATCTGCTCAAGTTTGGTTATGAGGACGGGCATCCCCGTGGTTGGATTCCGAGCGGCCAGGGGGGCAGAGCAGAGAAGAGGCTAGGTATAGCCCCGAGCCGCCGCGTCTTGGATCATCAATGGACTTTCTAATGCATTGTGCCTGGAGGGAGAGCTTGAAAGTCGACTGCATCGTCCTCCACAATAATGCTCAGAATTCGTTTTACGCCTCTTGACGCCCTCAGCAAATCGAATATGTAGAAATAGTCTTTGCGGCTTGAGCCTTTCCACCAAGCTTGTCTGGAAAGCTCGTCAGCCGGTTTGATATTGACTGCGCGCAAGTTGGGTATGTAGACATATTGCAGAAGCGGCTCAAATTCCAGCTTCGCCATGAATTCGAAGAATTGCTGCGTCACCTCTTCCCGCGAAGTGAGATTGAGATGGATTTCAGCCTGTCCAAGTGATCAGATGTTGCGAAATTGAAAACGTCTAAAAGATAATTCGTGGTACTTACCGTCTTGCCAATCAGATTCGTGATGACTTCCCGGTTCCGCCCATGGTACTGCATGCATCTCAACCTGAGGATGCGCCGCATCTCGTCAATATCAACCTGACTGTTAAGCACTTTGGGCCGTCTTCCAAGAGCCCTGGCACCTCCTGCGCCGCCCCTCGACTTCTTGCCCAGAGTGATGGAGCCGCCTATTTGTTTGATACCTCGTATTTCTTTGGCCTCTAGTTCAAGAACATATTTATATGGTGCGTAGTTCTTTTGTACTCCTTTGGCGGTCTGATCCTGAGAGCTTGATGGGTACATAGCCGCCGACGTCATGGCAAGAGCATCTGGATAAAGGCGGATCATCTTCTCAACTAGCTTAACTCGCTCGCTATTGCAATAGAGGTAATTGACGGCTTCATGAAGAGGTGTACGGCCGGATTGACCTTTATGTTTTAGGATTTCTTCGTGCTCGTTCATGTCGCGAATTTTGTCAAGAAGGTAGTCAGCATAGTTGTTCTTGTTCTTTTGGATGGCTTTGTGCAGAAAAGTGTCGAAGCCCTCTTCTGTTAAGTCGCTCCAGGTTTTCCTAACAACAAAAGTTTTGCCGTTCTTCTTGATGGTTGTTGTACTTCGGGACGTACACTCTGTTGCCATTAAGCCTTTTCTTTGAGAGAGTGGGCCTGAACTCAAGGTGTTGCTTTGAGGATTACTGGGTCCCGATTGCATCATCTCAGAACCCTGTAACAAGTCTTGGTCTTGAAGATGAGTTGGCTGTTTTTCATTTACATCCTCCGTTTCCTCCAACCGCGGCGGATGGTTTATAAAAGCATCTCGAACTTAGTAAAGCGTACATCATACACCCGACGCTCTGGGGATTCATCGCTCCTGACACGGTCGGGGAGAGTTGTGAATCGAATCGAATCGTTGGGCGGCGACGTCTCTATTATCTAGATGGATCGAATGTGATCATCGGGGATGCTCGTGAGGGGGACTTCGAATGGGCATCCGCACCAACAACACCAACCGGCACAGTATCAGCAATGCTGACATCAACTCACGACTCCAACATCCGCAATAGCCTTGCTAGAATCCACATCCTACCCTCCGCCCCTTCTCGCTCTCCCCGATCCATGCCGCCATTTCGTCTCACCTGAAGTTCCTCGACCTTTACACTCTGCGGCTGACCTGTCATTACTTCCACGTCCTGATCCCTCCGCCTACACACGCCGAGCTTCTCACGACCGAGACTGCAGCCTACGACTTCTTTGCCTGTACAAGGCTGCGGCCTGCTGCTACGTTCAGCGCTAAGATGGTCAAAAGCGACTGTGACTAATACTGGACCACCGTTCGAACCCTTCGCACGCGGCTTTGGTCACAATAGCAGATGGGATCGTGGTGGGTGTAAGGTGGTGATTAGTATAAGAGGAAGGCGGAAGCTCCTACAAGTGGGCAGCAGTCCATGCTTGAGATAGCGGCTGGGCGTAGATCAGCGTCGGCGCCTGGGGAAGTACTAATGCATTATTTGTACTAATACATTGTTACGGGTGATAGGTTCTGGATGCATTATTCTGATGATGATGCTTAGCTGCCTATTAGGTACTAGCTTATCATTTGGACTTGCGGGCCGGCCCGTTATGTGGATCCGGGATTTGATCGTAGCTTACCCCGCCAATAGTTGATGATATCAGTGCAATATACTGGTGCCAATGCATTGCTTGCGTTAATATCACGAAGTCACAGATCACTATATGTAAACGAGATGAGCTCTTTATATATCTCCTAAAATCGAGCGCCTCGAAAGACCCTTTGGAGTCTTGTCGTATAATTCTACTTCTATTTTATATCTTCGTTAATAATCACTCTTGAACACTGAGAAAAACCACGTCAAATACTAAGTGCTGTGAACCTAACGGTGTCAGTAGCTCTTGTTGGGGACCCGGACATTTGATCCGGAACGACACGCAGCAAACTCATCCCTTGATCATCTTTCATTTCATTTCATTGGTTAATTTCATTCTAGAGAGCGCATAAAATTAGCTGAGGCGAGGGCATACGCCCGCCTCCGCCTAGCCTGGCTACTGAATCCTCGATCGACCACCACATAAACATGATCAGAACAGTGAGATTTGCGGTCGATAACAGCAGCCATTTCTTGTTGCTTCATGAGATAGGACACGGAACCGCTAGTTAAAGCGCAAACTATCTAACTCTTTTAGAAGCGACCTCCATCTGTAAAAGATTTTAAGTACCAGAGTTCCCCAAGCTGAAGTATCCAATGATACTATCTCGGATCTCTTCCACCGTTCGTCAATACTACTGTGAAGCATTTGATTGTACTGAGAAGTCTTTTGCTAATGATGCCGTCGCCTTCATATGTTCCGCTTTCCCATAGCTCTACCGCTGGGGGCGGAGAGGGGTTGCTCAAGCGTTGCCCTGTCTTCACATGCTCTTGTAAGGCATGTACGTCAATACCCAAAACACACATATGACAAGATCCGAAAGGAAATGGGGTAGGAATATGGGGACTCTAACTGAAGCGTATGCTCGAGCCGTCTGGCATTCCCAATTGGCGATGCAAAAAGCGACCTGCACTTACACCTGAAGTGGCTAGAAGGAGGTATCTTTGGTGCAAAGCTCGAGAGAAATGGACTTTCGACGACTGGAGAAAATACATGTGGAGTGATGAGTGTTCTGCAGAGCGGGAAAAGGGCCGCGCAGGAGAATGGTGCTTTCGTACGGCTGCTGAAAAATGGGAACCACGAATGGCATCAACGTACGCCAAAAGCCGGGATACATCAGTTATGGTATGTGCTTGCTTGCCTTTGGTTTATTGCAGGAAAGATACAACGTTCTAGTCTTTATATATTAGGCGGGGACTTTGAGTCAAAAAAGCATGGTTATTCCGCACGCTTTTACCTCGAAGTACTCTAAGATCAAACGCCTACTTGCTGGAAACCTGGGCTTATTTTTATGCACGACAACGCTCCTATCCATACTGCTCGCGCAACCACTGTATCCGCTCGAAGTCGTGCGATACCCTTGCCACACTTGGACGTGGTGATACCGATATCTTTGTGGAAGGATCTAGCATCGCGAAGGTACAATGTTCTTTTGAGATCGACCTGGATTCTAGAGTCGTTATGCTCTACGATAGGTCCAACGGTCTAACGACTCAAGTCTCTGGTGACAATACTACGCCATTCGAGCATGGACGTCGTCGTCGAGTTGTCGTGCAGGACGGACTCAATACTATAATCGGAATGGGTGGTGTAGGGTGTGACCTCGTTCAATTCAAATTAGAATGGAATCCAAATCCTACTCAAACGATAGAGAAGGTCAAGAGCCGGGAAGGCGTGCCTTGCGGCCAAGACGAAAACCCACGCTTCGTTCGAACTGTGGATGAGGCGCCAACCGTTTTACCATCTCAAAGGGTGACAAGAATCCACACACCAGGCGAGCGGAAGCTGAGGATGAGATACGAGATAGTAGGACCTCCGCTCGGAGCGGGGCAGTTTGGGATCGTACACAAATGCATCGACGTGGATTCAGGGAAGTTTATGGCTGTCAAGGTTTGACACGTCCTCCGGGAAAATCACAGGAAGACTGGAGAGAAGAGTTGCATCATACACTGAAGCGTGAAGTGGAAACTCTTTCTGATATCAGCCACGTGAGTTAAGACTTCTGCAATCTTCTGATACTCATGAACTAATATTAATGCCAGCCACACATCGTTGATTATATCGCGTCACAAGGCTGGGATGGACAAGAGTAGAGATATTTATGGGTCTAAAAGAAGGGACCTTGGAGTCATTGGTCGAGAGTAGTGGCGGCCTTCCTACGCCTGTTGCGGACTCCGTCTTCCCGCAAATGCTCCAAGCACTTGACTGTCTTGCATACAACGGCATCGTTCATCGAGATGTGAAGCCAGAGAACATTCTCTACGTATCGCGACCGGGCGGTGAATATCAGTTCCAGCTGGGAGATTTTGGACTCTGCAACCGTATTATTGACGCCGCAACATTTGCCGGCATCTACCTTTATATGCCCCCCGAGATGCTTCAGGAAGGAGATCAGACACACAAGGTAGATGTTTGGTCACTCTTTGTCACGATGCTGTGGATATTGGATGCAGGAGAGTTTCGTCAGAGGTCCAATCGGTTTAAGACTGTTGCGGAGGTCCAGCGGGCAGTTTTGTCTGCAGCCTTGAACATGGATTCGGTTTCAAAGATTCGGGAAATGGCAGCCGTCAACCCGAAGGAGCGTGCTTCTGCGGCACAGATGCTTGTCAAGTACTACAATGGAGTTGGGCTTAGCACTCCACGGAATCAGGTCCCAGCTCTCATCAGCAGTCCTTCACCCGCAATCACCGCCGCCAGAGCTCCGGTCCCAGCTATTCCCGCCTTGACAACTCGGACTACACAAACTAAACGGAGAGGCTTCCAAAAGAATAGGAATATATTTGCGGTTGCTGCTCCGTACCGTGTCGAGAAAGCTCGCGATCCCTTCTCCGCACAACAAGCCCCTCGCCGGCTACAAGATCTCCGCCTCAAACCAGACAAGAGCTGAATTTTGATACTTCTGTCGCAGCGAAGATTAAATTCTCGATGGATATCAGATTAGTGCCTTTCGTGTCAGTTCAGAGTCAAATGGACGACGGACACTAGGCGGGAACAGCGGAAGGTAGAGACCATCCATCTTCCCTACGGATCCGAAGAGGCGGGCAAGAATTCTTAACCAGAAGTTTGCAAGCATCAGAGATGACGACTAAACGAAGCCATAATTCGATGAGCTATGCAAAGGCATCGAGATCCCCAAGACAATCGTGCCTTACTCGAAAATCGCATTCGGGCACGAGGTTTCAGCCGAAATTTCGGGGTTTCGAGAGATGGAACTGCAGCTCTTAAACGTGCTGTGAGTCACTAGCAATTGATCTTTTACCACATCACTTTCCCGAAATATCGGTGAGCGGTTTGGGATCGCGGGGAACGGGAGTTTGGAGATGAGAGGTCTCCTAGCAAATGTTATTTTCGCCATGCGCAACGCACTAGGTCAGAAAGTGTTGAACCACGTGATAGCATATTTTCTTCCGCGTGTGATTGAAATGGTGTCGAATATTCTAGAATCGTCAGAACGGCGTCCACGTTCGAGGAATGCGACCAGGACAAAATGAATCCTGGTGTGCAGGCCAAAAAGGATCCTGGTTTTGAGAATGAGTAAAAAGTCTCATTGGATTGAAAGGGTTCGCACTGCGTCGAATACGGTGGTAATTTTAGATATGACGCGTGTACCGTACTGTATTATGAGGTCATCATGTGTCGGAACCAAATCGGGACCCTCGCTAATCTGAGGATCGTTCTCATCCAGCCTATTGGAAGCCGGTTTCCCCTGACCACCATCGCGTTGCTGAGCAAACACATGGCATCGAGCCCCACCCCTTGGGAACCGCAATTTCTATCTGCAAAATGTGCGCCAAATGTGGAAATGGCTCGTCCACGTTGAGAAAAGCCTAACATGTGCTTTGATTACCGCTTCTAAAATTTGGAGAAAGCTGGAAGTGAATTGGTGCTATTGAAGCCTGGGATCTTCATTAAAAGGCGGAACAATTCACGGTATCTCCAGAAATCGACCCCAGCAACGCCCTCATCTCTAAATTGAAGCCTACATTGGAATAGTATTATATGCGACTACGTCGAGACCTGTCGGTCGACTGCAAGTAATTCAACCAATGCCGTAAACCCGCAATCCAATACATCGGCGCCGCCGACCCAGCCAGTTTTTCCAGCGTAACGAATTGTTCACGAGACTGGAGCTCTAACTCATGCTGTCCCTGACGACGTAAGACGTCTCGAGACTCGATATTACTAAATACTACGATACTAACTCGTTCACTGGTTGCTAGCAGAGATAGGCTATCATCGCGTGCAACATGTTCTCTCGCCCCTGCTATGCATCATCGTTAGGGAAATTATAGGCCCCTTCTCGGAACTTGTGGTATCGACGGCCAATTTCGAAAGTATAGTTCGTCGCGGTCGATGTTAAGGACGTTGTTGCTGATGCGATACTATCGGTCTCGTATCCAGCGTCGCTCCCGCTCTCTCCAGTCTCAGCATCTATTAAATGCTGAGCTTGCACGGTTTGTATAATCGCCGTTCCGGGCTCTTTAAATTCAAGAGATATTGCGGGGTTGTCTGGGAGAAGGGTCATAGTGGCTATCGAATGCGACGAGAACTTGCTGGACGACAACAGCCGAGTTTGATATTGGGATTTGAAGTGTCCATTACCGTATTTGTGGCATGGATCTCGAAAGTATGTTTACAATTCACAGCTCAATTCTCAGTTAAAAGGCAATGCCTTGTACTACAAATTGTATAGTATAATGTGAGATCTTTTACCATTTACCCTTCATGTTGAGTGCCTTCTAGAATGTATAGCTACGCCAAAATTGTATCCACTTGCAGCTATATGCGATATACCGTTCATGCTTGTAGAAATTAGGAGACAACCCAGACTTAAGAGTCAGATTCACGGCGTGTAGTATGCAGCTTGCTATTCTCACCAAACCAAAATTAATACGCCTACCGTAGGGGGCTGCCTTCCACTTGCCATCGATCCAATCCGGAAGGTCGAAAGGATAAAATAGCACAGCATTAGTTGATCTCCCCCAATAAGGCGTTGATGCCCCTTAGTTATTCGATTTGCATAGCGTTTTCGAAGACAGAGCTATCCTTTGCAGGCTAACCACGGACTGCGACTCGACCAAATTTGACGACGGTACGGGAAGTTTGGGCCAATATTTTTTAGAGACAAGGAGCTTCACACAAATGGCATTCTGATAACAGTCCAAGCTGAGGAGTTGGCCACACTCAGCTGTGTTACTCAGTAATAGGCACGGATCATCGCTATCGAGCTTGTCAGCGGGCCTATCAAGAGCTCTGGTCTCTCGCTAATCTGCCCCTTCCTCTCGCTAATCTCCACCCCCCCTGCAAGGCTGAAGTTCGCAGGGTCATCCTGCGACCAACGCTCATTCCTGACCTATGAATGATAGCCTGCATCTGAATATTTACTTTTCTCAACGGGCGAGATTTGATTTAAAAGCTATACTATATGAGAACCCTGACACGGCTGAGGAGGATGGCGATAATGTCAACGTGGAGGCGAGTGGTGGTGAGAGCAATGTTGAATTAACTTGTGATATATATTTCCATTCACCTTTCGGCCTACCTCTCAACTCCTTCCATACCTTTCTACTACACGCAGAAACTAACTTTCATTCTCCACTTCAGCCATCATGGACTTTACTCCCTCCCACGATGCCAGACCCTCCTTTACCTTCCATCGCGGCGTCCCCGCTCCCCCTCGCAACATCAATCCAAACCACCCACAACTGAGCCTAAACGAGCCCTTGGAAATCTCCGATTGGTTCCCGCACTTCCAATCCTGCCACTGCTACTTCCTCGACCACGCCCAACACAGCGAGCTTGTCCAAGCCGTCGCCGCACTCATCAACATCGCGCTACCCTTCCAAAAACAGCCTTACCCGGTGTTGGGCTCCTCTTCTGCCTCCTCTTCCTCGCATAGCTCGCACTCTGGCTCTGTTTTCAGCTTCCTACGTCTAGCACATACATCGTCATCACACCACTCACACCACCGACACCAGCCGCCGCTGCGACCATCGCTGTCGAGATGGAGAGGCACTAGCAAAGGGTCAGCCTTCGTAAGCCTAACGTTGTACCTTCGCCGCCTGATCGTAACCGGCTTCGATACCGCCCCCATGCTACACAGTTTCTTCGGTGACTCGTGGCGCGCTGGTATTGGGCCTTTACACGAAATCGAGCGTCGGAATTATTTGTTCGCCGCCAAGAGCGCAAATTGGCTAGAGGCTAGGGAAGGCTATGATATTGGGGAGCAGACGGTGCCGTTCTTGAGGCCGTTGCAGACGGCGACTGACAGCGAGATTAGACGCGCGGAGGAAGAGTGGAGCGAGTGGTTAGGGATGCAGGATTGGATGGTAGGGGAGAGGGGGATTGATGTTACTAGGTATGGAGGGGGTCGTGGTGGTGATATAGAGCTTAGAGCGGGCCTAAGGATGGGTGAGGAGCCGGAGGCGAGAGTAAGCCGAGATGAGGTTAGCAATGAGGTTTGAGATGAACAGTATGCATTGAACGTGATGCATATCAGCATTATCTAGGACGCCATTATATGAGATGTATCTCCACCACATACATTATGGATATAACCGCTGTGGAGCATTTCCCTAGCAACAGGCCCAACTTCCACTCAGCTAGCAATAGCATTGCCTCTCCGGCGCAACCGCTCCTGGCCAGTTTTGTTTCCAGCAAACCTAACTTCGGTCAAAGAATTTCTGGATGGGTCTAACTCGACACTGCGGTTCGCTGTGGTCGTGGCCCTTCATCTTCTATCCTCGCTGGTAGTGGTGAGAAGAACACCGACAATAGCTCCTCTGCTTGTTCGACTTTGTCTTTCGTGGTGGATCCGTCTCGTCTCGTCAGCGGGTGGTATCTTGTCAAAAGCTGAGCTATCATAAGGATCCAAGTACTTTGCCGCTTGCCATATGTTTCTATCATCCGCGAGGAAATCCTCCCAGTGCGCCTTTTTCTGTCTGCGGACGGCATCATGGTATTCCTTAGTGGCTTCGTTCGCTTGCTGTTCTAGTTCAGGAAACATGCGACCCATCCGCCGTTGAGTCCTGGCCTGGTTCCGCCAGTACGTATAGACTCGCCGCAGCTGTGTGAGATGTGTTGGTCCACCATCTCTTCGCGTATGGTGAAGGCTTAGCCTTTGAGGTGAGTGCATGGACTGCCTCCAGCACCGCTGCCATCAGGCCATCTGCCTGTTGTTGTACACTGCCACCGAGTGGGACGAAGCGAAGAGTGGTGGTAATCCTGGCCATTATGTCAGTCCACGGTGCATTATTGAAAAGCAGCCTTGCTTCAACAATTCGTTCCGGAGTCGCGACGTCGAACGTCGTCTGCATGTCGGCAATCTTTTGGAGTGGGGAGGTGTATTTTCGAAATCGGTATTGATTTCTGTTTTAGCCCCACATTGTGATGCGCTAGTCCGTTTATATCCCGCGCTCCCGAACTCCCGTGATCAACGGACTTAACGTGCCGTAATCGGTATTTAGTCTAACATTACAGCGACGTCATCCGCGAGAAACTCAAGCACCATATACGTGAGGTCATCCTATAAGTGTTCACAACCTAATGGAAGAGCTCAAAGATATCCTACTCTCTCTAGGGATGTTGGAATACCTTGACAGCTTCATTGCAACAGGGTTTGGATCCTGGGAAACTCTGTCTGCTATTACAGAGGTTGAATTGTAAGGGAGACGCATCTAACGTTGTGATAGTGACTAATCTGCTTGAATTAGGGAGCGTATTAATGTGAAGATTGGTCATCGAAGGGTAGGATCTCAAGACTAACGGATATCTCTATTAGCTAAAGTAATATAGAAGCTCCAATGAAGAGTAGCAACAGAGCAAGGCTTCCCAAAAGATGTCCCTCTTGAATTCTTTCCATCCTGGAAGTCCAGCCAATATATTTCTAAACACCTACATCTTCGTAGGAGAAAAGCTACGCCGCGGCAACGCCAACCTCAAACCAGCGCGCCACACCAGTTGTCAGGATTATGACTAGTAAATCTAAAACTTGGTCTGATGGTTTTTAAAATTGAAAAAGCAGGGTACAATATCCGCGTAGTAGTTATTGAGCATAGGCTCAGAATGTTAATTATTTCATACACGGTTCTAGCCTCTAATACGGTGGCTATGCCGGAGAACGTAGGTTGGTCAAATCACCAAAATACGCCGGACTCGTCCAATGTACCCTACTTCACCATATCACAGCATGGCTAGTGATTCCCTTCCTGCGCGCGGTCTGGCTTCTATCTACGCATATATACATATCCATTGACAGAAGTGCCCTGTTTGTGGCCTTTGGTTTCAGGCTCTGACCCGGCTGCCAGCTGCTCACCCGCGTCTGTGGTACTTAGATACCTGATGTGCTACGGCCGCAGTGAAGCCATATTGCAACTCAGCAACCGTGATTCCACGACCCCCCTGTCCTCACAGGAGAAAACCTTCCCAACAACGTTCTCTCTCGTCGAAATCGCCCTTTCTATACTCCCGTAAATCCAAAGTCCTTAAGACCCTGACTCCCCCTAAACCTGTGAGATTATGCGTGCCCGGTGTGGGTCAAGTGCCTTCTGTATGCTCTGTAAATTGATGATGTCGTTTTAATGAGGGTTCAAGAATCTGCCAGGCAGGACTGCAGTCTCAGGAGGTGATAGGTCCACAGAATTCTGTGTTTTTTGTGTCGTACTGTGTATAATGTCGCCGCATCTGAGATCTGGGTAAGGACAATCCGAGATCGAGTCACAGTCGCTTTCGAGATTGCCGTTGCCACTCGTATACATCGTTCTACTAGTCACGCTGTTATCTTGAGCATGATGGGCAGCCGCAGGCGACTCTGGCCGTGAGAAGAGGATACACAGCAGGTACTCACTAGATAGGCAGTGTCAGCTCCCTCTCCAGCCGCCTGGGCCCAGAACGTGTGAAGCATTTCAATTTCCTAGGAAACCGAAATGCACAGCCAAGGAAATGGCGTGGTGGGAAAGGAGGGGTGTGCTCGCTTATTATTAGTTCAATACATCAGGTCACTTTCCTTGGGGAAGGGTGGATCTCAATGCGAGTGCCAATTGAGTCTGGTATATTCCTGCCAATTAGACCTTGGAATGCGCGCTGAATATCCTCCTTTCTTGAGTTCGGAATTATTGATTTGTTTTCTCGGATCCAAGTATTCTTGTTCTCATTTTTTGAAAAGATTTGATATTTAAGAACTAAGCTGGGATAATCGGGTGCGTGCTAAGAATAGAACGAAAATGTTGGGCGACCCAGCGATTCAACCCTTAGCCAAGATTTTGAGTCAGGGAAGGGGGTCGGAACAGCCTTTCCGGAAGCGCGCGCTTAATTTCCTCCTTTTGCAGATATAAAAGCATCAATCCAGAATTCCAGATTTGAGTTTTATGACTTGGGATGTCCTGGTCTCGGATCTTGAAATATCGAGGTTCTATTTCAAGCTAGGGATGGTGATTGCTCAGAATAGAACGTCACCTCAAACGCGAACGCTTCGCAAGGGAGCCGCAAGGCCGTCGGTCAGATGACAGCTGTAATTAGGTGTCTTGTAATAAGGAGGTAATACGCCGTTCCTTTCGGCTGTGCATTTCGGTATCCTAGGATATTGAATTGCTTCATACATTCTGAGCCCATGCTCAACAGCGGGCATTGCACCCTATTTTTTTCTTTTTTAAAATCATCGGACCAAGTTTTAGATTTAATCTTGCACGATTAATGGGCTTGGGCCGAGATTAGATGTGGGGGAGATTCAAAAGCAGAACCCCTCAAATATACACATTAGTAACCTTAACTAACCAAAATGCGTTATCGCCATCTAAAAATAGAATGTTGGCATTTCAAAGATCTGAGAACAGAACATCTCAAATCGTAATTCCAAATATGGATTTTCGGGATTGATGCTTTTGTATTTGACAACGACGGTTATTGATGGTGAGCTGGCGCATTGAACCAATCATAAGCGAGAACACCCTCCATGACCACTACAGTAGGGGTGCAAAAAGTGTCGACCCTCCCCCCTGCTAGCGTGACTGCATATACGCAGTTTCAGGGCTGCAGTTTTAAATGTACGCATTTTTACTCCCCTGAAGCAACCGCGCTAGCAAGGGGGGGGAGTTCGACACTTTTTGCACCCTACTGTATTACCGAGGTCTATCGCTGCGCTAGTGTACCCCCCATTCCCCATTCCCTTCAACGGTGCCAAGGCGGCGCGTCCATTGATGATTGGCGCAATGCCTTATTTGTTGCCAGGAACGGGCTTCCGGAAGCGAGCGCTTAAAAACCGCCTTTCTCATATATAACATCGATCCGGAAATTCAGATCTGAAATTTATATGCTCTGTTCTCGGATACTCGAGATACCAACTTTCTATTTAAGCCAACAACACCTTTTGCACGACATCAGCCTCACGATTGATTGGATGCTGATTACGGGGCTTGCTTGGGCAATCTCGCGGGAGCGCGCGCTTAGTGCCACCTTCCTCAAATATAGAAGCATCAATTCGGAATTTCAGATCTGAGTTATATGTTACGAGTTACTGGAATATTAAACATTCTATTTATAGCCAGGGCAAAGCGTTTCTAAGCTGAAGAAGAGTGCTTGACATTGCTCTATTCTTAGAAAATAGTAACCCGGCTTTTTAAGAACAGAGTTCTTAAATCATGAAGTTAAGATACCACCTACCAGTTCCTCACTCGGAGTCTTTCCGATGAGCCTTTGGATGGTATAACAGGGAGGTGTCAAATAATAGGCTGCTGTATTGGAAAGCGTTCAACACTCGCTGTAGGTAGAGAGAATAAAGTCCGTCCCTGCGTAGCGAGAAACCCACCGTGCCGAGAAAAAAGACTAGTACTTTGACTATAAGCAACTCGCACTCTGTGCACACATCGATATTTCCTATAGTTTTATATAAATCGTATTCCGTGGCCACTCTTAAATACGTGATCCTTCCCACCAAGAAAAGTACCTTCCCATCGTCGCGTTCGCGCCTGATTTACGTAGAGCCCTCTTTCATAGCGTAGTGGAATTCCATCACCACAGCACCACCACCAAGCTTATACCACTGTTGGAACTTAATAGGGGCTAGCATCTGACCCTCAGAGTCCTACAGCAATGCTGGGAAGTCATTATCGGCCTTGTGGCTGGTGTGGTGCGCGGATTTATGCGAGGTCACCACGCGGATTGGTACCGCAATATTGCTCTCTGCTATATTTGCCACTTTCCGATCGGAGCCTTAGGCATATCTGTATACTGTAAGAGACGAACTGTGTGGTCTCACGGTCGAGGCACAATGATGGCAGGAATGGCCACCGCCAGACACGATAAGCGCGGTAAGAGACACCAAAGGTCGCAATGCTGAAGAAATCGCTATCTCCGTAGACACTGCCCGCGGAAATCGCGTCGTCTTCTGCTCAGCCTTAACTTGGGTTGCGTTGCCAGCCCCAGTGCTCAAGCCCGCATCCTCTGTGTGGCCTCAATCGCCTCCGGATACGGTTTACAATATCGCGATACGGTCGAGTCTTTGTCTTTGTCCTTGTCTTGTTTATCGCTTATTAACTTTGATAGCTAAATGAGGTATTCTCAGCCAACGGGCGAGCTGCCGCGTCCCTCCTACCTCTCCATACTTGCTTCCTCGATCTCGGCGCACAATAATGCGTCTTCTGCTACAAGGCGGAACCGGCGAATTTAGCTTCCGAGAATTTCGCGACGATGAGATCCCTCCCTACGCAATACTTTTGCACACATGGCTCGCAGTTCAAGAGGGGGCGGAGCCAACTTACGAAGACCTGAAAAATGGCAGTGGTGAGGGAAAGCTTGGCTACAAGAAGATCCAGTTCTGTGGAGAACAAGCGAGACGGGATGGCCTACAATACTTCTGGGTGGACACATATTGCATTAACAAGGCAAACTACGCTGAGCTCCAGTATGCTATCAACTCCATGTTCCGCTGGTACCGCAACGCAACTCGATGCTACGTCTATATGTCGGATGTTACCAGCCCTCCCTTAGGCACCAATGCTGAGTTCAATCCACAGTCGTGGGACTCGGAGTTTTGGAAAAGCAGATGGTTCACTAGAGGATGGACGCTCCAGGAGCTTCTTGCGCCTCGTTCAGTCGAGTTTTTCTGTCGCGAAGGCGGGCGGCTCGGTGACAAAAACTCACTAAAGCACCAAATTCAAGCTATAACAGGTATTCCTGCCTTAGCGCTCCAAGGAGCCCCTTTATTTCAGTTTAGTGCGGAGGAGCGACTTTCTTGGATGGATCGCCGCTAGACAACTCTCGAGGTAGATAGAGTGTACTCATTGCTAGGCATTCTTGACGTAAAAATACCTCTTTTCAAAGACACAGAAGCAGCGACTGCCTTTGGACGGCTCCAAGAGGTCATCGGCAAGCGGGAAATGTGTCTTCAAGACTTACGCCTTACCGACCCCTGTGATGATAAGAAGCGTATTGAGGACACTAAGGGTGGCTTGCTGGAGGATTCTTACCGCTGGATTTTTGGGAACTCTGAGTTTAAACAATGGCGTAACGACCAGCTGAGCCCACTTCTATGGATCAAGGGCGATCCTGGCAAAGGCAAGACGATGCTACTCTGTGGCATAGTCAACGAGCTGAGCAAATCGACAGTCGACACGGCTCTTCTCTCCTACTTCTTCTGCCAGGCTAGCGACTCACGAATTAACAGCGCCACTGCCGTGCTACGAGGTCTAATATATACGCTTGTCGGTCAGCGGCCGTCGCTTGTGTCGCATATCCCAAAAAAAATACAACAACGCAGGTAAAACACTGTTTGAAGATACAAATGCCTTGACTGCTTTGTCCGAGATCTTTACCAATATACTGCAAGACTCGAGCTTGGATGGCATCTATCTTATTGTCGATGCGCTTGACGAATGCGTGACTGGCTTGCCGGAATTGTTGGACCTTGTTGTATACACGTCGTCAGTATCATCGCGTGCCAAGTGGATCGTCTCGAGTCGAAATTGGTCGAGTATCGAGAGGAGTCTCAACACCGCAGCGCACAGGGTGAGACTGAGCCTTGAACTCAATCAAAATTCCGTCGCTGCGGCTATTGCAACTTACATCTAGTTCAAGGTCGATTGGCTAGCGGAGCGAAACAGATACAGTAGTGAAACACATGAGTCCGTCCAGAGTTACTTGTCCTTAAACGCAAACGGCACGTTTCTTTGGGTGGCTTTGGTATGCAAAGAACTCTCCAAGATCCCCGGATGGAAGGCTAAGACGAAGGTGACCGCATTTCCGCCTGAACTCGATCCCTTCTACAGGCGAATGATGGATCAGATCAGGGGCGTAGAGGATGCAGAAGATAGAGAGCTTTGCACACAGGTACTGGCTGTCGTTGCGGCTGTGTACTGGCCCATCACGTTGGACGAGCTGTCGTCTTTCATTGACATGCCTGACGGAATTGTTGGCGAATACGAAGCTCTATCGGAGATCATAGAGCTTTGTGGCTCTTTTCTAACGCTCCGAGAATATACTATCTCATTCGTTCACCAGTCAGCAAAGGATTTTTTAATCAAAAAGGCACAGAATGAGATCCATCCTTTTGGAGTAGAAGCTGTACATCATATTATATTCTCGCGATCGTTACAAGCCATGTCCGGAACACTTCGACGCGATATTTATAGCCTACGCACTCCTGGAATCTCTGTCGACCAGGTCGAGGCGCCCAATCCAGATCCACTAGCCGCAGCACGGTACTCTTGTCTCTATTGGGTTGACCATCTACTCGACTGTGGTACTAGAGAGAACACGATTGATAACCTCAAGGACAGTGGGTCAGTGTTTAAGTTTTTACGCCAGAGCTATCTTTACTGGCTTGAGGCACTTAGCTTAACGAAAGGCCTGTCAGATGGGATACTTATGATTAGGAAGCTCGGGAGTTGGCTTCAGGTAAGTGTCTACATTAATTGATAGTAGGTACAGAGAAACCCCACTAATATAATAAGGCCGATAAAAGTACAGATATATATATATATATATATATATTTGTACTTGATGCAATGAGGTTCGCCCTATAAACCCCTTCCACCCCCCTCAACGTCTCATATCAAGCGACTGCAGCCACCTCGTCTCTCAGTATGCAGGAGAGCGAAGAGATCCCCATCCATGGATACTTAACACTAAAGACCATCGAATCGAAAGTCGTGTACTGTCTCACATTTTCTCAACAACTCTTACCGGAACCTGGTGGAACATCCCAGAGACAAGGCATTCCCAGGAGCGTCTCTAGCAGCAGTGACAGGAGAGACTCGGAACAGTTGTCTGTGCACGAACGGACTATGAGCAGACCCGTCAGGAATTCGCGATTTTCGTCCCAAGAGGACAAACTTCTACTGCAACTGAAAAGAGAGGGTTTATCGTGGGATGAGATTTCAGACCGCTTCCCCGAGAGGAGCAAAGGGACATTGCAGGTACATTACAGTACAAAGTTGAAGCCTCGTCCAGAGTCCAAGAATACAAGGAAACGCCGGAGGCGTGGGTGAGTTGAAGTCTGCGTAAGGTTAGGCATGATTTCAGAACACTGATTCATCAGGTCATCGGAAGATGTGAGCCGGAATGTCTTTATCAGAAATACGAGTAATTGATGTATTATACAATAAGTCGCGCTTCTATTAGACATCCTTGGTACCATTGTATTATACAGTTCCCCTACTCGTAGACTCTTTTGCAGAAAACCCTCCAAAAACGCTCGATCGACATGAACTGCATGGTGCTTGTCCAGTGATTCGCCCCATTGGGAACGCTGCACCAGCTTCGACTTCTGGTCAAACAATGACAGCTCAACATGAGGATTTGAGTGGTCGGGTCACAAATGGAGGTTATAAAAGGATTTATACACCCTCTTGATCCTCTGTTTTACTAGGTTTTCCACTGGCTACTGGTCTACTTCTTGCACCAATGTGGCTCTTTGACCTGTCGAGATTAATTGTGTCTCGGGTATACAGTAAGAAGTTTACTGACAGCTGTCTAGCGTCTTGTTCTCCGTCATCATGTCGGTTATGTCCCTCGGAAGCATCATAGCACCGTTGACTTCTATTGGAAAGGCCGCTTCAACAGCAGCCACCTTCTTTGCTATGATCGATGCTCTAGTGGGCGCTTATCCCCAGTGGCAAGAGTGTTATGGCGAGTCGTCATCACGGCCACAAGTGGGAGGAAACGCAGTCAAACAGGCTGGCAGCCAGGATTTTGAGCGAAAATTACCAATTATCGCAATATTGATTTGCAGTCTCCTTACAGTGGCGTGTTTTGCCTATGCAGATGAATGTTGCCTACAGCTGGTGTTACAGCCTTACCTCCTTCCTAACCCATCGTTGGTTGACCGAGGACGGTATTTGGAAGAATACTGGTGATTGGTCCAGCCACCAGGTCCTGGTAGAGGAACATAAACAACAGCTAAAGCTAACTATTAATATCTAGCCTCGAGGGGAGATTAAAGAAGGCAGAGTATGAGCTTGAGTTTCGTAGTACCTGGTCTCAAAGCCAGATCGAAAACTATCCAAATCATGTTTATCAAATCTATTATGCAGAAATTCTGGCAGACCGCTTGTCAACTACCTTGTCTGAAATTCGGTTTGATCAACGATAGCAAGAAGGTATATTTCAGCTCTTTGCAGTCCTGCCTGGACTTGTGGCCTGGAAATCCGCAGAATAATAACAGTCACATTAGCACGTCGGGTACTTTACTCCAAATATCAATAATTGGCTTCTTTATCACAGCAGGTAAGTCTACGCAGTGGAAAAAGGTACACAAAATACTGATGGTAGTCTTACAATGCTAGGTCTAATAATACTACCTACCGTGACCCAAATAAGCGGGGAGAGAATGCTCGTAGATCCAAACGAAAGAGAAGCAACGGCTTGAAGAAAGAGAACCACAAAAATGGCTGTACCTAGTCGAGCATTAGATATGGCATGCAAACGTTAGCAGGCGGAAGCGTTTTGGCGTTGGAGTTACAGAGGAGCACATATGCGGGGAACCCTTTGATTCTCAATGCGCATTAATTTGTTCTACTCCAAAGCCCCGAGTCTTGGTATGCGTGACATGTATTGAGAAGAAACTTGTCTGCGTGAGAAGACCACTTGTCGGGATGCTCCAAGGCCAGTCTTTCACGGCGGCGGCTGGCCCGCTCCATAAGTTGTAGCATCACGAAGCCTACAGCTTCAGTATCTTCGCGCATCTCGGGGCTTCGTGGACTAATGGTGATGCACCCTTCAGGATTGGCTTAGATGGAGATATTAGCAGGACAAGCAATCCTCAGGTCGAGGAGGACTTACCGGCTTTGATATCTCCGCGAAGAGACAGGAGTATAGTAGAACATGTAATATGTCGATGCATCATGTCTCGAGAGGCGAGGAAATCAAGTCCCGTCAGCACCTACTTCTTCAGCATCAAAGTCCAAAGGGTTTTATAGGAGCAACTCACCTGATGTATGATTGTCGCTATCTGAATCTCGTTCGGTGGGATAACAGATCCATTAAGATCCGTAGACAGATTGCCATGCATTCGGAAACGGTAAAGATCGCATTGTCACACACAAATATTTCATAGCAGGTGAGGAAATTGAGGCGACTGGTGTACTTCACGACGAGGCCCGGACCAATGTTTGAGGGGAACTGGATTAGTACGTCGTTTCAGGGGAGAAAGGATTGACATGAAGGGCGAGAGCTTACCTCTGATGGCACCAGTGATGAAAACAATGGTTGACGACCCCAGACGAAACTATTCTACTTCGGTATTATTATCGCAATCAGTCACTTTTGCATTATGCTTCTCTCCAATCTTCTGCTGATATTTTCCCCTCAAACTATCAAGATGGCTTTTCAGACCACCAGTGACAACCGACTTGTATTCGATATGCGGCATAGGTACATCTCCAAGATCTCCAATCGGAACACCCTGGTCCATAAATTCCTGTTTCATGCAGCGATTCAGTTGACGCTGTTCCTCGAGACGCCTTTCAAGTTCGTCTTTGGAGACCAAGTCCACTGCCAAAGGTGTTTCCAGGATCTCATGGAGCTGAGGTGGCATTGGGGAAATGGCCTCATAGTTCTGGCAGGTCTTGAGAACATCAATAGCCCTCGATAAATAGGATGTCTCCATCGCCATCGCCCTCCCGATCAAAATGGCCGACCACAATTGTGAGATTTTGAATATTGCCGAACCAGCTCAGAATCGAAGCCAATTGATAATTGCGGGCTCCAATGTCTCCGGGATCCAAGAAAATAGCGAGATTCCGAACCTTGCGAACGTGGTCGGTATCATATATAGACTCTAATTCATCGATAAATAATCGAACTCGTTGTCGTCCTCGTTCGTGTCATGGAATACGAATGTATCGAAGCGAAGATATAAGGTATCCACGCGGAAGTCGAAGTATGATTCGGGGATCGAGCTTGCAAAAGCAAAACATGGGACTAAGAACTTCGAAGTGATTTGGTGCGATTCTCTGCACCCAAATAGCGTAGACGGAGCCTTGCTGGGTGACCATAATGCCAACATGCCTTCTTGTGCGCCCTTGGGGAAAGGCGGATCAAAGGTAGAGTGTCTCTTCCTCTTTACCCGCCTTTCTATGATATTGATGACTCTTGGACCGGGCAGTGCAGCCTCCCAAATCTTAAGCCTTATTTCAGTTGGCAATCGATTAAATAATGTGAACATGGGATTGCCCGTAGGTATTTTGATTAGCCCTTGCTGCTCGAAATTGTCCAAACTCTTGTGGGACGGTGTGGTGGAAGAGGCTTTGCGTAGCAAAGATGGGGAATGGCAGGAAAAGCGGGTAACCATGGACCGGTCACGAAGTTATGTTCTCTGCGTGAGTGAGGCCAAGATGGTGTTAAAAAAGACAACGAAATCAATTCACAAGAACTAATGTGTGGTTGTGGACATGTACATCTGAAACTTGACCCAGGCTATCTATCGCACGTGGGGTGCCAAAAGTCTGCCCGATGAGCACGCTAAACTCAAAGAGGCATCTTGGTCAGTGGTACAGCTGGAAAAATGGACGTCGGAGTTGAAAATGGCAGTTCTGCTGCCTTCAGCCGCCCGACAGAAGGAAGCACTCAAGGTGAGCACACTCTGTTTCCAATTTAGCCGCGAGTTCTTGCTTATATGAAGTCAGATCTGGTTATTCCGAGTGTTGATAAATACTTAGGCGCCGAGTCTGAAACCGACCACAGAATTCTTGAGGTCGACCTCACAGCTATCAGCGATTTCGATCCTCTACACAATGCGGATAGCGACACCGCGGATGGTGACGGTTTCGGCTCCGGAACCACACTCACTTCTGATCGTGTTGTCGCCGACCACCAAGACAATGATAACGACAGCGGCATAATTGATGGTGCAAGGCTCCAGCTCGCTGCTGACATTCCAATGTCAGCATCCCCTGGCCACAGGTCCCTCGCACACCAAGCCAGCCCCATATGGGTGAACACCGAAACCACACAAGGGAGCGCGAGCTATGTTGACCGTGGCATCGCTGCTCGGGGTCACCGAGTGTGTTGATTTCGAATCCGTCGTCGAAATGTGTTTTTAGTGCGTTGCGGTTGGGCAATGGTGGTGTATTCAGGAAAGTCCTTTTTCTGCCAAGCGTGCACCCGAATTGCATAAGCCAAGAGGGGAATTCCCTCTTTGGTGTAGCGGGGTAAGTTTCTGACAGCAAGGCTCTACGGCGTAGCACTCGTCCAAAAGCACACGCAAGAACCTCCCTACCCAGCCATGTCGATTTCCTGACACTATTCTCTCTTGAGGATCGATTCCTCAACTTGCAGTCGATCATCAAGTTTACATAACACCCTATTCGTCGGGTCATGCGAGAGCAACGTATCCGGGAGAGATGGAGTACTTTTCCCAGAAGATCAAAGGAAAGAACGGAGAGGGAGAGCAGAGCCTCATACTCCTCAAACTGCTTCGCAATCCATCCTCCGGAACCATGCGCCCGAACGAGCCGCATCATATATACCAAATGACATTCAAGTCACTTCCTCTTGTCCTCCCAGCGAGATCGGTAGACTCCTCGCACGACCAGCATCGAGTTTAGCCGAAGACCCAAGAGATCTGGTCCACGTTCAACTCCCAGCAAATTGCCCCGTCTGCTTCAATCTTGACCCATACGAGGCTCCACCAGACGGCTCCTCGGAAACATCATGGGCCAAAGCGGAATACAACATCACTGACGACCGACCAGTCGGAATGATTACCAACAATTCAGACCAGCTACTAAAGGCTGCTCAAGGTGGGTGTTTCTATTGCGGCATAGTCACATCGGCACTCGGGGCAGTACACCCTAGCTGGACGACCGAGAAAACGTTCGTTCATATCTTTCTGGCAACTGGCCTGCCTGTGGTCGTGCGTCTACAGTTTGGCTGGAGGGATAGCGTTGTCGGTGACCCCCCTTCAAGAAGCTCTGGTCCCGATGATTTGTGGGGGGGCCGGAAAATGGAATACACCATTATGTGTCTAGATGAGTCGAAGCCGCCCATAGAGATTGAGATCTATAGGCCCGTCATTCCAGATGACCAGCTCACCGTTGGTGGTAAGACATTCCGCCCAGTTTTTAGAAATAGTTGACACGAGACATTTGGTGACGGCCGTAATCAGACATTGCGCTAGCACCCCTCGTTCAGAATGTGGGCTTTGCAGAGGAGACCTCGGGGCACGTTTGGACTCGGGAATGCTTCGACTTCATCAAAGATAATCTTGAGTGTTGCATCAAGCAACATAAGTGCAGTAAAGATGGCGAATCCCCATTACTCCCCGACCTCGTCATCTGGATCGAGGCCAACAATGCAAGTGACATTCAGCTTCTGGAGCCAAAGAATGTCCGCGCCCCGTTTATCGCACTAAGCTACTGCTGGGGCCCTTTGGACTCGACTACGTACCTCACAAATGTACAAAATTGTTGAGGCTGAAAAGATCACTATCTGAATATGGACTGGAGCCTAGCTGAGCTCTTGTCAAATGAAGGAGTGCGTTTGTGCCATCCACAAGCCATCCTCGACGGTCCCCAACGTCATAGGACCACTTTCATGTTGTGTGCGGAATGGATTTCCTGTTGATAGGGTCCTACCCGAGATAGATAGATTGGCGTGTCCTTGTTTCCTCGGGTGAATGAGACGCCACCACTAATATAGTTGCCAACCACGATAGATGCTTTTTCGATGGCGATTCCGGCTGATGCGAGATTTGGACCCGGCCATTTGATCTCTTCATATTTGACATCCGCTGTGCCGGCCCGGATCTCGACGGAGGACGTCCAGCCTAAAAAATGACGCGACAAGGGTAAACAAGCGGTGTCTATATTGCGTAGCAACGCCTGTTCGGGGCATCGATCAGAAGCAGTCAAGTACGAAATCCGGCCGCCGTCCTGCTCGAACAGGTAGTGCCATAGTACAGATCTCTTCAATCGCTTCATAGGGCAAAACAAGGTCGAAAATCCTTTAACTAGCAAGCCTCTATCAAAGGTGGTAACTCTTTAGGCTTCTCCCAAACCTGCCATCATGTTCAGTGGAATTTACAGTCCCTTCTCTGCCTGCAGCCTTGCTAGTATTGGAAAGCCCTGCACTATGACTGGATTCTTGAAGAGTGGAAACCAGCATGCACCTGTCACTCTTGCTCCGAGTTGTTGTATGTTGATGCCCACATATTGGAACGATATCGTGAACATCTCATCCCGAAATGTTATATCGGGCGTACAATACGAAGGCTGGTTGCTAGAAGGTGATGACCTGAGAGCTGCACTCAGCCACACTAGTTGTTGCCCTATCTCTGCTATCATCAAATCAGAGCCTGTTATCACAACAGAAAGCCCAAGAACGGAGACATCGAGTTCGAGCTGGGTGCCGTCCAGCAAAGATACTATTTTGATTAGCTTTCAAGAAGTCATATCATGTCGCAGAATATCTAACTTTTGTGAGATTGGCCAATTCCAGCATCCATCACATCTTGCAAGGCGCATAATGTTCCAGTCCCGGTAGCTGGCCAGACTTGATGCATATAGTCTGCGCAGGTCGTTGCTTGAACGTCAACACCAGAACCGGTGAGGGTAATGACTGATCCAAGTTGGACGTGCTCCAGGCCCGGAAATTGCTCTTTCATAAATGTTGCCAGTGGCCAATCAGCAGTTTTGAATGTTGCCGTGGCCGAATTTCTACATGAGTCTAAACCCTTCAGGATGCTTTTCCTAATGCTTTCTGCTATTGTGCCCTCGGAATCTGTCAGTAAAAGAACAGATTTTACCTTGGCCAGAAAAGTTTGGTATGCAGTGCTTCCAGCGAGAAACTTCCATGCCTCTGGAAAATGGACTATAGCATAGCCTTCATCTTCATCTTCATCTTCAACATTGGTACTCATGGTTTCATATTCATCCGTCCTCGTATTTGGGTTGTTCCAAAAAAAGGCTCATCTTCTCTGCCAAGGTCAACCCTGCCTGTGCTTTCAGGGAATCGTGTTTTCCCGCCTCCTCATCTTCATCCAGTTCATTCTCAGGCTCTAGCTCTTCCTTGTGTGCGAACTCTTTCAAGGACGCATCGAGGAGATTCGCAATTCGGCTGCAGGAAATCAGCTTGCGTACTGTAGAGACCATCATAATCAACAAAGCGGTACTCACCGTCTGTGGTGTCGGATAAACACCATAGCATCTGGAATATCAAGGATCGCATGAAGGTCCTCAAATGTCCGGCTGATATCTTCTTTTGGAAGGTGTAATAGCCTGCTTAATGAAGAGGTAGAAAGAGGCGAGAGTAATACCACTATACTTCCAAGCTTATGCTTTAACATACCGTATACCTCTTTTTTCTCCTCGTTCGTAAATTCCGAGGAGATCGAGTGCTCGAGAACGGTAAGGTAGATTTCGTTGAGGTGCTTTTCCGGGGCGGTAATAGCACCACTACTACCCTTGAGAATTGTATCCAGTCTCTTACGTGCGAATTGCTTCCCTTCACGGATAAAACGACATGTCGTTGCTGCCCAAATAAAGAGGCCACAAGCGTATAGAACCAGGTGTCGCAGAACCACTTCGCCTGGCCAGTCTGCCCTAAGACTCCACTCATGCCTGATTATCCCTAGATTGTATTCTAGGAATAGAGAGATTTCATGGTGAATAATCGTAGGCGGTACGTTATGGAGTACAAAGTCTTGATGGTCGGCGTCAGAGATCTGGTAGAAGCCGTGGCGTATCGGGATTTCAGGCCTGCTTGTTAACAAGACCCGAAGTCGGGGAGTTTTTAGTGTTCGAGCTTCAGCTAAAAGTTGCAAAATCATCCGAATATGCTCATCTTTGTCGCACTCATCCAGAGCATCGATTACTAACACGTAAGAGGACGGAGACGAGCCGCTGCCAAATTTTAACAACGGGAAGAAAATAAGCTGGCTCCACTGGTCACGGAAAGACTGGCTTGCAATATCCTTGCGGTTGGAAATAGCATCACAAATGTAGTGTCGGAGAGAAGGCATGTTGTTTGCGAGCTGTATAGCAATACTTGTAAAGAACTTGCCGGCATGGCCCACATCTCCACCACCTCTTGAGAAAAAGAAGCTGGCCCCAAGGCGGTCTTTCTCACAGTATCTCTGGGCAATGGTCCGTGCAATTGCCGATTTCCCCGTGCCGGCTAAGCCATTAAGCCAGAATATACACCGCCCATCTTCTCCATCGGCCCAGTCGCATATCTCTTGTAGTAAGTCAACTCGGGTGTTAGGAAGGCAAGTAGGATCTTGTTGGCGGTCGAATGAATTGAACGCCGCCCCGGCAGCGGATGGAAGACGGTCCAGCTCTAGGTTGAGGGATTAGCGCTCCTTCCGATTGCTATATAAAGTGTAACATCAAATGTTTGAGACTCACCTTTTAAAGATATGTCTCCTTCGCAGAGCCATTTAAACGCTTTTTCCTTCAAAGGTTTGTTGATCTCCTCTCGGAGCCGCTTTAACGCTTTCTTTTCCCCCTCGCCATAAAGGAGAGGGATCTGGATATCGAAAATTCCAAATAGCGAGTATGCCTTGTCCTCTTTGCGTGTAGTCTGGCGGTCTTCCGCCCATGATAACCGGTCTTCGATGTCGAATTGTGATAAAGGTGCTCCCCGGTGCGCGGAAACCGTAATTCCTGTTATTTCGTGGATTTGTCGCTCTAAGCTTTTCTTGTCCCCTAGACGGACTCTTTCTTGAGAGAAAAATTCAACCGAGCCTGGACCCGGGGCTAGCAGCTCCTGGAGAGTCCAGCCTCGAGTAAACCATTTACTTGACCGAAATGCTGTTTCCCAAGTACATTCGGTGGACGAATCACTTACTCTCCGCTTCTTTGTCGACACATCCGAAAGATAGACATAGCATTTGGCCGCATTCTGATACCAGCGAAACATCGAGTTGATAGCCTCTTGAAGCTCAACAGCATTAGATTTGTTGATACAGCAGGTGTCTACCCAAAAGTACTGCAAGTGATCGCGTCTGGCCTGTTCTCCGCAGAATCTGATCTTGTCAAAGCCCGTCTTGCTCTTTCCATTCCCTTCTATCATGTCCTTGAAGGTGACCTCATCCAGTCCCCATGTATGTGAAAGTATAGTGTATAAGGGAATATTGTCGAAGAACTCCGTCAGGCTGAACTTGCCATCGTTATGGTATTCTAGGAGGTGCATTATTCAGACAGGATCTGAGAGGATGTCCGAACGAAAATTGTCGGTGGATAGTTGTCGCAGGGTCGATATGCATGTATTTGTTGAGTCAGGAGTATAGATTGGATCGAGGGTGTGCTTACGACAGCCTCGCAGCACGGCATGGTACACCATCGCTTCGAGCGCGCCAGACAGCCGATCGCGGCCAGCCACTGTAGTAAATCATGGAAGCTGTCTGGACTATTTCAAGCGAGTCTGATGCGCGGTCGAGCCATGCATCGTCTTTCCATCACTGAAGCGCATCTTGTGGTGAGGAGGAGCCTCTATATCAGCGCTGAAGGTAGAGCGAAAGCAGTGCAATGTCAGAATGTGTGAAGCATTTCAAGCCCGCGCCTTGATATATGTAGGGAAATGTTGCAGATCGTGGGAGACTAATAAGGATCTTGCCGTTCAGCTTCGGTGTAAGTTAGAAAGGCTAAGCATCCGTGCGTCTTACGATATCCGGATTTAGCCTATATAACAAGAATAAGTTAACAGGTTTTTCAGAAATAAAAATAGATTGGCTATGTTCGCGACCGCAAATTCTAACATCTTTAATTCAAACCTTCACTTCGCCGCAGGCATACCCAACGAACGTGCCACTTTACTCAGTAGCAGTCTCTTACAAGATGTGCTATTTCGATCAGGAGCTTTACACGTGTAACGACTGGAAGTGGTCTTCATTCCGTCAGCATTGCTCGAAAGCGTGCCGCGTAAGTGAAACTTGCAGCACGAAGCTCATTATGAAAACACGCTACATTAGCCATAAATGCAAGACCTGCAAGCAAATTGAGGCAAAAAAGCGCCGCATCCGCAAGTTGGATGATAATATCAAGCGCTGGAGTGTTGAACCAGAGCGTTGGAGAGCATCGATAGAACGTTCTACGGACGACATCTGCCACTTATATGGCCAAATCATTCAGCGGGAGATGGCCCGATCCACTAAACAGAACAACCTCCGTTGAACATAATGACGTTAGCGTTGTTTCTGCCATTATGCCACCAGATATTAGCGATAATCACCAGCACGGTGTATCCCGCTTTCACCTTGCTAGTATAGTTGGTCTTTTGGGACCTCCTCCCCTCGAGTTCCTCCAGCGAAGCGAGTGCAGCTCCGTCTACTTCGATGACAGAGGTAAGGACTTGATTCCAAGGATGTGCATCCGCCAACCTAATATGTATACGACAGGCAACTGGAAGTGTCTGAATCCTATCCTGTCAGTGTCTTGGGAAGATTCCGAGAGGAATCTCGAGGTTTCCAATAAGAAAGGCTTCCTCGACTTCGTCCGCAAAATGGTCCAGTGGACGCCAGAATCGAGAGCGTCGCCCTCTGAGCTATTAGAAGACCCTTGGCTTCTTGGAGATGTGGAGGAGTAGGAGTTGGTCTTGGTTTGATAACCTAGGCAGCCACTGGTAGGTGTCGATGCCTTTTAGGGTTTGAACTGGAACACGGCTAGCATCTACCAATCATCATAGTCTTTAAAGGAGTATTGACTTCTAGTTGTGTCATATGGCATCGAAATCAATGGTTCCCAATTCCCTGTACTTCATGCATCGCGACGAGGTAACAACCAGCATGCAAAGAGTCAACGCTTCAACTCCGTACCACCCACCTATCATTTCACTAGCAGCCATAACCAGCTGGAAGTATTAATCCAGAGGTATAACGAGTTGGCCAAGTCAATAGGTGAGGGAATGTTGCCTAATGGAGAGGTAGTCACGATATGGTCGACTGCAGGAAGTTTCATTGATCGTTTTTGGACTACCCTGAGCAATGCGGTAGTTAAGTCACTATAGTAGATACTGTACGTCACTCGTCCAAAAGAATGAATTGAACTACCATCTAATTGCTACCCCTTTCTCGCCTTTCCCCGTGTCGTACTTGACCGCTGTCTCTTGGATATTCCCTGGGGATTCGCTGAGACCATAGATATCGGATTGCCTGCAACCTTCCGCTTTGGCCTTGATTGGGCTATACTCTTCAGTGAATCCGTAGAAGTAATCCCGGTCGGGCCTTTAGCCGTGCTAGGTTCTGGCGGCTCTAGCCGTTTGCTTCTTCGTGGGAGTATGCTAGCAGTCTGGGGTAGTGGTTCAACAATATCTAGGCCAGATAACAATGGAGGGTCACCGGGGGACATCTCTTGAGAGGCGTTCGGCCGTCGCTGAGGTCTCGGCCTTTTCTTTCCGGTGGCTTTTGATACCTTTGATGAATGGACTGGGCCAAGAGATGCACTTGCCACAGGCTGCGGCTGCCCATCTTTATGGGAGGGCTTTTTCCTGCTTGGCCGCAACGCCTGCCCTGTTGTAGGACGAAGAACCTGTTTACCCGTTCTAGGGCGAAGTGAATTCGATGCAGAGGGAGAGCGCTCGGCGTCGCCATTCTCTAATCTGGCGGAATCAACGTCCCAAGACGGTCCTTGCTGAGACGTATTCATGATGTCAGATGTTTGGCGATGATTTGACGCAACGGGAGAAGGGGATCCAAAAATACGTCTGCTTGGTGCCTCATGGCTGCCGTTCACGAGCGGGTTCGCTGGAACAGGAGCAGGATCGTCGGCGGCTTCCTCTTCAAGGGGCTCTTCATGCTTCCACGACATCCCAGGTAGTATACCCCATCTTCCGTTCCAAATCCCTCGCTTTGTCCAGGTGTTCTTGACATTCTCGTATGCCCTCGTGTTGATGTCGGCAGCGTCAGTGCCTTCCCCATTGGCGGATTCGTCTTGGATTCGTTGGCGCTCCTTCGATATCTGATAGACGAACTGATGGTATGGACGTGAGGCCTCACGTTCCCGCTCCCGTACGGCTCGTCGCTCTGCAATTCGTTGCTTCTCGTTATCGCTCTTCGGCCGTCTCGGTTTCGGCGGCGGCGGCTTTAGAGACGTACCAAAAGAAAATGGACGTGGAGACACTGTTTCCGTGTCCGTCTCCAATTCAGACTCAAGCTCAAGCGGTTCTTCATGCTTCCATAGTCCATCCGCCGTGTTATCCCACTTGTTCTTCCAGATGCCTTGCTCAATCCAGCGTTTCTTGACCACTTCACGAGCGTCTTCGTCGAAGGTGCGATCGATACTCCGATACGTATGCATTCTCGTACGCGGATCTGCGTACCAAATCCGCTTTCTCTCTTCTTCTACCTCGGCTTCGAATTGTCTCTGAGGAAGCGAGGCCGCACGCTCCTCTATGAGCTGGTATCGTCGCCGCTCCCTACGTCGCTGCGAGTATCAGGGCTCGCAGATCGAGTTGTCGTGCCGGATGGGTTCGATGTATATGATGGTGGAGACTGGCTAAACCGCATTCTTGCGCGATCGAGTCCCAGCGGATCTACCTCCAACCTGTCGAGAGCTCTGTGAACTCTCACCAAGCCATCCCCTCGGAGATTGTCGGCCATGGACGACGTTTATTTTGACTGCACAGGTAAAGATCGCGATGTAGAGGGAAAGTCTGCGTGAATTAGATGTGTCGGTGAAGTGAAGGCGAACACTGGCTCTGTGCTGATGGTAGTCTGGATGAGAGATTGTTTTCGAATAAAATGAAGGATTTAACATTGCGTTGAGTGCAAGATGCGGTTGCAGTAGTAGGCGGAGTTGGTGCCCGCGATGGTGGCGTGTGTTGGAATATATTTTAGTATTAGCGCTTTGGCTGCAGTGTGATTCGAGCGACTCAGAATACCGCCGGCTCTTGACCCCAGGATCGCGATTGCAACCAACAATCCCCGACCACCCCGCTCTCATCGAACGACCGACCATGAAACGCCTTGCTCATATACTCAGTTCGCTCGTGACCGTAAGACAGATGACTGGGACTGCAACAGACAAATCATTGCAGCTCAAATCCACCTGGTATTTGTATTCTTCACACTGATCGAATATACTTTTACTCCTCTTCTGGCTCTCATACATTTACCTTCCCTCACTTCAGCATTGCTCTATCCTTTGCTCGGTATGCCTCGTCCTCAACGTCATCCGCTTGCCTTGTTTTCCCTCAAACCCTTCAACGACCGAGCCCACGATGTTGTCGCCCATCCGTGCAACGGCCACCTCGTCTCAACATTGCCCGACGGTGTACCTGCTCTCGACATCGGTTTCAATATCCGCTCGAAGTCGTGCGATACCCTTGCCACACTTGGACGTGGTGATACCGATATCTTTGTGGAAGGATCTAGCATCGCGAAGGTAAAATGTTCTTTTGAGATCGACCTGGATTCTAGAGTCGTTATGCTCTACGATAGGTCCAACGGTCTAACGACTCAAGTCTCTGGTGACAATACTACGCCATTCGAGCATGGACGTCGTCGTCGAGTTGTCGTGCAGGACGGACTCAATACTATAATCGGAATGGGTGGTGTAGGGTGTGACCTCGTTCAATTCAAATTAGAATGGAATCCAAATCCTACTCAAACGATAGAGAAGGTCAAGAGCCGGGAAGGCGTGCCTTGCGGCCAAGACGAAAACCCACGCTTCGTTCGAACTGTGGATGAGGCGCCAACCGTTTTACCATCTCAAAGGGTGACAAGAATCCACACACCAGGCGAGCGGAAGCTGAGGATGAGATACGAGATAGTAGGACCTCCGCTCGGAGCGGGGCAGTTTGGGATCGTACACAAATGCATCGACGTGGATTCAGGGAAGTTTATGGCTGTCAAGGTTTGACACGTCCTCCGGGAAAATCACAGGAAGACTGGAGAGAAGAGTTGCATCATACACTGAAGCGTGAAGTGGAAACTCTTTCTGATATCAGCCACGTGAGTTAAGACTTCTGCAATCTTCTGATACTCATGAACTAATATTAATGCCAGCCACACATCGTTGATTATATCGCGTCACAAGGCTGGGATGGACAAGAGTAGAGATATTTATGGGTCTAAAAGAAGGGACCTTGGAGTCATTGGTCGAGAGTAGTGGCGGCCTTCCTACGCCTGTTGCGGACTCCGTCTTCCCGCAAATGCTCCAAGCACTTGACTGTCTTGCATACAACGGCATCGTTCATCGAGATGTGAAGCCAGAGAACATTCTCTACGTATCGCGACCGGGCGGTGAATATCAGTTCCAGCTGGGAGATTTTGGACTCTGCAACCGTATTATTGACGCCGCAACATTTGCCGGCACCTACCTTTATATGCCCCCCGAGATGCTTCAGGAAGGAGATCAGACACACAAGGTAGATGTTTGGTCACTCTTTGTCACGATGCTGTGGATATTGGATGCAGGAGAGTTTCGTCAGAGGTCCAATCGGTTTAAGACTGTTGCGGAGGTCCAGCGGGCAGTTTTGTCTGCAGCCTTGAACGTGGATTCGGTTTCAAAGATTCGGGAAATGGCAGCCGTCAACCCGAAGGAGCGTGCTTCTGCGGCACAGATGCTTGTCAAGTACTACAATGGAGTTGGGCTTAGCACTCCACGGAATCAGGTCCCAGCTCTCATCAGCAGTCCTTCACCCGCAATCACCGCCGCCAGAGCTTCGGTCCCAGCTATTCCCGCCTTGACAACTCGGACTACACAAGCTAAACCGAGAGGCTTCCAAAAGAATAAGAATATATTTGCGGTTGCTACTCCGTACCGTGTCGAGAAAGCTCGCGATCCCTTCTCCGCACAACAAGCCCCTCGCCGGCTACAAGATCTCCGCCTCAAACCAGACAAGAGCTGAATTTTGATACTTCTGTCGCAGCGAAGATTAAATTCTCGATGGATATCAGATTAGTGCCTTTCGTGTCAGTTCAGAGTCAAATGGACGACGGACACTAGGCGGGAACAGCGGAAGGTAGAGACCATCCATCTTCCCTACGGATCCGAAGAGGCGGGCAAGAATTCTTAACCAGAAGTTTGCAAGCATCAGAGATGACGACTAAACGAAGCCATAATTCGATGAGCTATGCAAAGGCATCGAGATCCCCAAGACAATCGTGCCTTACTCGAAAATCGCATTCGGGCACGAGGTTTCAGCCGAAATTTCGGGGTTTTGAGAGATGGAACTGCAGCTCTTAAACGTGCTGTGAGTCACTAGCAATTGATCTTTTACCACATCACTTTCCCGAAATATCGGTGAGCGGTTTGGGATCGCGGGGAACGGGAGTTTGGAGAGGAGAGGTCTCCTGGCAAATGTTATTTTCTCCATGCGCAACGCACTAGGTCAGAAAGTGTTGAACCACGTGATAGCATATTTTCTTCCGCGTGTGATTGAAATGGTGTCTAATATTCTAGAATCGTCAGAACGGCGTCCACGTTCGAGGAATGCGACCAGGACAAAATGAATCCTGGTGTGCAGGCCAAAAGGGATCCTGGTTTTGAGAATGAGTAAAAAGTCTCATTGGATTGAAAGGGTTCGCACTGCGTCGAATACGGTGGTAATTTTAGATATGACGCGTGTACCGTACTGTATTATGAGATCATCATGTGTCGGAACCAAATCGGGACCCTCGCTAATCTGAGGATCGTTCTCATCCAGCCTATTGGAAGCCGGTTTCCCCTGACCACCATCGCGTTGCTGAGCAAACACATGGCATCAAGCCCCACCCCTTGGGAACCGCAATTTCTATCTGCAAAATGTGCGCCAAATGTGGAAATGGCTCGTCCACGCTGAGAACAGCCTAACATGTGCTTTGATTACCGCTTCTAAAATTTGGAGAAAGCTGGAAGTGAATTGGTGCTATTGAAACATGGGATCTTCATTAAAAGGCGGAACAATTCACGGTATCTCCAGAAATCGACCCCAGCAACGCCCTCATCTCTAAATTGAAGCCTACATTGGAATAGTATTATATGCGACTACGTCGAGACCTGTCGAAGTGCGTCTCGAGCTTCTCGGAGTCCGTCTGCTGCAACAGAAGAGGTACCATTTGCTGAGTATCAGGAATGGCCTTTCCAAGGCTTTCTCAAATGCACCAAGATCGGAAGTGAGACGACGTACAACCTTGAGTTCAAACTGCCATCGATCTCGGGACACCTTCACTTACCGATCTACCCCGAAGCACTGGACACCAATCACGACGTTGCTATACATTCCAAGATGCGCCAAGCGCTGTTAAATGTTGAGAAAAGAGGCATTAGACAGAAATCGACACGAGCGGCTGCATGTCGGGTTCCGCCAATGGCCTTGCAAGCGAAAAGAACCCGCATCCCCTGGGCAGTAGAAGAAAGCAAGAAGTTATTGGAAATGAAAGCGGAAGGATACTCATGGGAAGAGATCGGTCTTGCGTTCCAGCAACAGACGTCACAGCGGACTTTAGGCGCGATCAAAATGCAGTACTATACAAAGCTTAGGGAGAGTGGGTAAACAACCGCTTGGACCAGGAGTTTTCTGATCCGCCTTCTGGAAGTATTCTGCCAAGGCTTCTGATGACCATGCTCCAGATAATGATAGCTATTTATGGGAAGACATAAGCCAAAAAAGGGAAATTCCCAATAAGTGGGCGGGCTTGTGCTTTGTAGATAGATATAATTTACAAAACTAGATAGACGAAGAAAGGTGGCGAGTATTAACCTAAGCATCCGTGGTAACAGAACACATTCCCATCAACTACAGGCACTTCGCTAGTGAGAAAATTAAGCAAGAGGAACCAGCTTAAGAGTCGTACGCAGCCGCCGTTATTCCCGGCGTATGACTCTCTAAATTAATGCCCTCCACTGCATTTCTAAACCTAAAGCTCTCATCGATGAGATTGGCGAAATACTTTTGAGCTACTTCGCTTTCGCTTCTGATCTTGTGTATCTCCTCGCGTTTGAAGACAAGCTGCTCTACCGAGTGTTGGAGACCGAAGCGGAGATTATCAGCGGGGAAGCGGAGGACTCTGCGTACAGTTGAAGAGATACGGTCGCTATTTGCGTGAACGTAGTCGATTTTTGAAAGTTGTGCGGCAACCTTGGTGGAGAGCCGGCGTGGAAGAGAATGTTGGATTTGATTGAGGGTATATAATACTGATGCAACGACTACAAGACAGCGTCAGCGGGTGGTACAAAAACATAAGGTTGATTACTTACTAGTTGCAAGGACGCCGGGAATAATCAATCTACGGAGGTTATTATTACCAACGACTTTTGCAACTCCCAGTGCACCATCTACCCAGCCATATCCACCCGCCATACGCCCACCCATAACAGTTGCAATGGTTAAAGCTATGCCAGTACTTGCAACCTCTTGTTTTGGTATGATGTTTGGCCAGTCTATAAAATCCCATAAGGTGGTTTCAATATCGACTTGTTTGGCGAGAGCATCTCTTTTCCGTCGGAACATGATAGTACTCCTGAAGGTCAAGTCCATATACTCATTGCCTACATGTAATAAGCCCAGCTTTATGATTGAACTTACGCCATTGACTGCCTTCATTCGAGCATACTCTTCGCAAGCTGTGACTGACGTAGACACCTGTAAAAGCATGGCTTTCTTAAGATCCTCAGAATATTTGAATGCATTAAGCAAGCCTGGATACGGTATGCCGAGGTCTCCAATGGCAGCTTCATGTATCGAGAATGTAAGGGTTGATCGAGTGTAGTCGTAAATGTCTTTGCAAGTTGAATCGATCTTTCGATCAACATCATCACCAACTTCTGCCTTTGCTTTCTTCGACGCTTCGAGAGCTGGTTCCATATGTTGAAGCTCTTTTGCGACTCGATCAAGTTCAGATTGTGCAACCCCCTGGTTGACTGTTGCCAAGGTATGCACATCGCGAAGTATGTTTAGAAGGTATGTCTTCGCTGGCGCAAGTTTTGATCGAGCACGCTTCTCCAGAACAAAGCGTCTCAGCGACTGTTCAAGGTCTTGGAAAGCTCTGAGTTTCTCTGTATCTTCCCTTCCCTTGCCTTTACCCTTTGGATCTGACTTATCAGAGTCAGGGCCATCTTCGCCTTCTCCACTCGAGCTTCCACTTCCTCCTATTCCATCAGGATAATTTGAAGGTGGTAATGTTGGAATCGCATTACTTGATACAAAATGTATTAATTCTGATGACTCCTTGGATGTTTGTGGACTCAGACTAGTCACTTGCTCCAGAATCATCTTCTGGCAGCGTTCCTTGTCTTTAATATCGTCATATCCGTTAACCACAACGAAAATGTAAGACTTTTCTGCCGCTGCAGCCCATATAAATTCCTTGGCTGTCTGGGTGAAATGATTTGCTGCTGAAACGATGAATACAATAACATCAATTTCTTCTTGCCTAGCAAATAAAGCTGTGGTCTGCGTCGTATCGGAATTGAGTCCCGGAGCATCGATGATAGCGATATCTACGACGCCATTATTGAGTAATGATTCATCTATCGACCGTACGTCCATAAGGTATATCTTGCATAAGGTATAGATTTCATTGTCGACGACTAATTTCTCCAGAGCGTGTAAAGTGTGAACATCATATGTGCTCTCATCATTTCTGTCGTACGTTGAGTCTTTGTGGACTGCATGCACTTCTTCAACTCCATCATTGTCCCTTGCATCTAACACCTCGCAGAATATGCTCGTGCATGGCTGTTGATCCTCCGGTAAAATCTTTCGCCGTAAAAGAGCGTTGCAGAACGTTGATTTCCCAGCATTCAGATCTCCAGTTACCAGCACTTTGCTTGATGTATCCTCTATCCGTTCTCGAAGTGACAGAAGGTGCTTGATGCTCGTACTGATTTTTCCATTCAAAAGGGAAGCTATCGAGTTCTTCTCCAACGAATGAACTAGTTCGGCCTGATATAATGCTCCTAATTTGAGGTCTAGCTTCAACACCGAAAACTCTTGTACGATCTGAGGTGTCATTAATCGAGGTTCTGGTGCCATTCTTTGTTCGGCCGCTGTGCTTGACTCCCCCTCGTTGTTCCCCTCCCCAATAGATATATCCCTAATTGATGTCTGCGCTCGTCGCAAAATTCCTGGTCGAGGTGAACATATCGCAGCAGCTCCTTCAGCGGTAGATTGTGTATGTAAGAGTCCATGGCGTGGAGCATTCGCATCGTCCAGTTGAACTGATGGATAAGTTGCAGGCCATACTGCATTCATCTCTTGTAAGGACTTCAACATTTCGACCACTCTATTGATTGACCTTCCAAGCGCCACCCGACGGTGATTGTACCATACTTGATGCATAGCGTTTGCCCGAGTCGGTCTCTCACTGTGCGGTGTATCACTCTGCTGGTCAAATGACAAAGGTTCAGGAGAAGTCATTGGAGTGGTTTCATCCTCGGCCAGTGTAGGATTCCATGCTAGCAAATTGTTGATGCTTTCGCCATCGCCAGATGAATCATGGTCGAGGATTGCTTTGAGGCGTGCAGCGCTTTCTGAGGTTGACCCCGATCCCACATTTATGTACTGTGGTGAATTTGGATTACTCGAGCCTGGCTGGTCAGATCTCTGATATCCTTTCCGATATTGACTCATGGTCTTTAGTTGCAACTATTTATTCTGGAAGTTCGTAAAAGGTCACAATCATGCGTAGTCAAACGGAAATGCTGCTTAACCTTGACCGACTCCCTGATATTTCAGGCACACACAAGGCACCAATCCCGTACGATGGCGTGACAAATCTTGACCGTTTCTAAATCAGCCCCACGCTGGATCATCTAATTACATTTTCAAGCATTGATGACCTGTGAACTCGCTACAAACTCGTCTCATTGCATTGAACTTCGCTTCATCGCTAGATGTCTATTTCTACTTCATACCCTTTAGCCTTACAGGCTGCACAGTAATCTTCAAATTTATCCGCCTTTGATCAATGGTGGCACAACGGGATGTTAGGGGTTGGTAATATTCCTCTGAAGTTGCTGATACAATATCCAAATTCAATACCAAGATCACCTCCACACGTTCCTTTAGCAAAATTCCAGACTTCTACAATACAAGTCATAATGCCCATAATCCAAGCTCAAATCCGTCAAGTTGGTGGTCTGCGGCCAGAAGTATCACCCTTGCAGACCTCGCATTCGTCTAGGCCACAGGGGTTGTCACTAGAAAGATATCAGTATCTCTCTTCTCCGGGGAAGGTGAAATGCGTATACTCGGTCATGTTGGAAATATTGGTGCAGTTGCAAGCCCTGGTACGCGCGGTGACCACATTCCCGCACGCATAAGTTACCTAAGAATCAGTGTAAGTGAACGTCTTTGAACTCAACATTATTTTACTGTAAAGCATAATAGAACCTATATACTTACAACCACGAGACACATTTTTTCGTGGCTTGAGTCGATAGAGCTTTCCGGGCCAACAAGTATGAAACGATGCAATTCAACGAGATGTGAGACTACCTGGGAGATCGCTGACTCGATGAATAAACAATAGCCTATAAAGAGATAATGTAAGGTAACAAGATGACCATGATAAAAGGGGAACTACGGCAGATATTTATGCGTTATAAGGGATCTCTAACTAGAGGAGATTCGCACCATCTGGCAGCGGAAGTTGAGCCAGTCGCATGTTGACCAAATGCGGTACCAACAGTAACACGGAGCTCAAATATCACCTGCAGATATCACCAACATAGCTTGACAGTTACTGGTTCCTCGAATCGATTCCGAAGGCCTAAGATCTGTACAAGTACCCACTGTCATTGAGTCAGTGACCCATATTAGAAGGTGGTATTTAGAAACGCGGCCTGCTTCACCCACATCTACCACACCGAGTAGGGCTGACACTGTACGGTACCTCTCTGCATGCTCCGGCCAGCCACAATGCAATTAACTTGGGCTAACATCTGTCACCAAGAACTTTTAAATGAGCCGTACCTGTGACTTGCGTTGTGGGAGCATGCAGGGTAAAAACAGTGTTTGCGAGATGAGTCCGCATGAGAGGAGTCTGGGTTTACTCCACTTTTGAGGCTATGATTCACTTGTGTGGCGCGAGAACGAGCCAATCAAGTATGCATATACAGAAGTAGTAAAAATGATTGGCATTTAGACATTTCCAAACGCAAGAAGAAGATTACCTGGCGCTTATCATGGGCGGCTCGAGCCGCAATTAGGCAATACTTGTATACTGTACTGTACAGTAGGTGTGCAAAAAGTGTCGACCCCCCCCCCCCCCGCTAGCGTGACCATATATACGCAGTTTCAGGGCTGCAGTTTTTAATGTACGCATTTTTACTCCCCTGAAGCAACCGCGCTAGCAAGGGGGGTCGACACTTTTTGCACCCTACTGAGTACTGTAGGTCCAGCTTGTACTGTAACTCAGTCCCTTATCGCGATAAGATCAAACAGTCAGTTGACCACGCATCCAAAAAGCAGCACTTAATAACCAACCACACGAAACTTCCCAACACGTCGGCAGACCCCGCCTGCATTTAGACGCCCTTGAGACCACCTCCAGATCACCTTCTTCACCTATTTGCATCAACTCATCCAAAAACTCCAATGCCCAACACCCGAGACCAGGTAGCACTTTGTCGAAAGAGAAAACACGCAGCAACAGACTTTACGCCTGATCAACCCTCTGAACCGAAGCCCTCCAAACGGTACAAGCTCCATTCTACGGAGTTTTACAATTCTTTGTCGAAGGTGTGGCTCACTCGTCGAGCATTGAGAGAGCTTGATCGAAGGACAAGTCAAATTAACCGCCCTCAACCTGCTGCTGTACCTCGACGCGGATGTCAAGAGAATAGTTTGAAGCACATCAAAAGATTTTGCTAGACACGGTGGTCCAGACCTACGTGACCTACGAGGGGTAAATTCAAATTTCTAGAGTTTGTTAGTTTTTGCTAATCATAACCTTTCAGTATCCCGTGCCAACAGACGTCCATACCGAAGTTCTGGCAGCAAGCGGACCAAATCTACAGCACCGACAAGCGCGTCATCGAAAAGCAGACGATCTTCCGCCTATGACAACGATTTCGAACAACACCTCATCGACAACAAGGTATACCCCAATAATCGGAAGTCGAAACCTGGTAAATCGACGGGGCTCTATCAAATATTATCCAATTCAAGACCTTCCCTTTCGCCATCTCGCTTCTCCGACAATGCCTTTGAGGATTTTCAGCAGAAAGGCGTGGATCTTCAAGAGATTGCCCGGCAGGACTCGGCCTGCAATCCGTACACGCTGGAGTATGGTTCGGTACAGAAGCGGAAAGGGTTCCTCCCGGTAGATAGGCAGGCAGTAGCTTTGTACATTTGTTGTTCTTGTAGTGGTGTCTGCTTGGCTTATTGTTCAAGAGTGGCGGCTCCTATCGAGTCCTACGGCTAAGACATACATGAAATCTTCGCTGACAACAGCTATTCCTACCAACTTCCACCTCCTCCGCCCGCTGAACCGCAATGCTAATCTGGGTGCCAGTGCAGAGGGAGTTAGGCCACACAACTTTGCAACATCTCTCACTTTGCACTACAAGACGCTTCATTATCACGTAGGGCTCTCGCATTTTCAAGAACTTTCAGATGTTCTTGGCGTAAATCCTACGTGGCATCCCTTGGCTCGACTCATCAAACGAAGTATACTGCTGACATTTAAGGATCCAGAGCGGGCTAGCAATACTCTCCCAGCTTCTCCCAGCACAAAATATCGACGGAGGGGCCAATGAACGTTTCCTTGATTCGCGAAACTCGAAAACTTTTGAGAATATAATGTCATGTGATTAACTCCATAAATAATAATACGAAGTCCCTCAATTACACTGCTTATCACCTCGTTCTCTGCCTCCACAAATCTCACCAACACCAATACGCCCTATCTCCACCCTGTCTTCATCTTGTCTGTGCACCCTACTTTGGGAGTTTTCCACGCCTCAAGAGAGCCCTCCAGCCATCACGTGAAGGAGAGCCACTCCTGCCACCTTGGCCAGACTTTGAGGACTCCGAGTCACTCGGTGGGGTTTGACTGCTTAGATTTGCAATATTTTGAGAAGGACTAATCCATCTCGATCCAGGGTCTGATGCGTTAGCATCTTGTAACATTGACGTCAATTCTGCCTGTCGAATGGAGAGGGCATCTAATTCAGCTATGATCTCGTGAATTGTAAGGTCCCGCCTGTTTGGAACTGGTTTATCAACAGATCGATCGGTTCGTCTGGTGTCATCTCTCTCTAGATTGCTGACATGTGATTCGATTAAAGCAGCCCACTTGGTCACCACAGACATTGCCTGCTTTTGGTGGTTTTTCTGGCATAGGCAGAGCCGTGCTAGTTGTGGCAGAGAGTCGAGTGTGTCACGAGGCGATTTTTGGGACATCAAATTGAGCAAATGGCGAGCTTGCAGCTTAGGCTCTCCGCCCAAGTCGTAGCCACATGGTAGACCCTTCAGAGTGATACCGGCACATGATATGTCGTTGCTAGTTGTGATTATTTTCAAGACTGCGGAGGGGTTCCATCTCAGAGCAGGTAGTTCTACCATGGTCGGGCTTCGTTACTAGAGGCGTGGATTGGAGGCACAGAATGAATTGCAATATGAGATTAGTTGGCTAGATAGATTGAGGTATGAAACACAACGTTTATATACCAAGGGAAAAAGCAATGCCGGAATCGTGGCGGGCTTTCGCGGCCTTCCTGTCATATCGAGAATGCAGCCAAGTTCATTGGCGCCAAAGTTCTCAGCCTACAATTCAATAATAGAAGTAGCAGTGGCACTGCCATCTTCAGCCGTAGCATAGCAAAAGAACTGTAAGCGCTGTGGCGGCTCGCCCGCATCCTCCCTTCTACCCGTGCCTCTTGTTCCCGCCTCCATTGTTCCCGAGTCTCACGTCACCGCCTCTCCTCCTGCCTTTCTTGCTCTCGCTTCTCCCCTTCCTGCTGACATTTGGAATAGTTCTTCTAGAGTTGTTCCGCTAGTGTATAATGAAACAGAGGACGCGAGAACATATTAAACGACTAGAAAAACGAATAGAGAGTTATTGGCCTTTGAAGAGGCGCAGAGGATGACCGAGAGAAAATGTACTTAGGATATTAGAGACGGCTGCACCGATGATGTTGTCGATCGCCAGAGATGAGCGGTCCCGCGCGAGAGATGCGACAACAATAGCAAGCTAGCAGATGTTAGTCAATAAAGATCCTTTGTGGGCTACAATAGAGTGAAAGGCTGCATGCTTACCTCCTCCCATTCTCCGTCAGTAGTAAGCAGCCGTGCTGCATCACTGTGGCAGATGTCCAAAGCCAAAACTTAACACCATTCACCGAAGATCCTGCAGATGTGCAGAGATATAGGCGTCGTATTGGAGTTCCTATCACCGTACTCGCCAGACTCCAACCCTATTGAGGAGTATTTTGGGGTGCTTAAAAGGTTCATCAAGAAAAAGTGGCACGAAAACGAAGATTTATTGCAAGAGAGTTCGGAATGTTTCTAAAGTAGTGTGTCGATGTAGTGCATTGCGGAGGGTCACTTCCGTCATGCAGGAATCCCTATCACACAGCCTCCGGAATAATATAGACACTATGAGAATAGAACCTAAGGTCAAACCCACCAGCATCTAAGCCCTTTGCCTCATGACTTTTTATGTGATATCAGACATCCGCACGCACCGCCACTCTATAGGAGACGCAAACCGTACGCGATTTGCCCAAAGGAGTCGTGAGGAACGAAGCTGGACTTGGTGATTTCCAAGGCCGTTTGTATTCATAGAAGAGGCTGAGCAAAGAAAGACTTGTCATGTATGTGTCGGTGGATCATAGATGTGAACACGCTGCTGCCACCTCCCTACCTACTAAGCGGTTTCCGTTGCTATTGCCTGCCTGGCTGCAACGCGCTCACATCGCTCTCAGCCTCGATGACGAGCCAATCCACCAGCTGTGACTCCATCCGCCTCTCGGACAGCCGGATAAAGTAGGCTATCCTTGGGGCGTTACTAATAGTAGTAATAATTTCATTAACGCCGGGGAAGCAAGTCCCAGAAGCACAGTCGAAGATCCGCTAAGCCTATTCTAGCTACGTCAAAACTCGGTTCTAGGCCCAAAACAGCAATACCTAAACAAACTCGCTAAACTGTTCCTACAAGCGTTTTCTGTTCCGTAAAAATTATCTTACCTATCCTATCCCCATTCTATAGCCCGTAGCCCGTAGACAACAAAGACCTCTCTCTTGCACCCAATAATCCTCCACAAATGTCGAGTCGATGCAAAGTAAATCATCCTATAATAGACCGAAATAGCTAACCACCCAGATGCCGGCAACTGCATGCGGTGGTAGAGGGGTTATGCTGGATTGGAAATAGGCTGGAATAGATCGCATTAGTCGTACGAATGCAATGGTAATGGTCGTAACTTGGCAAGCTCCCGTCGGTAAACTGGACACCCCGGGTCAGTAGCCCTGAATTGGGGGCCGAAGCCTTGCGGCTCTACAGTATTCTCGTGCGATAGACCGTATTTAATAGTGCGTTCTGTCCTGTGTTATATTCGAGGCTACTCCTACTTTGCCCTCCAAGCCTTGATTTAACCTCTGCAATTTCGGGCTTGCTAAGATCAACGAACAATCCAGATCTAACTTTCTTAAGCTTCAGAGCACGTAAGTGCCATCAAGATTCGTATATCCCACTAGATACATCATCGCAAATCTCTACGAAGCCCAGCTTCCACATCCCCAAGGTTTACCTCTGAACTCTCGTTACGTAACGATAACTCCTTCATAAATTGATCAATATTCCGAACTTTCTGCCTCTCTTCTTCTTTGAGCGACGGTTTTGAGCCGAGTTGTGCTTTCCCCCTCGTTGGCGCCTCTCAGCTGAAAGGCTTCTACACAGCAGCTCACAGGTTAGAAAGAGATTCACAGAGTTCTTAGATAGTGTTTATAGAATTCATTGCTTTCACTAAAACCTCAACAGCGATCTTTGTGTTGGGGCTGTTGTGTCACAAACCCATGAGCACAGGCACTCATGCTGGTCGCTCAGAAAGCTCATTGCATTTTCTGTTGTTGCTTTCTGCCTCACTGTACAGTCCCTGAAGAGCCTGCACCATGCCAGTGAGCATTTTATTCTCACGTTGATACACAATCAGGCTCGCCTCGAGCGTTGAGGATTGTTTCTGTGCTTGTTCTAACTCTTTCTTCAGCTTCTCTACTTCATCAACATTTCCCATACGCTGCATGCTTTCGGTATCTCTTTCTCTAACTCCTTCTCTTTGCGCGCGAGTTGTTATGGATGATTCTACACAATGTTCAAGCTTCTTGCCATTGCGAGTCTTCTTGATTGGAAATTGTTCTTGCCTTGACTCGGGATCTGGTAAGTCATCGCTAGCACGAAGACGTTTGGTTGCAAGAGGCGTAGAAGCAAAAAGACTCGCCTGTTGCATAGTGTCTTTAGCTATGATTGTGTTGGCAATTTGAGACGTGAAGGTGTGTTTTCCGAATAGCTTAGCTTTCACCCGCAAGTGAGGGATTGAATGGAGACGTAAAGGTAAATCAACGCCAGAAATGAAGAACGAGCATCAAGCAATATCTTTCATACAATATTACTTTGTTATTTCTTTTTTTCGCTTGTACTACCGCTCGTCATCGCTTTCGAGACTCTTACAGTTATATGGACGTGTAGGATGAAGCAAAAGTTGACATATCATATCGTCCCCCTTGGTCACGCAAATCATATGCATAAAATGTGCACTAGCTAGAGCTCTGATCCTTGTCTTTCTGTCATTGCTTCAACGAAGCTTCTATAGACGGTTGATTTAACTTCATGGTATAGCAGCCGAGGATAGGGTACGAAGTTATGGTAGTAGTTTTAGATTTAGGAATATATTAACCTGGTTGACCAACTGTCCTTTCGATGTGTTATAATGGTTCCTGTTGTGGCACAAGATGCCTGCACCAGGCACCGTTTACCCGCATTTTGAACCGCATAATCCTGGCTTGATTGATTGCCTTAGCATCAATGTATCTTGGGAGTTGCCATCGCCAAGAACATTACGGTGACGGTGATTGTGACCGACGTGGCTCTAGTACTAATGGATACATTAATTAAATAAGACAATAAAGTAAAGTTTAAGGTTGCATTACCTTGTTGTTCAATGGATCCTCTTCATATTCGAAATCGTCTGTCTGTGCTGCGGCTCATCTCTGGTGGGCAAAAATATGAAGACATGTTTTGGGTGTCATCTAAATGCGAAAGTGGAGAATATAAAACCAATCTTTCTATAGACTATTCTCTGCTGTGCGGATAGGACCCTTGTCAAGCTGAACAGCTATTATCGATAGCTGAATTGCTAATGTGATGATATATCTTGGCACGGCTAGGAAACGAGCAGATCTGCAATGGCACTGCATGAAACCATACGATGCGTATGCAAAAGCAAATAAAGAACGACAATTTACTAACCTACCACTCAAAAACTCCGATATTACTGAGATACCACCCAAAAAGTTTTTTATTACCAACCTACCACCCTAAAGTATATAATTACTGAACTACCACCCTCAAAATTGAAGCTATTCCCAATCGAACTACGTACATAATCACCAGCATTTTGTAACCCTGCCCTACATACGCCATCCCACAATGAAATTAAAGCAACTCCTAATCATTTTGCACTCAATTCCCAAGCTCTTTAGACTGTTTCAAACCTGATATCAGAAGCCATTCGCAGTCCTTCACAATGTAACTCGGCGACCAGTTTGTGTCAATTGACGCTGCCCGTGAGGTAATCAAGACCTATGTTTTAGGCCAAGGCGAATCCTACAAAACAGTCTCGTCTGACAAAGTCGGTATATTCTTGCTTGCAAAGAGCGTAAATGCCAGTTTCGTATTCGAGCTACTCAATCTAAGAAAAATATCATTTCAATTACAGTATTAGTTGGTCACTTTTGTGTTTGAGCATCAATAATTTGATAAGTTATTGTTCTCATCGTTGAAGGCATAATCTTATTAGAAAGGCAGGAAGACGTGTAGAGTTGAAGTTAGTCAAAAATGAAAAAGAAAAGCTTCCAGGCGGCCAACAATTCGGTTCTTAAGAAGGATCTAAAATTAGACCAAGAAGTAGAAGGTGAAAAGTTGAAATCAAGGAACCCACATCTTGATTTAAAGATTCGTTCCACGGGGTCAATACACATGTCCGAGATGTATGAACTTGTTGAACAGGTTAGGTCTAAGGACCATACCTAGTCTATTGTAGGCACCAGTATAGGCAACAGTAGGCAACAGTAGGCATCAGTGATGACATGTGAGTATCACACCTCTATAAGTAGAGGGATTCTCTCCTGCAGTTGTTCTATAACCTTCAGCAATTGACACTTGTTTACCCCATACTCTCTGAAGGCTCCGTGACTCTCTCTTTCTATTTGAACAGAACTGCTCATCCAAAAATCTAACTTCTATCCCAGCTGGGAGAGAAGATGAATCCCTTGTTTCTGTCGATGGCGTCGGAGGAAAAGTATGTTCCCCTGTCAGTAACCCTGTGGGCACCTTTCCGCCGCACGGCGCATACTTAAAAGTCGTCGAGGTGCATGTCGATGCCGAATGCCCTGGGAGTGCACACTTTCCACAGATTGGAGCTGGTGCTCGGCAACGGTAATGTAAATAGCCGTAAAGGTGGAATAGAATGTTGGTATCTTGAATATCCGAAAACAGAACATCTCAAATCGTAAATTCCAGATCTGGATTTTTGGATTGATGCCTTTATATTTGAGAAGAAGTAGTTACGAAGTGCGTTTCCAGAAAGCTGTTCTGGGACGGTGACCTAATGCATTGAACCAATCATAAGCGAGGACATACCCCTCCTTCCCAATTACTGTAGTATTACCGAGGTCGGGATTTGCTGAGGCAAGATGGTGGGTTCAGGCAGGATCTGGAGTGATGGAGATGCACAGGCTCAAGCAAAGTACACGTCTACTTGCAGGTGGTCGAGGCGTCGATACTGAATACTCACGCGACTCGGTACGATCATGATTTATCATCAATATTGGGCGGCAGGCCTTTCTTCCGATTACGAATCGATCGCCTCTGTTAATTGAGCAAGATTGATTAGCGACGTTGACAAATCTCGAGTCCACGAGCAGCTAGCACAACGAGTCTACAAAAAACTACACAACATAGGGAGATTGCTGATGGAGAATAGGTACGTGGTTAGTAAGAGGGAAACGCAATGATAATGTTTCTACGGCTACCTTTAGTGTCACAAGTTCGTGTGCGGGCGGAAGATAGGTGCTCAAGGTAGAGTGAGTCCAGCTATAACTGAAGGTTGCAGGTTGCTGTCGCTATGGGCTCAAGGAGCAAATCAGAGTCGCCGTGTGAAGAGGCTGTTGCCCTCGTTCTTAAATCTGGGAGGCGGAACAAAGAAGGAAGGTGTGGCAGACACCTTCCAAGGAGATGGTGGGCTTGAAACGTAAGACATTGCTACAAAGCTTGATGAACACTTGGAGGAAATAATCTTAAGCTCACTTGCTACAAACCACACGCGAGACCCCCGTTTGATTGAGGCAGTTATTGAAAGTGGAAATTATTGGAAGAGGCATTTATGTATGGGCTTCAGGAGGTTATGGAAACACTGAACGAAGTAGACTATGTAATATAAACTAAGGTCCTTAGGTTTAGAACCGGGCGAATAAACTTCATCATCATCCATCAGGCATTCCGGTGGGCAGTTTTAGAGCGGCCAGGGAGGCAGAGCAGAGAAGGAGTGAGGCGGGGTCTCGGAGACCGTTCATACCATCATAATACCATGATGAGATTATGGGGAATCTGTAGGGATACTCTAAACGGTGCAAGAACATGAAGTAAGGACTGCAGCAAATGGCTTATAATGTGTCAATATTTAATATTTGCTGCCTTCATTCACGTGTTGTCCTCCTTGATATCCACCGCATCTACCGTTCCCACGACCCCTTCTATGCCCTGTGTTCGCTCTCTAACCACGATGCTCTTCTCCGTAATTTCCGTGCTTCCTTATATTTCCGTTTGCACCTTCAAAGCTACGGTACCTCTTCCGCGTTCGCCTCCATAGCCATAGACATAACTCGACATTATGGCAGATCGAGATGGAGCTTCATATTGCTAGCCGCCGACTTTAATCGCAAAGTTCGCACAAGTTATGAACGCGCCCCAGGTGTCAACGGTTGATGCTGCTGCGTCACCGGAGGGCTCGATAAATTGATTCGACCACATCCCTCCCCGCTCCAGTCAGCATCTTGGGAAAGAACACAATTCAACCAAACTTCTACTCATTTGATTGCAACCCCAATCATTTATACCAACGTCTTGTATTCATCATTGAGCCACAACGCTCTACTACTACTATGGATACCTCAATCCCTCTAAGTCCCAGCGATCTCTTCTCCGCCAACAGCCTAGTCATCGTCATTACCGGCGGTGGCAGTGGTATTACTTGCCCCGATCTCCGTTTCCCTCCCGGACGAACCATTACTGACTACCGCAACCAGGTATCGGTCATGCAATTGCTTCAGCCCTTAACCAAACCGGCGCATCCCGCATCTATATCCTCGGCCGGCGTCTCACCGCTCTCACCGACGCTTGCCCGTACGCCACCGAGCAGTCAACCAAGCAATGTCCGGACCCTTACCTCGATGGGCACGATGCCATCAACAATGACAGATACGCTGTACTGCACCATCGATACGTCCAGGATGGGAGAGGAAGACAAGAGCAAGGTGCACCCAGGATCAATCAGGAAAGCAATCGAGGAAGAGATCCGCACCTCGGATGAACATGCGAATTGGCGCTGCGCGGCAGTAATCAAGGACTCCAGAAATGCCGAACGCGTCAAGGTAGCATGTAGAGACGAAGCTGAGCTTCACAGGGTCAAGGAAGCAGCTCAGAAGACGGCCCCACCTAATGCTCGGGTGTTACGAGACCAGCTCTACCCAGTGGAGGTGGACAACGCAAACCGAACAGCCATTCTCGATCAAGAAGGAAACATTTTACCTGGGACCGCCGAGGTCCTGGGAAAGGAGAATGAAGTCAACATAGCCAAGATCGCATGGCTCAGCAGAAAAGATCAGGGGAAAGCATATGGCTCAATGGTAGTCTATGTCACTAAAGGCAGTGAAGCAGCATGACTACTGTAAGAGCAGTACTTCCACGTTGCTGGGGAATCCGCATACACCAGGGTCTACGAACATCGAGTAGGCCCAACGCAATGTTACAACTGTCAAGAAGTCGGCCATAAGGCATACGCTTGCACCAAGGCGCAGGTATGTGCAAAGTGCGCCAAGGAGGGCCACATCCACAAGGAATGCTCGCAAACGATAGCAAAGTGTGCGTTATGCAAAGGACCGCATGAATCGTTTAGCAAGAATTGTCGAGTGCTTCACGGCATCCGGCCTGAGAAGTAGTTGTGATTTGACCCCATTGAATCGCAAACCTCCCCTTCACCCTTCTTTACCTCACTAACCCCCAAAGCACTCTCGTGCTCGCAGCAGGTTCTGCTTCAGCTGCTGAGGATAGCGCTGAACACTTTGAGAATCGCCTCCAAGCTACTTGCTACTAATCATTTTACACGAGAACCCGCAGACGATGATGGACCACAAGTGGAAAAGCACTACTCGGATGCAGACGTATTGTACAGGCTTTGCGAGACCAAGCCAACTATAGAAGAACTTGAATTGTATATAATCGATCTAGGTCCTTTTAGGCATAGTGCGGGGCGTAATAAAATACTACTACTAATACATTGCGGCTACAGTAACTCCATTCTTATCTCATACTCTCCAAATTTGCCCTACACAGAGAAATCTAGAGGCTGGCCTTTGGCGGTTCTGAAACCCCGTTCTCTGACCAGGGATCGTAGTTATCTCACACGGCTTCTCAGCAGTTAAAGAGCAAGGGCTCACTGCAGTTGCGGAACACTTTTCGTCTCACCTTCCACTTGCTTGTTTAGTTTTCGACAATCGTGGATTTGGTGAGAGTGACACGAGACAAGGAGAGCCTCGATTGGAGATCGATGCAAGGGTCCAGACGAGCGACATATCAGACGCAATTACATACTGTCAAACTCGGGCGGAAGTCCATGCAGACAAGATTGGGATCTGGGGATCTTCATTCAGTGGAGCCAATGTACTTTGGGTGGCAGCTGTCGATCGAAGAGTTAAGGCAGTCGCCTCACAAGCTCCCCTGATGGATGGGTGGTCAGGCTTTGCCAACTTGTTGCGGCCGGACGAAATCAGTGATTTTGAGGCAGATTTCCAGAAAGGTTTGCTTAATATTTTTCCATTTCACCCGCTACGAGTGAATATTTCTGACCATTCAAGATCGACTTGCTCGGGCAGCAGGCAAACCGCCGATGATGATCGCAGTCGTTGACCCAAATCAACTGAACCGATCAGCCATGACAACAAAAGACAGCAATGCTGCAATGGGAGGTACTGAGAAGATGCATAAAACATGGAGAAATGAAGTAACATTGAAGAGGTAAGTCACTTTCCTGTGGGTCAATATGGCCTTACACTCCCCAATATTCATATACTGATTGGCTCGTCAGCATGGAGAATTTCAGAGCACATCCTGCCGGGGCTTATATTCAACATATATCCCCGACGCCGTTGCTGTTAACCCTTGCTAGCAATGACGTCGTAACGCCCACTGCAACGTCCTTAAAGGCATATGCTTGTGCGTTGGAGCCTAAGGAACTGCATATCTTCGAAGGTGGTCACTATGAAGCATACTTTGGAGGGTCAGGCTTTGAGAGTTGTATCAAAGTCCAGACTGACTTTTTCCGGAGAAAGCTTTGTAATTCTACCAAAACCGCCTTACTTTAGACCGTAAGTAGATATTATTTGACGGGCAGCCCCGCGGGAAGGGACGAAAACAATGTTATCATTTTATCACACTATTATGGTCAGTAGAGCGCACCATGGGGCGGGTCGGGCGATTCATCCGGACCGTCCACCCACCAAGGAATCCTTCTGATTCTGTATTGTAATTACTATTATATCACATAAAAGCTGTTATTGATGCGGACAGTAAATTTACGAAGTATTAAAGCCGTTATAGTTTATTGTAGAATTATTAATTCTGAGGATTTTGCTGCGACAGCTGTCTCCTAAAGGATCAGATTTTGGCGCAAATCTAGCGATCAACATCGATCCCCAAGTTCCATTTCTCAATAATGACTTTGTCATGTATTCTACATGGATAACTCTCTCTAGTCTGAGCTGGATGGACTTCTTCTTCTTGCTCCATATATTCAATGAGCCTTTGGTGTTTGACTTCCCGCAACACTGTCAGGCGCGGTGGTGTCACGTGCTAAGGGGTAATCAGGGGTTCGGGAGGAGCTCTAGGTTCCAAGGGTTCGGAGCGTAGTAAAAAGGGTCGAGATTAGTCTTCGTATCCATAGGAGCTGATTCATGCCACGCTACATTATTCGCCTTACAATCACTCTATCAGAAGGTTCTTCTGGCTGTTGCCACACATCCGTCTAGGATAAACGTTTTGGTTACAGTGCATGGCTCTTGTAGTCTACAGGACTCTCCTACAGGAAGATATAGCTATGTCAATGTCCACAACTTTATATACGCGAAGAAGTGCTTGGCCTCTAGCCGTCAATGGCCCATTCTTGACAATCTGCGTCTTGTCTCCCACACTTGGTTTCACTGCAATATCAACCATAACAGCTGCCAAGTGGTCCACCTTTACCGACATCGTAAATGGTGCTATCCAATCAGGCAAACAGAGATACCTCCTTAGTATAAAGCCAGGTTTGACGACTGTTACTTGGAGAACATCCCGGTATTGGTCGGCAAGCTGAATGATTCTATTCTCTGCATTGCCCTTTGTATGATCAGTAATTTTGTGAACTTAAGGAGGATTTCCTTTAGCTTACCTCGAATTTTCCGACATCGTGGGTAAACCATACCTTGCTCTCTTGATTCCTAGTCCTGTTCCCGTCACAGATTACAAATTTGAATTTGCTCCTACTTCGTATCAAAGGGATGACGTTTGCAACAAAATCGATCGCCGTTGAAATATTATATTGTTTTGCTGAGGTGTGAACCTTCCGTCGTACATGAGAACCGCCTAGATCTCCATCTAACCTAACTCAGGTAAGTTAGCGTATAACCGCTAAAGAGCAATTAAGATCCTACCATATACAAGCCTCGGCGTCCCTTATCTCTTTCAGAAGTTCATCTGGATACACCGTGATGCTGCCATCTATTGTCACAAATTTCAGCTTCGAATTGGATACAGAATCAGGAAGTGAACTTTGGTGAGACGCAACGATAACGGACGTTAAGGAAGGATTGTCGAGGCATTGATTAATGACTTCGTTTTTAACGAAGCCAGACGAGCCCATGAGAATGACTTTCATGGCGGAAATCCTCTTTATGATGAGAGATGATTGAAGAATGAGATGAAATAAGAGATATGATTTAAGTTGATGTAAACTGGGGGGGTAGTGCATATATCTTATCCTCTAATCATTAACGAGTAAGATTAGTGCTTATGGTAGAGTATAGATATCAATATCGGGCGCCGATTCAATGGCGTGGCTCGGCATCATCTAGGAAAATTTGTTAGCTTGGCCTGGAACTTCAGTGATAACACTAGACAACTAGGGCATATCGGTAAATACTGTGGTAAAAAGCTTAGAGGCAACAAGTGAAATCAAGACAGTTCATGGCGTCGATCGAGGGATATACCCTAGGAATAATTCCCAATAGTGGGTGCCAGGATTCTCGGCGCACAGGCCATTCTCACCAAAATCATAAAGTTGATCAATATCACAATATATTTGTATAGTACAACCAAACATAACCACTTATTGCCTCTAATGGGCTTTCCACCAGATCTAATAAGCTCTGCGCTTCGTCTAGGCATTTTAGCAATGCAAAATCGCGGTATTGCAATTCTGGTGTTTTGGCCCGTGCGCCGAGAAATCCTCAGCGCGGTGTGCAATCACATGCATGCTCTCAGAGAATAAAGTTTACTCTGAGTCACTAAGCAGAGCGCGCACGATAAAACGGTCATGGGATCCCAGGACGTGAAGATTAAGTTTAGTTAGCCAAGTTTGTGGGAACATGAACGGTTGGAAGAATGCTTGTAATCTCCGCTCTCAGACAGCATGGTTGAACTACGATATATTATGGGTGACTTACTAATGAGTGTCTGTACCTGTCGGTCAAACCATTTGATATGTATTAGCCCGGACAGTAAGCCTCGCCATCGAAGCCTGCAATACCCGCATCCCTATCGTCACGCGACCTTGATGCTCAACCGTGGAGATTTCATTTAGATCCGGGAGGCCTTGCCTGTGATTCGAACTTGATGCGGCTTTAAGACACGGGCCATTTAGCCACAGCATCAATTCTTCGTAAAAGTTTATGATGAACATATCACCTCAAAGAGGATAGTGGGTCATTATGAGCTGTAATCTCGGCCACGATTTGAACGACCTTCTGGGCGTGTCAAGGGCATCACGTGCTTGGCAGCGCTAATGCACACTGCTTACGGCCCGCACTGAGCTGAAGGGGAGTCTTATGGCGGTCGCTACGATACAAGTCTAGTCTTCCTCCATTTAAGGTTTCCTGCACTAAGACATTTATTTCTGTATCACCGGCCCAAGCAAGGGAGAAGGAAACGCGTTAGGTCGTGGCTCAGTCGAGGTTATACTCTATGGCAACGCATATGCAACCTGATACCAGAAACCTTCGCAGATTAGATATATGCGTAGTACTCAAATATCTATCCATTCCATGGCCATATGATGGCTAATGCGGCCTCACACTCGACGTGACAGCTACTAGTGCTTGATCGTCAGGTATGCCATGACTCGGAATCATGTCAGTCATTATTGAGAGATTGAGATTTCGTGACGGTGCTACAACAAAACAACCAAGATCTACCAACTCTCCGCCCAACCGACATGAACAGTTCTTTAGTTGTAGGAGGTAGCCACTCGGGCAAACGAGTCCGTCCTAATCGTTCAAAAACGTATGCACATCATTCAGAAGCTCCAGCTACGGCGACTTATAAAGACCGCTTGGCTATACCATTCACTTCCCTAAATAAATGTTAAAATTGATTGAAAATGATTTGATTTTGGGGGGTAGATTGACAGACATGCAAGATGGGGTTATCCTAGAAGCTCGTTATACATAAGAAATTTCTTGGCCGGAGTTTATAAGTTCCCACCGAATCTAGGGACGTTTGATTAACAATCAAGGGTTTATAGCCAATTGAGTCTGTCCTTTCAATGGGTTAATCCAAGGTCAGTAGCGACGCGCGGCCTTGGTATATCTAGTAAGGGGATAGTGTATCTCAATTTCTTGTGTTAAGCTTATAGCAATCTCTGTCAGTGCTAGTGACGTAGGTTATGGCAGTGCAAGGATACATTGCCAACCTCATCAACTATAAGACTAGTGACATGCCGCCTGGGTAGAATCGATCTTGTCACCCAAATCCACAGTCATCTTCGTTTTAAGACATAATTCGCAACTGACAGCATCATCATGAGGACGGGCGTCAGCATTGCAGCGCTCAGTATCACCATCGCTAACATTTCGTTAGCAATGGCACAGAACATGTCGTATGGAGCCGACAACTGGTACCGCAGCGACCAGGTGACGGTTCAGCCGATCACCTTCCTGACTCAATTCCGGACCTCTGTCGCGGGGAATATCTTCATTCGGAACGATCTTGCTCGCAGCGCCAACAGCAGCGGAAGTGCCAACCGCACCACCAGTGCGCCGGCCATTGTCGTCGGCCACCCGATGGGTGCGGTGAAGGAGCAGAGTTCCAACCTCTACGCCACGAAGATGGCCGAGCAGGGCTTTGTGGCCATCTCGCTCGATCTCCCATTCTGGGGCTCTAGCGAAGGCGTGCCGATGAACACCGTGTCGCCGGACTTCTATGCCGAGGCGTTCAGCGCGGCTGTGGACTATCTAGGCACACAGACCATTGTAGATCGCGAGCGGATCGGCGCGCTTGGCATCTGTGGCAGTGGCTCCTTCGTCATTAGCGCCGCCAAAATCGATTCCCGCATCAAGGCCATCGCCACGTCGAGTATGTACGACATGGGCTCAGTCTTCCGCAGTGGGCTGCAGCGCGCCCAGACCGTTGGGCAGCGCCGGGCGGTCGTTGCGGCCGCGTCGCAGCAGCGCTGGGCCGAGGTTGACGGCGCTGAGATTGCGGTCATGGGCGGCACCCCGCACGTGATCACCGAGGAGACGGACGCCATCGGCCGCGAGTTCTACGACTACTATCGCACCTCGCGTGGTGAGTTCACCCCGCCGACCACAACGCCAAACCTCACCACCCACTCCACCGTCGCAAGCCACACCAAGTTCTTGAACTTCTACCCCTTCAACGACATCGACACCATCTCGCCGCGCCCCATGCTCTTCATCTCGGGCGACCAGGCACACTCGCGCGAGTTCAGTGAGGACGCCTATGCGCGTGCTGGTTGGCCAAAGGAGCTGGTATGGGTTCCAGGCGCCGGACACGTCGACCTCTACGACCGCGTCGAGCTGATCCCCTTCGCCAAGCTCGCCCAGTTCTTCCAGCAGAACCTGGCCGCCAACTAAGAGGCCGGGAAGCGGTGATCTTTGGTTCTTTTCTCTTGGGAGGGTGAGGGTGAGGATAAGTTACACGGGGCGTGGGAGTGTTGCTTTGGAAGCAGAAGTGAACGAATCGGAGGAGTATCGCTAGGAAGTGCGTAGGGGCTAGGCTGTGATATGGTGCAATGCTCAGCAAATAGAACATGCATATCCTCTGGAGCAGAGAGGATGAGCCGTTGCATTATTTCAGCAGCTTCACAATGGACCAGATTTGGTTTTAAGATATACGTTTCCTAACATACCGTGATGTTCCCCTCTGTCCACATATTTCTCCCTTCTCTTGTCGGGCAGTTTGTTCTAAGGCTCTTCACGAGGCCACGACTGTATGCGCTTCGGGACAGAATAGAACCATGATGGCGAGGCTCCAAAGGCTGACCTCGATGAATCTACCAATGCATTTGATCCAGCCACGATCAAACCTGACAGCATCGAAATTCCCAAGCGCATGTTCAACACAGACACTGGTAATCTGGAGGATCGGCCTTCTGGACAGTATTTTATACTGTCTCACAGCTGGAAAGGTCAAGAGATTAGCAACTCATTTATCTCCAAGACAAAAGAAAGTCGAAAGAAAAGGGAAGTCTACAAAACGGCCCAGGATGACTCTAATGAAGAGGCTGGGAGGTTTGCAAGGTTCCAAGTCAAGAAAGTGATGTTGAATTACTCAGTGCTCAATGTACTAACGACGCACAGGCAAAAATTAAGAAAATCGACACGGTCCTCACTCGCTCTGGGATCAAGTCCAATACGCGCGAGCTCCTTGCTCAGCTGGCCGAATTCAAGGAAGCGACTGGGAAAGAAACCGAGGCACGAGATTCTTGGAATGAGAAAGGAGAGGAGCTAGATTCGAGGAAGATGGCAGGATAAGATGTTGGAGAAGGAGAAAAAAGACGCGGGGGTGGATGATTCAGAAATGCCAAGTGAGACGGAAGAAAAGGATGAAAGGATAATTTGAGCAAAGCCTTGGCTAAAGCTGAAGAAGCGCTGTTCCAAGCTGAAGAGCAGTTGCTTCGAGCTGAAGAATGGCTGAGAAGAGCAACAACAAGTTGCAAGGTTATGAGCCGAGGATTCCCTTTTCATCTCGATTCGCTCTCTTCCAAATATCCACTTCGACTCCGCCCCGGAGCACGCCAACACGCATAGTGGACAAAAGATTATGAGCAGCATTAGAATGGTTATACACACCGCCATTGAATATGGCAGTTGCGTCTTTCCCAATTCCAGAGCTAATCAATGCCTTCCCACCAGGGTGTTCCTTGATAAAATCCGTGACGTCGTGAATCACTCCTGCAATAGCTACGAGAGCGCGGCCATCTTTAGCCTCCTCTCTATAGCTGTCCCATTCCAGAATCGGCAGTTGTTCGAGAGGAATTCCCCAATCCAGAGCTCCTCTCTTCTGGTCGAGCTTCTTTTGCAGCTGTTGGAGGCGACCCTTCTCAATTTCATTCCGTTTGAACTGCTTCAAATCGTACGCAAGACCGAGTTGCTTCCACAACCAGATAGACCATTTGCTAGGATCATACTGATACCACTCGATAGCACTGCGGTAATCCGAAGGAAATTCATGATGGAAGTTGTGATAGCCATCGCCGAGTGTAACCAGGGCGGTGATGGCATGGTCGCGAGGAGAATTACGATCGTCGAATGGTTGGTCTCCAAGCCAATGTGCCAAAGAGTTCACGCAAAAGGTGGCCTGCTGGACGAAAAATACACGAAGAATTCCCGCATATATGAACCCTCCTTCCCAGTCTCCCCATCCGAGGCCGGCGACGATGCAAGGGAAGATCAAGCCCATAAAGATAACACACTTGATATAATTGCGATGCTGCCAAACGACAATCAGGTCATCGTTCAAGTCGGAGATATCAGTGCGACCGATACGTTTGGGGTTCTGCTTCAAGATGATCCATCCAATATGCGAGTACAAAATTCCTTTGCGTACAGAATATGGGTCCTTGTCGCTATCAGTATACCTGTGGTGTGCTCGATGATCTCTCGACCACCACCTAATCGACCCTTGAACTGCACCGGCCCCTACAGCTGCAAGATAGATCTTCAAAGGTGTAGATGCTGAATATGAGGAATGGGCCCAATGTCTGTGATATCCTATCGTACTGTGTTAGCTAAGGCACCGGACTCGACGAATTCCCAAATTGTACCTGCTGTGATCCCGAGGCCAGTCATGAAATAGTACACAACAGCCCAAATAGCGGTCTTGTAGTGAAGAGGAACCCAGTATGCTTGGATGAGACCGTAAATGGGCACGCCAATAACGAGAGTGATATTGAGCCAATTGACATGTTTGTACCAGTTCCTCATGGTCATGACTTCATCCATGATGTGAGGCTTTTTCGGGTGACGATTGTTGCTGAAATCTGGCTTCTCAGGTTGTGCTACACTCTGAACCATCTGTGAAGCGTGTTGTTGTCGCGCTGGCATCGTGAATGTTGTTGTGAAGCTTGGATTTCAGGAATAGGCAATGAAGAAGAGAAAGAATAAAGAATGGGAAATATGGGTGTAAAACAATCTCTGGCAAGTTTCCCAACGGAAGCATCCAGGCATGCCCCAAGCAGAATAGCACTCTCAACAAAAATTCATGCATCTTGCTAAGCGCCACTTTAATTTCGAGAAGGGTAAAATACCTCACCTGCTTTGTACAATTACTGTCTCACAAAAAAGGGCCAGCATGAATTGTTAGTTGCTGTCGGAATCTAAATTGTGAGGAATCTACGGACGTACGAGGTGTTTAGTGATCAGGGAGAGATATTTTGGCGCACCTCGGCATATACCTCATATTAGACTCGGACTTGATGGCTAGCTTATCTGAACCGAGTCAGTTGCACTACCGGCCACTAAATTAACGTTATTTAGTGGGTCGGGGAGCTAAGGTGTGACGGTTAGCAAGCTGCTGTTTTCCTTTCGGCTAACCGAGCCCCATCTACGCTATGCACGCTCTCAATCATCTCAATTGTATCAGCTTTAAGGCGATTCCATCAATGAGAGAAAGTCGGCGTTGAAGTATAAGGTCTTGATTAGGAGTCTATCGTCGCGTATGCATTGTTTTTTGGGCGGGGTTTTGGAGTCGGCACATAATACCATGTCTGGTCCATGCTGATTTCGTAGTTAATACTAACAAAGTAGGTGAGAAAGCTGCGATAGAAATATTATAAATGTATTGGCTAGTATCATAGCAGAGTATTGTGGAACCTTCTAGAGTGCCCACAGACAGGAAACCTACGTTATTTCGGCCATGCACGACCACCCTGGAGTTGGTACAGACCAGTTTTGCTCAATGTGAGCAAGGAACCCCACCATCAAGTAAACGCGCGTTAAGCCGTCACCAGTGTGGGAAATAGTGTCACGGCTGTAATACGCCTCTGTATTTGAGACCTAAATACAGACGGCCTGTATTCCAATACACTGTATTATTTGAACATACAAACGGTTACAAATACAGTACAATACACCCATGTGGCTGTATTACGGGCATGTTAAAGTGGGGCCGTGTAGCACTAGAACGCCTAGGCCAACACAACCTCTTGATTCGTTTAATCTTTTGCCACCGCATACGAAGGGTAGATGTTTGTAATCTCCACTTCTTGGTGGAACTACCCCTCAATTGTGGCACATTGTAGGGATAAGCAGGTTGCATTAGCGCTCAACTCGCAACCTAACATCTACTTGGGCGTTTGATACATGACCTCCCCCCCTGCTTACTACACGACCTCCCCCCCCTGTCTTTCTTCAACTTCAACTTCAACTTCAACTTTTTGCTACAATATACTCTAATATGGGGGGTCAGACACCCCCCGAAACCAACCCTAACCCTAACCATTGAGACACTTTGCAAGAAAACTGGAGAAAGACAAGGGGGGAGGTCGTGTATCACTCTTCTCTACTTGTACTTTGTACAGGCTCGAACTAGCCACAGTGGAGTACTTTCGTACAGGTGCTCGGCGCTTGGCATTGAGGCGAATTCGAATTGAGTCGTACAAATCGCAAGCCTTATCAATTGAAACGAAATGAAGCGGTAACTGCTATACATTACATTAGACCTAAAAGTAAGCCACCAAAGATCGAGGTAGCGCGAAAACATTAGAGGTGGGATAAGATGGTTCATTGAATCCAAATAGGATTGTCTGTATGTTGTGTAAGCCTTCGCTTGCAATCTAGGCAAAATAGCGGACGCTTAGCGGAGGCGTTAGAGGCTGCCAATCAGCGACTCATACGTGTAGAGTAGTCGAGGAAGGCTGTTCATCCGCAGATTCCAGTGGCTCAAATTCTGCTTTGTTGTGTTTCTAACCCTGTACGCCTCTAACAGTGTTTCCTGAGCCGAGGTATCTATATCAATTCTTTCGTCTCTTAAAAATTGTTGAGCTTCTAACCTTTGAATTTGTCCCTTTCCAACGAAGCTAAGCTCTTAAACGTACTATATAGTACCTGGATACGACAGACCCAATAGGCTTATTTAACTATCCTAGGTGTTTAAACCCCCAAAGTTACTGTCTGTTTAATCAATACGCAGGATGATCCGGATCTTCTCTCCGTTTATTAATCATGATAAGAACTGATTTCAAAGGTTCCGTTTTTACTCCCAACAGTTTGAGAAAGGCGTGTGCTTTGGGGGCTGCTGCCTCCCAGCTGCGAGCATGGATGGTCAATTAATAAGAGTCAAACGTCTTCTAAAGTCCTGTACGAATTCGTCTCGTCGCATCTTGGAGGTTCCTCTTTCCCTCTATTTGTTACTGCCTTTATTTGCATCGAGCCCCTCAAGCCACCTTGCTTTACTATCTGCCCACTTATTGATAAAGCCTCTTCTGCCACCAGTTACATCTAGATTTGGATGTTGGATCGTTTACTGGAATTCCGAGCCCTTTGGTGTTGAACAACTGCAGCTGTGAATCCGACCCATAAGTAGGGAAATACGGAATTGCAGATCGATTATGGTTCGGAGAGCCGGTCATGGCAAAATTGGTGAAGTAGCGTTGCATTAGAAGTGAGGTTGTTTTGTCGATGTCTGTCATATAGGGCTGGAAAAAAAGGGACCGTCGTTCCAAAAAGTGTAAAGCACGTCGAGGCCATGGTGACCTGGAGGAACTGCGAAGAGATAGGCTGTACTTCAATCAGATTCTCGTTCACATTACTAGGAGAGGAAGTCATGAAGCCTACCATATGTCTCATTCTCATATGCCTGGTCCAGATATACGTTGTTGCAGGTGAAATAGACTTCCGCCGCCATGAGAGCTACTCTACCGAACTGCGTCGTGTACGATTGAGATCCGTCGAATACTGGAGGGTATAGGCTATGAGTGATATGGTCGATGGCCGCCTTAGGTGCTCCGGGAAAGGCCGACCGAACGTGATCGACGAACTCAGCGTCTGAATTGACGAAGGGATTGGTGAAGACAAATGATTCCTTCTCGTTCTGTCCAACCATTATCTTGACATTCTTGTCGAACTGACCCTGAGCCAATAACTCGCCCGGGAGCTTGGGCACAATCTTCCCATCGATCGCCGGACCAAATGGGTACTTCCCATATGAGGACCGGCTAATGGTAACAGAGTTCACGCGATAAATTTCGTCTTCTGTCAACTCCCGAAGGTCTTGGACGGTTGTAATGTTTCTACCCGTAATGGAACGAGCATAACCGAGAGTCGTGTGAAACGTATCTTCTTCGGCGGTAGTGGCTGTCGGAAAAAAGCCTGGAGATTGGAGGATAGCTTGGCTGAAAGGCGCTCTCGGCCCCATAGCACCATACGCGGTGATTTGGTGTAAGATACTGCCCCCACCAGCAGATTCACCGAATACTGTCACACGACTTGAGTCACCTCCAAAGGTATGAATGTTGTCCTGCACCCATTTCAGTGCTAATTGTTGATCGTAAAGTCCCAAATTCGCTGTGCCATTTGTGCTGGGGTCCAGCCATCCAACCCTAAAGCTATTCGTTAGTGATTTATGTTCCAATTCTGAAGGAAAGAATAATACTTACAAAGAGTCCAAGCCGATAGTTTATAGCAACATAGATTATGCCTTCTCCGTCGTCCTCTTGTGATCGTCGAAGAAGACCTGCTGGGTTTCCACTGCTCTGCTCGGAGGTCTTACCTCCATACGCGTAGCCACCCCCATGGATCCATACCATTACGGGTGCTAAAATGTGTAAGCACTTGTTTCTAACATAGTTGACGGAGCAACTCACCTTTCCTCTTCTGCCGTCGTCGATCAAATACCGCACTCGGAACCATGACATCAAGGAACAAACAATCCTCAGATTGGCCAAGAGGAGCTGTACCATAGCTGCTGATGTTCAGCGGTCTGATCAAATTTGCGAGTTGACTGTCATTAGCCCCCCCCAAAAGCGCGCCTGATATCTCCGTCCATTCTAAGAGACGCATTAGTCCCGCTTTCATTAGGGGTTCAGATACGCACCCGGAAATACCTGCGGGCACAGGATAGGGATTAGCCCACCATCATCAACCGTTGGGTTTGTCGTTCTAGGCGGTACCGGATGTTCGAATCTCAACCTTCCAACAGGAGGTTGGGCATAACGGATGTTGGTAAAGTTGTAGTACGAACCACTCTCCTATAATATTTCAGCATTTCTATTAGTAGCCATGGATAATGATTTACGTTAACTGATGCTTTGTGGAAAGTGTAACCAAGGTCAACAGTGGGCAGGGCCTGGAAAGCCGAAGTCGTCTGACATTTTGCAATGTTGAGAATTGACGTGGCCAATGACAAGATCGAAAGATACGACTTCATGGTGGAATATGTAGAGTGAAAATAAGCTGAGCACAGGTTGATAAACTCTGCTGCAGCAGAAGGCAACAAATATAAGTACCTAGAGATCGCTACATGATTAGAGAACTATGACCTTCAATCTAGATTGATTGACTTGGCAGTTGTGGTCCCGCCACGCTCACGACAGCAATGGCGCTTGTTAGGTTCTACCAGGATCTGGGGTAAGAAATCAGGAACCCTCGTCGTATGTTCGGAAAATTTTGGCCAGTCTAAGACTTCACGAGATATTCCAACTAGTAATTAATCAGCAAGTACACCATATAAGTGCATTTATCATCTTACTATATTGGTTCATGGATGCTCATCTGTGGATTAGGTTTTCGATTTCGGAGAAGACTAGTGTCGGCCGAAAACCTTGAAGTTTTCGGCCAAGAAATGATAGTAATTTGATTTTCTAGGTCCGAAAACCAGAATTAACAAAACTAAAAGTACTTCAATCTTGAAAGGCAGACCTCCTTGTAAAAGTGTATTAGAATTGCCACAAATCACATGCATCATGATCTTGTCTCGGAAACAAATGCGCTCTAAATTTGACTTAGCGCCAGACTCGAGCCCCTATACAGTAGAGCAGCCGAAAATGCTCCGCCAGATCTTGTAGGGCGAGGTTATGTTTTGCGCCGAAAGCTCAGGGTGCATTAATTTTCACCGTGGGGTTCGGGGTAAAAGTGAAGTCTCACGGAATGATAGCACGAGATAGAAGCCAATACTAAATACAGTATAGATGAGGAGAACCTGGCAAGAGACTCATGAAGGAGTTGATCCGATTTTAGCCGAAGTTTGAGACCCATGCGGCTATTACAAGGGGTATCATGAACGGGCTGCGCCCCCCCCCTCTGGTCAGAACATCAAATATCAGTAAAAATCACATCAAGATGCAACGAAAATGCTACCATTTTCTTAGTAATTGTGTCCAAAGTACATGTAGGTAATATACCTGGTAAATACTATAATCGCAAGTCTTTTCGCGATTTGAATCGCTTTCCTGGCTAGCGATTAACTTAGCAAAGAAGAACGCGTTAAAACCCTTACTCTCTAGAATGACTCTCACTAGCCACAAAGAATTCAGGCTATTATTAATGCTAAAAAGAGGCTTGAAATGTAGTAAAATCAATTATATATTGTTTACATTTACTTTAGACGCAAATACTAAGAAAATGAGGGCATTTGCATTGCGCCTTGATGTGATTTTTACTGATATTTGATGTTCTGACCGGGGGGGGGCAGCCCGTTCATGATACCCCTTTGTAGTGACAAACCTACCCAGTTCCGATGTCCAGCCTTGACAAAAAAACAAGCTACCAGGGATAAAGAATTGGGGAAGACATATCCTGGAAGCTCTCCAGAATAGTAACTGATGCGGCCATGCATGGAGTCATTTTTCGCGCTCGCATATTTGCACGACAGATTGCCGATTCGTCTAATCCTCAATCGGCCGAAGCTGGGAACCGCAACGAAGGAGCCCGAAACGGTTGCACTGATGGTCGAATCTGGGGTTTTAAGTGAGCACAAGGTAAACACGGAGGAGAACAATTTTGCAATTTTACAATTACCGAAGTTTTTAGATCCGTCTACTATTGACCTAATACCGATCCACTCCTTCAGATACCTCGCCTCATTTTGCTCGATATGGAAAGAAAAGTAAGCAGCAGGGCTAACAGCTAACAGATTTTACTTCGTCAATGTATACTGTGCATACAGTTGGATGTAGAATTTGACATAAGCCATCAATTTCGGCGATAGCTAAAGATCGATTAGCAATCAAAACTTGTACGAGTCAGGAAGGCTACCTTCACGAGGTATTTATTTGAAAGGAAGTCCTACAAATTACACTACTACCTAAGAGATTTAGGAAAACATACTGTCACTATCATGTCTCAGGTCATCACTGTCTTTGGTGCCACTGGCATCCAAGGAGGGTCCGTTATCAGAAGTCTCCTTTCTGACCCATCGCTGTTAAAAAAGTTTACGATTCGTGGAGTGACGAGAGACGCCTCGAAGCCCACCGCGGAGGCGTTGGTAAAGCTGGGGTCGAGATCTTTCAGGCATGTGTTGATCAACTCTTCCCTCATTTCACGTACAGCAATTGACTAGTGCCTAATCTAGGGCGACTTGAATTCACCGACCTCCGTGGCCGTAGCCATCAGCGGTAGTCACACGGTGTTCCTCGTGACTAACTTCTGGAACTCGATGGATGTTGAGCAAGAGATAGCTCAAGGCAGAAACGTTGCTGATGCAACGAAAGAAGCGGGAATCAGGCATCTCATATTCTCGTCGCTACCCAGTGTTTCGATGGCCACCGGTGGCACCTTCAAGAACGTGGCACATTTTGATGGCAAAGCGAAGATCGAGGAATACATTCGTGACACGGGTGTTCCCTCTACATTCTTTCTTCCAGGATACTATATGACCAACTACGGCCAGCTGTTGAACAAAAACGATGACGACTTATACACGCTAGCCTACCCCGTTGATCCTGAGACGAAGTTCCCTCTCTTGGACGCAGCAGCGGACACTGGTGCGTGTTTGACAATCTTACTAGCGGAATCTTCTGCTAATCACTGGGATCAGGTAAATTCGTCAAGGCTATTATCAAAAACCGCGAGAAGCTCATCGGTGCGCACGTTCTCGGTGCAAGTGACTACTACACTCCTGTGCAGATCGTGGAGGATTTCTCAGCAATCACTGGCAAGATGTCTAATTTCATACGGATTACTGAAACGCAGTATACCTCGGTTCTACCGCCCATGCTGGCTGCTGCACTGCTAGAAAGCCATTTGTTCATTGAGAAGCCAGGGTACTATGAGGGTCAGAGTCTGGCACTCAGTCTGGCTCTTCTTGATGAGGAACCTACTACTCAGAAGGCGTTTTTGAAGGGCGCACAGAACTTCACTTCAGCGATGAGTTTCCCCTAGCAGCCAACCATTGTGTCGCTATCTTATGGTCTACCTTCAATAGGCGGAGGTTGGGTAGAGATACATCTTGATAACCAAGGAGGAAGGTCCATAAAAACTGGTATATCCTGTGATTCCTCTTGCCATTTCAACCGTTAATCCAGTTAAGCCACAATATTCGACTACTTCTGTGCGAGACATAATTCGAGTAGTACAGATCCAGGCCCGCGTATTTTCAAGCCTTGCGAATTTAGTTATCTTTTTCGTTCAAAATCTGCTCTTGCCAAAGGTCTCCAACAGTTCTTTGCTGGGGCGAAGAATGAATTTCCTAGCCCAGACTCCATTATCGACATCCATAGACTAGTCTGCTGATTATGCACGTACATGCCGGCGGTTTGGATGATCAATAGCAAACCGAGATCAAAACATTATCTAGTTTTGTGCCTACTAGATGTGGTAAGCGATAGCATTGCTTAATGGTCAACGACAAATGATATCACCCAGTGGCAAGGAAGTATGTTTAACCACTCTCATTATATATCCCATCAAAGCGATGAGTTCTTCCGAACGATAATCAGAGATAACGTGGAATATCACAACCATGTATTGAGACCTAGTAGTGCTACCTCACTTCGCATGATCCGTGGTGACAACGAGGTCCCTCCACTCTTCCATCTCCTTGTTCTGTCGCGCCTGGACGCTGGCAACAAATGAAACGGTATCACTCCCAAGCAAAAGCCTCGCAGGCAGAGTCTTTCCTGATGCCCGTCCAGTGCTTGTCAAAGCCTCCACGATGACCTGCGCCCCTAAGGTGGGATCTCCCGGCTGCTTTCCATCATATGCGTCCAGCATGTGCTTTACGCCATCCATAGTGGACTTGTATTCTTCAATGCTGCCGACTGCCACGGTCTTTCCATCCACATCTGGCTGAAGTAAGCTGGTTCGGAAATACCCAGGTTCAATAATCGTCGCCTGGATGCCGAGAGGAGCAAGTTCGGCGCGGAGGGCTTCAGTCAGTCCTGCGAGGGCAAACTTCGTGGCACAGTAGTATCCCGAGCCTGCGAAGGAAGCATACCCTCCAAGCGACCCTATATTTGCAATCACGCCAGCTTTTTGAGCCCGCATGAAGGGAAGAACTGAGCGTATGACTGAAAGAGGACCGAAAACATTCGTATTGAATTGGGCTCGTGCCTCATTGTCACTATAAGCGTAAGCTGAGGGACCACATTCTGTAAGAACAAGTTCTAGGTCGTACATGGTTTCTTCAATACTTCCCACTAAAACATATGCCGCATTATTGACAAGGATGTCAAATGTACCATATACTCTGGACGCTTCGACAACAGCCGCGCTTATCTCCTCTGGCGTTCCATTCACATCCAGGGAGATAGGTACAGCGCCAAGTCTCTTCAATTCAGATAGTCTTGATGCGTTCCGCGAAGTCGCAATAACCTTGTCGCCATGGTTCAGGGCAGCTTTCGCAATTTCCTTCCCAAGGCCCGAAGAACAACCAGTGACGAGCCAGATAGCCATAGTAAATGGCAGTTGAGTTGATGCAAATTTGCCTTGAAGGGATTGTATGGGATGATGTTTTTGCGGAATACAGTGTGTCCTTCATATGGTCGTCAATGGGACCAAGCCAGTGCTTTTAAGTCGCGCAAACGAACTGGTAGTCGGCGCTAAGCTCTTCTGTAAGTCCGACGAGGGAATACCACGCCATTTGAAGCCACCAGTGCCGATAGCTTTGTCAGCAAACTTGTCACTACGAAACAGTTGCTAATCAAAACGTGCCGACGGCCCTTGGCTTTCAATGGGAGGCTGCCTTCGGCCGAAGCTCCATAACGCCAAGGATGAAAGCCGAGAGGGCCTTCGGCTGGAAATCTCTGTTAGGAGAAGTGTGAAACGGTTGATGTTCACTAATCATTGGCCAAGGAGGGTTTATCAAGCACGGGGCTGGCTTTGCTGGAAAGCTCAATCCTATCCAGTCTAGGGTTCGGTGACATGTGAAAGCGAATGTACAGGATAGCTTCGGGTCATTTTGCCCTTGGGAGATGATATCCTGCTCGCTAGCCAAATTGACCCTGCTGACAGCATTTTGACAGAATTATAAGTGTCACCGTTATGACGAAGAACGAGGTATCTTAAGGCGTGCATATCAGTATTCAGTACGAGGATCATGGAACACAAACTCTAGTAGACGTACAACAATGACACCATCAGAGAGTCTGGGCAGTGCCTTGAGCTCGCATTTTTGTCCTGCGAAAGGGTCGGTCTACTGCTTCCAAAACGAAAGATGTGACAAAACCGCTCGCGGGCGTAAGTGATGCCCCGAATATGAATTCCCAGAAAGAAAATACAAATGTTCACAACGAATGCACTTCTGGTGACTTGAACTTCAGGAAAGTTAAGCATGCTCTTAAGTAGGGAAAGTTACCTTTGCACTATACCAATCCTGATTTTGACCATTAGTCGAAGGCGCCTGAGGTGAAGCTTTAGATTGTCTACATGTCACTGTTTTTGTACTGCGCGTCTGTAGCATCGTTTGAAATCATTTGGCGATAACCCCTCCAGTACGAGTCATCGAAATCAGCGGCCCCTATCTCGGTCACGAGCATCGCCGACCTCTCAAACACGGCTTGATCCATGGTAGCGATATCGTAGATGGCTGTACCAGCTTGATCATTTGAGCTTGGAGTCGGAAATGCAAATCCGTAAGTGCTTCCGTCCTCAATGCTTAGGAAGCTATCATCCATCGAAGTTGGTGTCGGCGCAAGATTCATTTGCATGCCCCTACCATACGCCTCTTTGACTATCTGGTGACAGGAACGGACAATGTTGATAGCGGCGCGAGCCATATCATTCTGTGACTCGATGATGCACAATCTGCCAAGTGCATTTTGAGTAGCCAGTACCAGTTGCTGTAACAGATTGACATCTCCCCACGGGAACATTTCGACGACTGTTGATAGCACGATCACAGCATCGACACTGAAGAAAGCGTTGCCGAAGAATGCATAGTGTAAACGAGTAATAGAGTCGAAAAATCGCTGTTGAGATTCGAGAATAGCCAGGCCGGCTTTCAGAACGGCTTCCCGGCTCTCCACATGCCGTCCAATGTGCGGTCGATGGAGTGCCATAAGTACACAATTCGCAGCAGTGTGTATCTTCTCCCGCTGGCGAACTATCATAGGAAATTGGAGATCCCAAGATCTGTTAGGGTTCGGGAATCGAATCGTCGATGGGAGTTGTTCCACCAAAGCTGAGATGTCAGAATGAAGTGACTGAATAGCAGCGTAGTTTTGAAATCCCGGCCTATCTGCTCCGAGACTTCTTATTTCGTGTATCTTGTGTGAAAGGCCATACATGAACAAGTTGAGGCAGACGAATAATGGATTTATATCGTTCCGGGAGCTGTGGCCCTCTGCAGGTATACTCATACCCTGCGAGCTCCCAGGAAAGTCACAATCTAGTGGCAGGTCACCTTCACAGTCTGTTGCATTGATCAACCTTGGGCGGCCAAGCAGGAGAGACATGTTACTTTGTCAAGTCAGTTGGCAGCTCGGAAGATTGTTGTTTGGTCCTCCACTAACCTATCCCAAATGTATAGCACGATCCACAATCTCTTCTTCCATTCGTTGTACCAAAAACTCTCGCCGGTGAGATGCTGAACGGTTCCACTACGTCGATGTAGACCGAGTTCTTGGGCCTTTATATGCCTTATTAGGATGGAAGCACTCTTGAGGTACGGAAAATTGATGCAAACCTTATGGCTTCATTCAGAGCGTGCCATGCTTCACTCCGTGGCCACGATTTTTGAGCCATGCAGCTCTGAGGAGGTCGTGCTGAATCGTGACGGTTGTGGTACCCCGATGCCCGAGCAGACGTACGAGATTTACGCCGATGTTGCTATACCTTTCAGACAGCTCCAGGTAATCGATCACAGGGAGTCCCTCAATTTTAGCTTCTGGTGGAAGATAGAGCATTGTGATTGCAATTAATTGAGCCAGTAGTGATGGAAAACTTTTCAGACTGGACGAGGTTGATTCCATCCAAGGCGAGTCCGAGCTGGCTGCAGTAAGAATCCTCCAGTCCTTGAAAGCGATTTTGAAATAGAACGGTTCTACTATATCATAAAGCCTGAACGAGGAGAATTATTGAATGGATCACACAGGGGGGAGGATGAGGATTTTCACATGGCCAAATCCATGGCTTTCACACACCAGTTGATCTCAGAAAAGAATATATCAACCAGCTCATCAACAGCTGCATGACTTGGGAAACCTGAGATAAGTACCCAGTATTCGTGCCATTCAGGTGCTACTGTTGTAACTGATCCAGTGAGGCTTTCGCAATCGCTCAATCTTGCGGTCTGGCCATGTTAGCATGGCACCAACTTGAAAGTTTTGATTGACGTGCCTTCGTAGCCCCAACGAATGCATTACTGTCCAAGATTGAGGAGTAACCCAGCCGATCTCGGACCGTTGGATTAGTGCCTGCTGACGCTTCTCCAAGTTCCACAGGTAGGCTTTCAAAATTTTGTGGTAGAGCTGCTTGCTCAGTTTCAGGTTCAGAAGATTTCCTGGTTGATAGTTAGCTAGATTTCGTTCAGAAGCTGAGGCTTTTGCATCCGCGTCCAAGAGTAAAAGCCTCTCGAACTGAGAACGCCAGAGCTGACTTCGACGGAGCCTGATAATGGCATTGATGACTGATGCTACGCCCAACGCAGTTATTGCATGGTCGCATACGATTACACTGTAGACATTTAGAACGATATCCAGTGCATGGAAATTGATAATGAATTTACCTTCTGTTTTCGGCGGTAGCAGTTGGAGCATGATGTTATCATCCTGGCCTTTCTCATTGAGCTGGATGAAGACGCTGTCGGGACCTCCATTGTGACCGGCTGGGTTGACATTGTGATGTACACTCTCGGAGAGGGGCATGTATTTTGTTTGGACAGAAGATGTTTGTCTTCTGTAGACAGAATCATGTAAGGAGAAGAAGTTCTACTGGTAGCAATGGAGGTTTTGATTCTGTTTAGTAATCACACCTAGGCGTTGCAACCCACATCAAACATCAAGCGGCTTGGCAAACCTAAACGAGAACTCTTCCGGCCTCGGCATGGTTCTCCAGCCTCCTTCAGGATGATGCCAAACCTTCTCTATAGCTCGCACCACATTATGGACGAACAGGAACCCCGATCAAAAAGAAAAAAGAAATTTGTGTGTCCACAACCCGTGCTATTTCGTGGCTTAGGCATCTCAAGCTGAAAATCTAGCTATCCATAATGACCAGAGTTCAGGGCCTGATCTCGATGAGCATGCAAATCTTGCTCATAGGATCCCAACCCTTTCCCCGCCAGTACTTCAATGGTTGAAGAACACAGAAGCTTGGATTCCTCTTCCTAGCAGTTGATACTATACACTATGCCTAGAAAGCCTATCAGTGATAATGCTTTCCGCCCATGGCAGCTCATACCAACACTCTTTGCTCGGTTGGTTGACAGCGTCGACCTCGGTGGTGCAGCCGTGGTCGGACTAGTTGTACTACTACCTCCTCCTGCCGCAAAACCAACATCAACTGTACCGCTCCCAACGGCTGCAACCAACCCTTCAGGATTGTCAACAGTCCCTATTCTTGTATACCTGAAACTACTCGAGTAGTCCTCGTACCACAACACAAGCGTTCGCGAATTGTAAAGCATTAGATCCCCAACTCTGATAGATCCGGGGTTGGTTGCTGAGGTTGGGAGTGAAATAGGGAGGTCGGAGTGTTTTTCGTTGCCGTTCAGCTCGGACATTTGCAGGTTCAGCGGGAGAAGAGATTGAAACGCGGAGACGGTGGGATTGTTGAGGAGTGAAGCGGTAAATACTGAGGAGCCGATTGTGAGGTGCAGGACACCAGTGGAGCTGTTATTGGCGGGCATCTCCAGTGTGATGATGTAGAAATATAATGGTAAGTAAATTCAAATCTGAACACAGGATCAAAAGTGACTCTCAGCAAGCTGGAACCCGATGTGCCTGGGATCTCACGGGATCCTACCTATATGAACGATTTCCAGCTCTTACTAGCAGGATTAAGGGGTAGACAAAATAGAGGTGCCCAGGCGCACATCACCTGGTTTCAAGCCTGATTTGGTTAGCTGAAGTGTTCTTCAAGTATCAGCCCCATAGTAAGCAGCCTGCATTAATGCCGACTCAATACCTTATATTGACCGCAATCAGAGTGTTTATGCAAGTGAAACCTTGTTCAGCGGCTCAGCCACAGCACAAGGTGGCTTGAAAAGGCAATTCTCTAAACGGTCAGGCATATACGGTATTCACATTGTTCTTACGCTTGCGACTACCGAGCATCTCTTTCGAACCAGTACATTTTCGGCCCTCCTGTTGTTCAAATCGTGCCCCCTGCCCCACTCATGATTCCGACGAAGAGCCGGCGACATGGAATGAAATACACTTGGATCACCGTCCCGTCTAGCAACAAGGTATACAAAGGTTTGGCCAGGAAATACGTAATGTAGGTAGGTGCTCGATAGCGGGTGGTTGCCACGAAAGTCTTGACAATATGGATACTCCATAGAAGTGGAATGAAGGACTGGCATGTGCTAGTCTAGGGTGATGATTCTTAAGTTACTCAGCGAGACGGAACCCAGACAATATCAGAATCTAGCTAGCCGGACAATAAAATCGAATGTCTGTTCCAAGCTCTCCTTCAGCCATCAAGCAATAAATGGAACCGCCTTCTCGATCCAGAAAGCGAGGGTTTGGGGATCAGCTTGCTGCGCAGATGAGGAATTCTGAGCCCGGCAATACTCAACGATCAAAGGCCAATCTTGACTATATCTTAGCGCCTATTCCAGCTGGTGATTCTGCGGAGCAAGATATGAAAAGGTTAATGGCAGCTGCCCAGCCTCACCAAGAAGAAGAGCTGTCTGGCACTTTGGCCCAGAAGTTTGTTAGTAGGCAGGACTCGCAAGCTCCTTTTGATGGAAATACCGGCCAAGGTATAATCACCAGCTATCACAACACTTTCGCCGCTCCAATGTCAACGAGCCAAGAATATCGAGGACTAGCCCTTGCCAGACAGCTAGGTTCTCCAGCCGCTAGGATGAACCACAACAGCCCAGATAATTCTGATCGAAGGGCTAGAAGCTGGGAAATGCAGGACTACCGGATGCAGATCATGTTGCTTGAGCAGCAGAACAGAAACAGGTTATCGATGGCAACAACAGCTCCCAAGGGGCAAGATACTGCGCTACAGAAGATTACTTTGCTACTGGACCAACTCAACATCACACATACCTCCGTCAAAGAGTTGCTAGCAAAGTTCCCCGCCTATATTCAACATTTTATGTCATCCGTGCCCCGCGATATCAATATTCTGCAAAGCTATGACGAGAAGCTCGACCAGGAGGAAGCCGAAATCAAAGCTTTAGAAAACAGGTACAACGAGTTGATCCAAATGACGCCAGAAGCCCAGCAAGGAGAGCTACGTCAAGTCAGGGATAAAGTCATGCTCACGATGCAACAAGATCGGGAAGAATTGAGGCTAGACAGATACAATGCTGCCAGAATAGTTGAAGAAGAGAGTGGACGGACTGGAGGGTTGAGGGTAGCGTTGATGAGATCTAGGGAAGTCGTGGAGGAGCTCATTGAAGACCTGATGAGATTGGTTCCGGAATTGCGTAATTTGCAAATGGTCAGTTCTAATCATACCATCGGAACGGTTGGAGAAAATTATGAAGTGGACACATCCTGAGCCCGTTCGGCTTCACTTGTGTGATTGAACACTGAGACGATGATGCAAATAAATCCCTTCATCTCATTAAGTTTCAATATCTACGATCCCACAAACTCCTTCATCGCACGCTGATTTGAGACGCTTGACGATTCTGACATCTTTCTAGTAGATCCAACGCCAGTGCTGAAAGCACAATAATCGCAACCATATGAAAAGAGAGTGAGAAAAGAAATGTGTTACGATGGTAAGCCGCAAGACCCTCTCAGCGAGCAATACCTGCCCCCCAAACTCTCTCCACGAAATTCCAATATCCCGTTTCCCCATCCGTTCCTTTGAACAACTGCACGTGTTCAGCACCCTGGACCAGTTTCTTCACCACTGTATAGCCCTTCTTCTCCGCCACAGCAGCATGCTTCTCAATGTCCTTCCAATCCATAGCCAGATCCTCTCTGCTATAGATATAGCCTCTTGCACAATCTAAAGGCACGAATGTTGGATCATTCGTCCCATACGTTGGGCTCCAAACCAAGTCCCTCCAGACAAATTCCGGCAGCCAGTTTACCGTCACAAACACCACCGAAACAATTGCTAGAGACACAGCCATGTAAGGCAGCCACAGGTAAAGAGGCCATTTGACGACAGGCACAGCAAGGGCATGCATATCGCGACGAAATTGTGGTATCCCTGGGGCGGAATCAAGGAGAAAAGCTTTGGCAGGCAGAGCTTGTCCTGTAAGGGCTTGATAGGCTCCCGCGACTGCGTACATACGCTTCGTGCCTCCGTTGCTGAACGCATGTACAAAGAGCCTCTCAGTGGCTGAATCCGTTGCCAAGATAGCATCCACAGCTTCCTTGACATCCGCACGCCGTCGAGCCTCGGAGTGAAAGAGGAATTCTTTGGTGTTCATGGTTACCAAAATAATTCGAGCCGACGGGTAGAGGGACATGTAGGTCCTACAATAGTAGTCGATGTGCTTGGGTGCTGCGTTCATCCAAGAGCAGAGGAGGATAGTCGTCGGGTGGTGAGAGGAATTGATCTTCGTGCTTGATTGTGCGGGCGTGTAAAGGCTCACTTTCGGCGCGAGGCGAGTAAACGCTGAGAGGGGTTTCGAGATCAGAGGCTTCGTGTCGCCGGGTTTTGTTGGACGTATCGATGGCATATTCGATAAAGTAGACGACGTGAAGGAATGAAACTTTTCTCGGGCTTGAACAGGGTTGAATAAATCGAATGCTTTCTGATGAAGAAGCTCCAAGTAAACAAAGGCAGTCAATAGAAGAGAGAGAAGATGCGACGAGATGAATTCGTACAGGACATAAGGAGACTTTTGACATCACTGAAAGAGTTGCTCTGCTACGCTCGTGCCTCATATCAGGAGCACTGTAACGTAAGGCACACGTCTCTCGAATTGTTGAGAATAAAAATGGAGCCTCGGCAATCAAGCGAAGTCTCTCTCATGATTAATAAACAGAGCCAAGATCTGAATCAATCTCCGTGTTAATGGACTAGACAGAAATATTCAGGGTCACACCAGGGCTAATCGAAGGAGCCTATTGGAATGAGGCTCATGTGCCGCATTGAGGAAGTTTCAACCATTTTTAAGCTACGAAGATTTGACAGTTGATACCTCGGCTCAGAACGGCCCTGGGTCAGGGCAAGCGATACCAGTCCACTAGTCGTTGGGCCATTGGCTTAGTACCCGGGCACCATCGAGATCAAGCCTAGTGCGAGAACATATGCAGACTGCTTACTGGCCGCTGCATTGTACTTCGCTCTAGATATACTGTAGAGCACACCGAAAGTCAAAGTAAAATTTTGGTAACACTAGGATTTGCGGTTCCGACAGTCTACCTAAGTACCCTCTCAATGACGCACTAATGCTTCTATAGAAATGTTCGAGCGTGATTATTAACTAAGATATAGAAGTAGAAGCGCCTGCTCGGCTGGATTTGTTTAAGCGGAGTTTGAATGCTAGCATGGGGGAAGCAATCAATATATCTCGTTCAAAGATAAATTTGGTTAAGTGGACATTCTTGAAAACCACATTCTTGACATCTCCACTCCCGAATCTCAAGGAATGTAGTACTGTTATGGCCAGAGCTGACTCAATGTACAACTCGTATACTGTACCAATGCCAGCGCTGTCATAGACTAACGTAATAGAAAGCCACGCGAAGTGCTATAACGTATAAGTGAAGAACCCTCAATCACTAGATGATCAGCAACACACGAGCCTAGTCCTTTTACTGTCGGACGATGCGAAACGTAATAGCTAAACATGGCCGAGAGCTATTTAAGCTTGGGGTACGGCCAGGAAAAGCAGAATTCTACATCTTAATGAAACATGGAGGAATAAATTTCAGAAGAAACTATGCGAATTCAGAATCAAGCTGGATTTCTTTCCCTTAACATTTGCACGCTATTTCAAGTACTACTCTCTTACCTCCTACCACCAGCAAACTCATTTCACCCCCTCAATCCAATTCACCACGGTCTGGGGGTGGCTGAGGAATGGTGAATGCCCACAGTTATAACTCGTTACATCCACCTCAACACCAAGATCCTCCACACCTTGTATCAAGCCCCTCTGCACCTCAGGCTTGAGAGCTCTATCATTCTCGCACACGAAGTACTTAACCGGAATTCCACGCCAGGCCACGTTCGCCGCAGGTGTAACGATAACTTTGGTAGATTAGCGCAACGATAGACCTCGGTAATACTACAGTAATGGGAAAGGAGTGGTGTGCTCGCTAATAATTGGTTCAATACATCAGGTCACCTATTCCAGAACAGCTTTCCAGAAACGTGCATCATTAACTACTGTTCTCAAATATAAAGGCAACAATCCAAAAATCCAGATCTGGAATTTCGGTTTGAAATGTTTCTGTTTTCGGATCTTCGAGACGCCAATATTCTATTTTTAGATAGCCACAATGCATTTTGCACTACGTTTACGATTTTGATTGGAGACTGACCATTGCGAAATGCGCATCCCATGGCGCAAATAAACAAGGCGAATATATCCTCAATGACTTCCACCACCCGTTTCTTCAATATGAGGTTCGTTTTCGTCGCTGGTGTCGCTGGTGCCGCTGGTGGTGCTGGCGCCGCTGGGAAAAGAGCTTATTTCTACTAAAAATTATTTTTAGTCAAAGTTGTCACGGTTTGGACATCCCCACTTTATCTCATACCTCGAATCCCGGCCCCAAAGCCTTCTATTTTGCTGCATCGCAGTTCATCGAATATACCGGATTGCTCAGGAGCAGGTTTGCGAGCTGCTGTGCTTTTCAACCGTGGGCGAGTTGGCACATAACTGTAAGGGATTGTGCTGAAAGTGGCCATTTCTAAGCTTGTGAAAATGATTGGAAATTATTCAAGAGATTCTTTGCTTGCTACTGCTAGCGGACAGGTGGACTGTCTTAAAAAAAGCAAAGAATTGGAAATCAATAGGTTTATGTAGCCTGCTCACCTACTCTTACACAGCTAGATTTCGCTTTGACCGCCACACTCGCGCCATGCCGTGCCAGCTGTTTCCTGTACCGCCAATATCGCCTTCTTCTTGATGCTGCTCGTCTCGCAGAAAGTCTCACTTCCCATCTCAGCCGAGAAGCCCTGCTCTGCCCTGAAACGGCTCAATCCTGCACCCGTCCTAAAATATGCCCTGCAATGCCTCATTACCTCCACTATTTTATGCACGACAAGTCGGCTGATCACACGCTCTCCTTTAAATCTGCGGCAAGGCCATGAAGCTGAGCAGAGGAGCTGTGACGATCTGGCAAAAGACAGGGTCGTGTGACGACGCATATTGCTATAGCCGCCCTTGGAAAGGCTTCCGGCAGGTTTGTTGGTGCCAGGTATTCCTTGTCGCTGGCATATTGACGTTTAGGCACACAGCTTGCACGGCTATAACCGGTGTTCACATGAAGCTTCGCATGATCCTGCTGTCTCAAATCAGCTCATATCCGTGCCGATCAAAATGTAGATGCAACATCGCAGAAGGAAAGCTCACCAGGCAGCTACCACCACGTACTCACCGAGGGCGCAGCTAGCAGATGCCAGGGCATGCCATCCTGAGGGATTTCTGCTACTGGTAGAGTGCTGCAATGGAGGCAGGCCCAGCCAACGGGTGCTTACGCGTCCGAGGGTTTCTGGCACTAGATTCTCGTATGTTGCAATGGCGAGTCAGTCCCAGAGCGCTTAGAGCCTGCTCATCTCGTATTATAGCCAATGCCATGCGGAATCCGGATTACAGAAAGCCTGCACTATCGAGATTTGCAGAGATCCTGCTCTATCCATAATCTCAGCTGCAGCGTGATTGGAGCCTAGACGGGACATAAAGGCCGAAATGAAGGCTGGCGCACAGGCATGAAACAGACATATGAGCCACGCGTTATGGCCAACCAGGCGTAGTGGGGTTTGTTGGAAGAGAAGGAAGGAGAGCAAGCAGCGCGAGATGGAAGGAGCGGTGGTTTTTATACCTCGCGAAAACGGCGGCAGGCCCGTGCACGCGCCTTGCCTGATGCGGGGGGTCGCGGTTTCCTGATGCGGGCTTGCCGTCTGGTTTATTACTAAATAATATAATTAACTTTTGATTTTCGTGTGATTTTTAACTCAGTTATTAATACCTTAAAATCGGGGTTATTGGTATAATGTGTGCGGAAGGGGGTGCATGGACTTATGATCTAAGGACAAATAGTAGAGCCGAACAGAAACCTCAGGCAGAAGTTTCTTTTATATCACTTAATTAACCAGAGCATGAACTATCAAACAAGGGGTAGATTTATAGCGATTCTCGTTGAGTCCCTGATACAAAAACTGCCTGCTACGGTACATCTTCTATTTCGAGGCATGCCTAACCTTCGTTCGATTCAGCCATGGAATACTCCGTTAAGTAAGTAAGTAAGTAAGGACCCTTTCGGTAGCGTTCTGTTTCTTAATTTCTTCAATCTATCACTTTGACGATGCTTTCTGCGCACCGTCTTCAACTCCTTCAATCTCTCATTTCGACGATGCTCTCTGCGGTCTCTCCTCACTACAGCCCAGACTGAAAAGTGCAAGAGCTCGTTAGCGTTCTGTGTTATTTCCTCTTTTTCGAATCTGTTTTCAACGGGCTGCCAGCAAGCTCTCGTGTCATCCCAATCTTTCAGCACCCTCAGAAACTTAGTCGCTGCGATGAGTTGTTCACCGAAGAGCTATAACCCCTTATCTGCGCTATGCTCTTCCACGCGGATTTGATCAAAAAATTTCATGATTCTCGAGGTACTCGTTGGTGGTTGAAGATGAGTCTTTATGAGGGCTGTCACCTCTTCAGATGAAATATGGCCAACGTTATTGGAAGCATCAAGCTGATGATACTCGATATGACCAATATTGCCAATAATGGTCTCAATTGCTGGCAGCATCGTTCTAGGAACGAGTTCCAAGTTGATATTAAGCTCAGGTGCTCCAGGTAGTGTTGGTACAACGATAGGCCAAAGCCAAGAGAGTTTATCGAGAACGTAACATCGAAGACGACCTTCTGGTGGATCGAATTGGCTTGAAGAAGACTTCTGTCTCGTAGTATAAAGGTGCATTCGGGCTCTGTAGATTCGCTATTCGTATGGTACTTTTTCGGTATCAATTTGTGAAGGTATTCTGGCGAATTGGTGTGGAAAATGATTTTGCTGTTATGGGCAGCCATTGCGCTCTAGGTATACGAGGGTACCAGCTCCAGGTTTGATGATAATCAAGAGCTATTGTATCTGCGGTGAGTGTAAAGTAGGGAAGTAGGGCTCGTTAAGAAATGAATAGTAAAGAATAAGGTTGGAAGGCGGGCAGCGGCCTATATGCATTTTCAAGGTTGAGGCCAGCAAGTAGTTTTCTATGCGTTAACAGTGACTCTAAGCAGCCATCAGCTAGGGTGCTTCCAAGTATTATCGAATGAGAGTGCTTAATTAACTGTGACAAGAAACATCCACCAAGTCCTGCATGATTCTCTCGTAGTCTACGCCACACCCATTTTCTGTTGCAGGCACTGGTGCTCAAATGAACTGGTTCTTGACCTTATCCTTTTCTGGTGCTTCTAACAGCAACACGCGGCCCTGCAGTGTTGTGATCTGCTGTTCCTCCTTATGGACCAACGAATTCACAGGCTCATAAGGCACCCTTCACCGCTGCTGAAAAAGCCCGGCTGCACAAGGACTTTGAAGCTGACATCCTTTATTTCCTCTTAATCATTTATTGGTGATCACTGGATCGTGCTACATTGGGTCGAGATACGAGCTACCGCCGCCCGCAGCTGCATCGCCACCTCTTGGTGACTGCAGGAGCCAAACTTTGCCTTGTTATGGCGCTTATGTGGATATGAGCTGGCCAATCGAGGGGTTGCCACACGGTCATCTGGTTAGATGGCATATTGCGGAAGGACGTATCCGTTAGACCATACTTTGTGCCAAATATAGCGCAACAGTTGCGATGTGCTTTATGCTTTGATTTGCGCTAGTGTGTGATGAGTGAGTTAAGTTCTACCCGCATGCTTGTGCAGATGACCATCTGTACAAGAAACTGCTTCATCAGAGCTTTTTTTAAGTAGAGCTATGGTTGGGCATACCGCCGGTGAGAAGCCTGCTGAAGCCTGCTGAGAAGCCTCCTGAAGGTGGAGTACTTGGAAAAGGCATTCTATGCTCTTTTCATCTCACAAAAGGGGACATTTGGGAGACTGGGAAACAATTAGCGTTAGAACCCTCAGCTACCGGAGTGTCAGCCTGCCTCCTTTTGAGCCCAGTCACGGGAAGCCGAACTAGCAAGTCTTCGCTGTGCTTTTTGGCCCTCTAGATGATTGAAATACTTCTGGGATCTAGTATCTCTTGCTCGCATCCATGAACCATACTAATTATCCCGCATATCGAACACTATCCAACTGGTCAGGCACATCCATGCCATCCTACAACGATAGGGTGTTTAGTGACTCAGTTTATTCGATCGGTATAATCATGGACGATGCCCAGCACTTCTGCCTTTTGGTCACTATAGGAAAGAGCGAATGGCAACACAAATATCCTTCAAGGTGAATCAGATGCCTAGCATCATGCACCGTGGCATCAAGCATACAGGGTACTTGAGCATGGGATAATCCAACCTCGTTCGTCCAACGGAATGTCTCATATCCGAGAAGCCTCGAGAGGCTCGGCCATACCTGTTCAGGATTCGGCTGAAAGCAAGGTGATGCAGAAGTTTTTGACAGCGCCACCAGTCAAGGAGTTTGGTACTTAGTGTTAAGCAATCCCTAGAAGCCAGCCTCAACTATTCTTTTCAGTTCAAGCACAATCTAGAATAAGCATGAGCGACTCATCTATTGAATTTTCGTCAGATGTTGATCTAACAATGGACATCGATCGGGGATGTTGCACGTGACCCCCCTTTCTTTTAAGCGAGAACTCGTGAAGTTGTGATGTATCCTATCAGAAATTGACTAAGTTCAACCACCATAATTCTGCATATATAAATTTTATTTTAAAAGACATGTTTCACTTTTGAAGCTTTTGCAGGTTCACTGCTAATTAAATTATATGATACCTTAAAAGCGTAGCAATTCAATGGAATTGCTGCTGTGAAACCCTCTGAACTAGCAGGGTACATCAACACGCATACTCAACGTTCTACATCATGCCTATGCCGACGGTATGCCTGAATAGTTCCGTCGAGTCGTCTGAGCAGTTGCTTCGATCGCTTTCGAAGCCGGCGTCTATCGCATCTTAGTGTACGGCTCCGCTCTATCAGCTCTTTAACCACACGCCGTACCCTTGTCTCATGAATGGCTGAAGCATCAAGCCTGGTCATATGACGTAGTGTTGTGAGTCGAAAAGATATTTCTTGTTGTGCTCGCTCGGAGAGCGTGGAGGCTCTCTGCACTTCCCACCTGAAATTCCAAAATTGCTAGTCTAGATTATTTATTTTCCTCAGGATATTGCGGCCATTCTTTCGTAATCTGGAGTATTAGGTAGGAATATGTCTGTGAGGCTGTTCTTATTCATCACAGTTAATGAGCCACTCCATGTTGAAGATGCTTGACTGAAAGATACAAGCGCCTTTGAGCACAGGATAAAGATTCGATCGTAAGCAATATTGGAGGCGGTTTTGATAACCCTCTCAAATGTGAAGCAGGAAGGCTGAGTGCTCGGTGGGGCAATGTTCGAAAATATGGCCATGTAGGCACCACGGGCTAATTCCTAGTGGCGGAAGTTGTAACCAATTTGTGCTGGATCCCAAGTCTGAAACTTCGGCACATGACCGACTTGGATTGGTACCCAGAGTTGAAGTGCGGGGGCTTAGATTTGGGTTCGCCGGCTGGCATGAGCTCAGGTACCCTCCCGTTGTCAGTACGCTGTAGGAATCTGATTCAATGGTGTCAGTACATCACTGGTCTGCAATCTAAGAATTAGGCTCTGTGGTGATAGCCCGTTCCTACACAGTGGAGGCGAAATGCCTTTGTGAGAGCACCTTCCTTTGCCAATTCTTTGCTCATATTACCTCCCGCCGTATGAAGATGAGCCCACAGCCCGTGTAACACCATCTTCTTGGCCATCGTTCAGTCTGCCAAAGGTGCTCTTGCTGTGCATTTCGATATCCTGGGATATTGAAATTCTTCTGGTATACGGTGCTTGGGCTTATCAGGACCTTCATGTTCAAAACGCTTCTGCTGATTTGGCCGGCCATACTGCGGAGGAGTGCTTAACACCCGGTCTCGACGATGAGCGAATGATAGCATCTAATGTCTGTCTGGGCGAGAACGCTAGGCATTCTGCGTTCTTGTCACAAGGAGAGTGTCTGTCTGAAGGGGGGTGGAGGGGTATAGCGATTGGACAGTCTTGGCTCGTCCACCAACAGCAAGGTATCATGCCGGAGATCCCATCCTTTTTTGGGCTACAACACATGTTTAGGATTCAGCCAAACGCAAGGCAACGCAGCACTCCCACAGACACACCAACAAAGGACCTGAGTACTTAACTCCGGATAGTCCCCAGTGACCATGTCCACAGACGCTCTACTCTTGTAGCACCTTTCTCAGATTTTTATTCGGAAGGCACACAATGGACGTGAGCAACTTATCAGCAGAAATTTGGCCAAATGCCGCTCAGACAATGAATGTACAACCAGACCGATTAGTTGACCCCTGGTCAAACGACACTGTCAATTCTGGCAATGTGTTTGATGATTCTATGTCCCTATTCAAACAGTTCGTCTCTGCTGTAACTGAAGATACTATAAATGGCTTACAGAACCAGCCAGAGGTGGGTTGAGGGTATTGTCTGTTCCTGCAAATGGTTAATAGTTCTTTGTAGTTTCCAGCACTTGTGCGAGATTTGTGCATGAAGGCGCCGTCCATTGCTCTTAAATTTGCGAATGAGACATTCGATTGCCTTGGAGATGATTCTGGAACCGAAGTTTGGGGCCGTGACAATAATGAGCCAGGTGTTGGTTCTAGGAGGCGGTCGGGGAGAAAAGGGGCGAACACCAATTACCAGATTCCCAAATCCTCCAGACTGCGAGCTAAGACCAACAGTACCGAAGCTGACACCTCCCAAGAAGACGATGTCACGTGCCTGTTCCGTCACGACGATTCCTCCATCAACCCAAGTACAGAAACTCTCGTGGTGGAGAGCTCGCTTTTAGGATTGGACGACTTCCAAAAAGAAATACAGGGCCAGCCTCACCCCCGCAGTCGCTCCGTATCACCCATACGCCATACCTCATCACCGCCGCAACAGAAGGTACCCTGTGGTGGCTACGATCCTGATCTGGGTCTCGTCGACAGAGAGCCTCCGGTGGTGCTCAAAGAAGTGACTGGGAGGAGTAAGGACAGCGCTGGCACACTCCGCCTAGAAGAGGTAGAAAAGGAGGAGCAAATAGCACTGCCAAATTCCAAGGAGTCAACGTCCAGTGACCGACCTACACTAACCGCCTCTTCCCATGAAGAGCCAACCACACCTGCATCAATCTCATCAGCACTGGGACGACAAAGTAGACTTGAGACACCTCTGTCTGATGATGAAACCAACACGTCAAATACGACTTTAGAAATGGGGTCGCTTCTGTCGCCACTGACGCAATATGACCAGACGGCATCTTTGTCAGGTAAGGATAGTACGGGTTACCCAGAGACACCTCTATTGCGACCATCCAAGATGATACAGCAGCAGCTCAGCCAGGGGAGCAATGATGCCACACAAGTGCAAAACTCCGGCGAGAAACAATTGATTTTAGCACAAGAAAATCAAACTATTGCACCACTCGCCCCGCTTACAGAATCTCCGTCTTTTGACGACATGGTCGCCAATTCTGTTCAAATAGTCTACGAGATGAGCAAGTGTCAGGAGGTTGTAACAGATGTTCATTCAAAAATTCTCAGGGGTTTACGGTCAAAGCTTGACAATACAGTGGCCCTGACTCTTGCTCCAGAAAGACAGGGCTCCACCACACTGGACCCTATAAAGTGGTCATCTTCTATGTGGATCAACATGTTGGAAGTCGGTCATAACCGTTCTAGAAAATCGTCTATCTTCAACATGATAGAATGGATCGGTGCCTCGGAGTGGTTTGACGCTGAGATCGAGGAAGCTGAGAAGGCGCCGCCGCCTACGAAACGCGGGGTTCCTAGAAAACGTCTGGCAACCATAATTCTGATTAAATATATGAAAGAGGCATATGGTATTACGGAAATAGAAGCCACGGGAACACTCGCCTTAAAAAACAGTGAGGATTGCCCATCGTTCATGGATTCGGCAAAGGTTGAGAAGAAGATTTTTGACGCAAGAAGACTTCGGCTGAACGTGGTTATCCAGAGAGGGCGAATATTGCGTCGCCTGGTTCAGGCGACTCATTTGGGAATTCTTTTCGATGAAAATATCTGGTAAGCCAGTTCTGTATTCCATATATCATGGCATTCACTAATTGTACGATAATTGCTAGGAAGTATATAAAATCGGGGCAAGAACACGTCGACAGGCTAGCGGAAACTTTCCAAGCAGACCCGCGAAAGATGAAACTTCTTTCGATTCTCGATGAACAAGTAGAACTGCTAGCCAAGGAAGGGCGGCCAAACCTGAGCAGCCTCTTTGACTCCCTTGAAACAAACTCCTTGATATCATCCGAGGAGGTATCAAACCTACGAACTGAGTATGGTCTCGAAGAAGTAAGTCTCAAAATTTGGATGTCGCACACATACACTAACATCTACGTCCAAACAACAGGAACCAGTGTCACAGCTTTGCCTTGAAGCTGCTATTAACCGAGTCGTAGAAGAGATCGGTCATGTTCTCGGCAAGTCTATCGTCGGTGATCAGGACTGTATCATGATAAATGGTACAGGAGAACTTTCGTGTGGCATGTTCAACAGGCTTCGTTCCAGGGCATGGCTCAAAAATTGGGATATTGCCGCCGCTCTGGAGATGGCCGATAAGTCCCCATCCGTAAGACACCATCTGAGCATCCCATTTCATAAGGAAGATATAAATGGCAAGATCATGCCGATTTCCAATCCTTTGAGGGGCTGGAGAAAGAAGATCGATGACTGGAGGGCCGAGGTTGAAAATGATATCGAGCGCCAGCAGGTATACATTTGTCCATTAAATGTCAATGCAAACCACTTCACACTGCTCGAAATCAACGAAGAGACGAAGATGATCTATCACTATGACTCGATGGCAAGCCCTGGGATTCGTCAGCGAAAAAAAAAAACCTCGCTAGTTGGACGCGCAATTGAGGTACGTGGACTGAGCAGCTACCTGAAGCAAGTACTAATCTTTCACAGGCGGAGTTCAGACACCTAGGATTCAAGTACGCTGAGGCAGTAAGTATGTAAGATGACATATTGTTTGGTGCTAACTCGGTAACCAGCCTACTCCCCAGCAGGAAGATAGCTGGAGTTGCGGTCTAATGGTCATACGCAACGCCAAACGGCGGATGAACGGTCTCGCAGTCGGCGGGTGGCACGATAGAGTGAATCCAGACCGTGTTATTAAAGATATAGTGGGTGATTGTCAGGTGTTCCTTGCAAACGGTGCGCTTCAGCCAAGCCCATTGTCCAAGAAACGCAAAAGGATTGTCGAAGACCTTCAAGACGATATTGAGCAGCCGAGTCGTAGTTCCAAAAGACTTCGGGATATCACTAAGGATTCGTAGATCGCTCTCGATACGATGAGACCCATATTTGGTATTTGCGAGAGATGAAATTGTTACCAGCTTGTCGAGAAACACATTGCTTTAAAATGATTCCGTTACCTTATATGTCAATTGATGCAGAATTACGTTCAAGCTTGTTCAAGGTAATGCAACCTTCACCTTCGAAGGCATCGAAGCTCGTGATGTGAAAACATGAGCATACTTCATTCCTCGTTTACAGAATACAAGAAGGTTGCTCCATATTGCGCAACAAGAAGCATATGTGAGTGTTTCCAGTCTAAATATTAAAGCGATTCTCCATTTTGACATCAATTTTCGCGAATTTCGGAGGAAAATTAATGCTCTATCGCACATTTTGCTGCCTGAATTTGCGCTTGGCGCTCAAACCAACTGGGAGTGGGGGATACTAATTTTAAAGTTCGGAGGTTCGCTTACGGCAGCTATCTGCTTGTCAAAATCCGATGAGAACACGTCAGCTCTTTGAAAATTTTACTTTTAAAGCTCTAAGTTAGTAGAATTGTGGCTAGTGCAGCTATCAAGCCAAGAATTTTCTGGCAATAGCATTCGATCTTAGGTTAGCCCAGATAACTGTTGGTGGACAAGTTAAGACTGTTCAATCGCTGTACTTTTTACCTTTAGACAGACACGTGAAATCTCGCCTAAAGTGATCGTTCAATTATAACCACCACTGGTGGCCTTCTTAAGAATGCTTACATGATCCAGAGGCTAATGAGGAAGCTCATCTGACTCAAATATTAGAATAATGGGGACACATTATTTGTATGTAAATTACTGAGCTCTTACTATCCTTGCATGTGTTGTTACTATGGCCATAATACTATCCTTGCATGTGTGTTGTTACTATGGCCATAATTGTTGTTAACGTCAAACACACCTTAATCAATAGTCAAACACACCTTAAAATCAAACACACCTTAAAAAGTCGTTAGGTCACGAGTGTGCGCTACCAATGATCTTGCCTTAAATGGTCAGGCGGCTGAGTCAGCGCTTGGTATTTTCCGATGAGACCTCTGCACCCCTTCTCCGCCTTTACAGGTTCAGCATCAATGTCAGCAACCCATTTTAAGCGCATCTTGTTTCTAGCCTTTCTTTAAGATTCACGATGGCAGACCTCACGGAGAAAGTAGAAGCTCTTCAGAGACGACTCGACAAGTTGTTGACCATATTCAACCGTATCCGAAAATCTCTCACCAGTGAGCATCCCAAGCGGCGCCACTCAGTTCGCAATAAGACCCCAGGCAGACGACCGGAATGGGTGGAGGAAATTTTCCAGCATTTCAATGAAATTTCAGTAGAATTAAAGAGTGTCAAGAAGACGCTCGACGCACGCCCATCCATAGACAGGGGCAATTCGCCAAGTGATGCAGCAGCGACGAATGGTGAAGCTGCGCCAGAAGTCGAGTTGCAGCATGAAGCTCCCTCACAATGTCAGTATCCAGAACAGGTGCTTCAAAATGGGCAGCGCGAATCAGTGGCCGCCAATGCACCTGAGCTAGTGGGGCGCCTATCTCTACGTCCCGGCCAGAATATCATGACAGAAGAGCCTCCGCCACAAGCCTGCCCAGTGCCTGTTGGCTGCGATGTCTCGCTCATACTACCCACTTCGACCGAACCTCTCAACCGCACGGCTCAGTTAAATAATGCATTACTTGATCCACCGTCAGAGGAAGGAAACACACCAACATTTACTTGCAACTACAAAGATATTAGCGGAAACCTAAATGAAGCAAAGTTCGTTCAGTTTTCATCCAATCCATGGGTCAGAAGGAAGGGCTATTTCAAGCTTGCGGTCCAAGGCTTACCACCTCTCATTGTAGAAGAGGCCTCGTTTAATCAGCCGGGGAAAGATCATTGCACGAATTTCTCATGCCAATTGGATTCTCGAGGATTCCTCAAGGTGACTAAAGAACAGAATGAAGAAATTAAGTTCCCCGGCTTTCCACTTCCCGAAAGCCAGAGAGAATCCTGGTCGCAACGATCACTGAAAGAATTTTGGGAGGGCATACTCAAGGAACCTCCGCAAGATATGCTTTACGTTATCGGAGACCCTCTGTTTCCAGACATTGAGCTTAGTCCTGGGAAAGGTCTGAAACGAGTAGATGGTTACGAGAAGTTTCGCGGCATCGGGACAACATACGCCTATCTAAGCTTCGGGGTGTCTTTTTCAGTCATGCATGGGGAGGATGCCAAGTTTCGCTCAATAAACCTGTTACGATCCGGGAAATGCAAATTTTGGCTTGTAGTGGAGCCAGTTTACGAGAAAGAACTGGAGTGTCACATGGGTGAGGAATTCCCCAAGATGGAAAATTGCTCTCAGGCGTTACGCCACCTGAGCCGTGTTATTACCCCGAGAAAACTGGACGAGTGGAAGATTCCCTACTCTCTTGACTATTGCAAGCCAGGAGAGGCCATCGTGACAGAGCCAGGAGCATTTCACCAGGTCTTAAACATGGGATCCAACTACGCTATTGCAATCAATATTTTATACGGCTCGTCACCAGCCGTTCCCAACGGTTACAAATTTTGTCAGAAAAGCTGCGACCCGCATGCGATAACGGCAGCCCACTTACGACTCCATGAGGAGGGGGGTCCACCGGCCAAGGTTCAAGCAAACAAGAGGACGCGTCTGCCGCAAAACAAAGTGCAACCGAATATTATCCCGTCGAAAAGGAAGGCCATTCTGGTCGAGCCTCAGTCGAGGACGCCACTAGTCCCACCTCAAATAGGTAGTCTTCTGGAGGCAGTTTGTGGGAAAGAGGCTTTTCATCACTTGTGCACTTTGATCTACAGCTGGAGAGATCGGCTGAAACCTTTTTTCGAGAATAATGATGGCGAGGCTCCCGCTGTGCACCTCGTACAGGCCATTGGTACTTTAGAGAAAAGGTCACACCTCACCGAGTTCTTGGACCGCTTCGCGAAGCTTAAGCTAGTGGAAGTGATAGACGAAGGGAAGGATGGCCGGATGCGTGCAGATCCAGTAGCCATTGCAAACCTCATAAATGGCCTTGGGTGGGAGAACAACAAGACGAACCGTAAAAAGTTACATCATTACCTTGAAGAAGGCCGGCGATGGAAAGGAATATGTGGCAGCTTCGACGGCCTCTTGTGCCTCATTCCTCCGAACCGGGAGGATGGGGAAAGTCTCCAGATATCTGGTCGTGTGTGCCGTGAGCTCTCTGGCAAAGGTATAGAGTTGTTTCACTCTCTTTTAACAGCCAATGAGTTCGTACAGCCTATGTGTCGGGCAGGGAAAACCTTCCAAGCATCGATTTGGTCTGACGCGGAAGTCCCCGAGTTCAAATGGGAGGCTGAAGATCCTAGAGAGATCTCTCGATTATCCATGAAAGAGCTGGCTCCCTTCATGGAAAAGTTCTCTGTGATAACGGAAAATGAGTATAGTCCCGAGAAATATGACTGGCCGAAACCAGACCGTTGGCTTTGGGACTGGCCACAGCACCCTATGTGGGTTCCCTCTTCCGATCGTCAGTGCGATCTATGCAATAGAGAAAAATGCAATTGCATTGCTACATGTTTACCTGAGAACAAGCCTCGGATCACGTATGAACGGGGAAAAGGGCAAGGCGTTCGCGTGAATGGGTCAACCTACGTAAAAGGTCAAATCCTGGAGGAATATCGCGGGGAAGTCGTACCTCTCGAAACTTATCACGACGGCTGGTCCATGGAGTTTATAAGACCCGACCTTGACGATGAGCCTGTCGCTCAGATTTACTCAAGGGAAATGGGTAATTGGGTTAGGAAGGTCAATCACTCGTGTAACCCTTCTGCAAAGTTCTGCGTAATGAAAATATCTGGGTGGTGGAGGCAAATGCTCATCGCAATTCAGGATATACCGCATAATGGCGAAATAACGGCCTCTTGCGGGAGGAATTTCTTAAAGGGACAGGGAAAAGAATGTTTCTGCGAAGTCTGCAATTCAACACGCTAACGAGGCTGATCGTGCACGGGCCACAGTGCCAAAGTTCGGCACTGTGGCCCGTGCATGATCACGAGGGCAGAGCCAGTGCTGGCACCAATAAAATCTTATCCAATACGAACCAATAAATATCGGTTATTGGCAATATTGCCGATATTGCAATAATATTGCAATATTTCTTGGTATTCAAAGATTTCAGTATTTTTCTTTGAAATCATCTCTTTTTCTCTAAAATATTGTATAATATATCTTTGGGAAGTTCAGAAATTGAAGAATTTAAAATATCAATTAAAGTTACCTCAAATGCTGTCGTGGGAATTGTGAGCGCGATAGGCCGGAACGTCACGTGAGAGATGCGCTTCGATGTGCACGTGAGAATCGTATTCTCTAGTCTCGAATGAATTCTATCACAGTCTTTTTAAGGCGTCTATATAGGGCCATAATAAAGACTTGCTTAATGATATTCTCTAGATATTTTATAAAGTAAAAGAAGTGTTTTACTGAGTAAGGCAGGCAGGCACGTGTTTAACCAATATTGGAATATCATATTGCCGATATATTGCCGATAGCCGATATTTTATTGGTTCCTTATTGCCTTAATTGGTGCCTGGACTGGGCAGAGCCGCAGAGCCGCAGAGAAAGGCTTGCCATCATGTGATCTGGAATTGAACATTTCTACCATTTTGCGGTATTTAACTACACCAATTATTATTGCCAACTTGAAGACATGACGAATCAGGGATGGTAAGTACAGATAGAGGCAACAGGATAGCTTCTACCAAAGAGTGATAATGTCCTTCCAACTTAGAGCCCAGACTCAGGTAGACACGGGAGGACGACAATGCCTCGCCCAACCACCGTGCAATGGAGGAAAGTGGTGCGAGCTCCCCATGGAGGATAAATAGCTAGTGGTGAGGTGAAGTGAATATTCAAGGGTTTAATATGAAAGAAGGCCGGTATAGCCCACGAAAATATGGCCTTGCTTACCTTATTAAGTTCGAAAGACAAATTACACGTTGCTGCTACCAAGTCGAGCTCGCGGGATCCTCAGGAGCCTGAAAACGTGGATCTGCAGAACCTGAAAGTTTCAAGATAGATTCTTCAAGGATGGTAGTATTTCTAGAGAAACTTAGGGGTATTCAGGAAAGCTTACTGTGTGCGTAAAAATGGTTGTCGAACGAACAAAATGTAGTTACTAGGCTGAAGTACGTCAAGGTGCCACTTTGGAATCACGAAGGAGTGCAAAAATTGTGAGTGAGAATGTTATTGTTTGAGAGTCATTTGCCTTATTTCAACGTTCATTCAGTTCCTTTTGACCAGTTTCCTATACCTGATCATATTTTTACTGGCGAGAGGAAATAGCTACATATAACCTCTCTTGGCGTAAATGCTTGACGCCTTTGCTGTAAGCACAAGGTCGCTATGATGCGTCCTAGTTGATACTGCTCAAAGCACCTCATCGCTTGGCGTGTCGGTCCTTTAAAATCCAACAATGGTCATCGCTTGCTTCTGTGCTCACTCAATTATATACGGATTTGAGTTGCCCATTAAAATTCCAGTGTAAGCACGCCTACGCTCACTACTCCCAAAAACGCAATTAAGTTTCTGATCAGCTATCAGGGTATTAAGGATATAGGGGCAGTTGCTGATACTCATGATTGACTTCGTGATACCGTCAATCCGTATATCGAGCACGGTATCGAGGGATGGCGTCTCGAGCTCAAAATATTTTGAGAAGCTGACTCCTTCACGCATTTGATTGTATATCTGGTTTGTGATACAAGGTACCACTTGTCCAGCATAGTAGAAATGCGCTTTCGTCTTTTGTAGTCGAGTGACCAACATCTGGTAAGCCTCCGTATCAGAGCGGAGTCGACAGCGAATATGCCCAGTGCATCGAAATCCGATATCAGCTAGTTGTGGTACCGCCAAAAGCTCAATATAGAATAGGGATGCAAGCAGTCGATCAGCGCCATTCACTGCATTCTGGTCCGCATCGTATAAATAGCGTTGGTCAATTATACACGGGATGGATGGAATTTTGGGCGGGGGATCTCCAGGGTTTTCGCCCAAGCAAATGAGAACATCTACTGGCTTTCGCTGACGAGACCAGATCACGTCTTGTTCTCTCAAAGTCATGTCTATAAGCCCATTAGTGCTCTTTCGTTTCTTCTGTTTGTATCCTAGAAATGGTTTTGTGCTACAATGAGTTAGTTTTGGATTCAGATAAGTTTGTATTTATATAGAATTACCTAGTCGAAACTCGAGCACTGCATCTTATTAGTCGAGGCTACAATCATAATGCTTCTAGCTTACATTTCCCAAAGAAAAATCTCTCGCTTGGTATTACGTGGGCGTATCAGTATTTCACCCTCGGATTTGTGTATACTTTTATTGTAATTCGCAAATATACATGGTACCGAATTATTTTCCGTCATTACTGCTATCGATATTTTGGTTTGCCAATTGCACTGGAATAATCTTCCTCCTGGAGTGAAGACCTTCCTCAGAGTATGATTGATGGGAGGTTTAAAGCTCAGTGACTTTTTCCATTGTTGGGCATTAAAGATAGATTCTTGTATCGAAGACCAATGTTTTACAGGTCTTTTGCTGATCCTGACTTCATGTATCCCAGGACCGGTGATCCTTTCGTCCTTCTCTAAAGGTATAAGAGAATTGTTGAAAAGCTCCTCTTGGCAATCATCGATACTGTTACCATTGCAGAATATCTGGAGGCTCACTAAAGAGCCTATCCATTTTATTAGCATTTGCTTGGACTCCGTACATTTATGGATATTTACGTACCCAAACCAGCGGCGGTGCATATGTCAAACAGATCTGGAAGCCTTACAGGTAGTCCGATGTTTTTCTCGAGTGTTTTTAGTCTTTGTAGATCAAACTTATCATGGCCATCGAAAGTTAAGCATCGGACGCCGGCCGTATATGGTTTCAAATGGAATTCGACTTGATTAAAACCCTGACACAAGGGACAATGCTTTATTGAAAACATCCATGGATCTTCTCCAAAAGTCCAGCCATAAGTAGCAACACACGGATCGCATAGCGAATGGCCACAAGACAGCATTCGCTGAGGCGGCCGTGCGATACAACCGAGACATGTTCTATGGCTAAATACTTCCGCCCATACACCAGAGAACTTAGTTAGAATCTCTTGGTGCATATCGGACATACCACTGGAGCGATCGTAGCATTGTTGTATTTGCTGAGAGAAGGTTGTTTTAACTTTCAACCGGAACTGCATGAACGTCTCCGGGTCAAGTACGTTGACCTCATTCTGTAATTGCCTTAGAACTTCGCTATACCAACTTTCAAACATATATTCAGGATCGAAGGCTATGCAAGCGTAAGTCATTGTAGACAACTTCTAGAGTACACCTACTATGCATATTAGGCGGATAGGCATCAAGAGCAAGTGCTGAGGCAATGACAGGCGCTACAAACACCATCAAAAATGGAGGTTTCGATAGCTTCATCAAGGTAGCAAGATGCAAATGAAAGTCCCCGGGGATTGAATTCTCAATGCGCGCTGCTTTGATAAATTCGAATGGCGTGACGATATCCTTCGCAAAATGAATGCAAGCTGAGTGAAAGAGTGACTTCAGGTGCTGCGTCGAGAATGCCATTCTGGCAGAAATCCGAAGGCTCTGAACATCTTGAGATTCTTGCAGAATTCTTGTCCTCAGCCTGTCGACCTGTTTCGATCTGATGCCGACATTCCCCTCATTTATCCGCAAGAGCGGAACAACTCGAATGTCCCCAAACTGGCCTCGAAGCAATTCGTTAAAATCGTTGTCGGAAAGAAGATCTTTACTCTTCTGCATCAAAGAAGAGCTTCTTTTATCTGTTTCTTGCCGAAGCTGTTGCATAAATGCTATTGTTGTGAGTTTCTCATCAAACGTGCTAATCTCATCCCACTCTACTACGATCAATATCTTTGAATTGACAGATATCGGTTGCTTTGATACTCTATTACTCATGACTATGAGCCATGATGCTAGAATACTTGCAACTTTACGAGTGCCACCGAAATCGCTTGCAAAGAAGCAAGCGAGTGTACTGAATGGAAGGACAAGCTGGGAGTATACCAAAGTTGGCACCGAGTTGGAATCGATTGAACACCATCGAAGAGAATGATGCTCCGTTTCACCTAATCTGGTTCGAGCTACAGCCTTTTTCCACCTTGACATATGATGCATTTCACAGTCGGCTATCAGAATTGGCGACTGAGATTCATTGTAACCAGTAACATTATTCAGATGAATTTTGTTATGGTCGAGTGTATTACGAACGGAAAATATGTCTGCTAAATGTAGCGTTTTAGCTTTTTTCCCTATGAACATAACAATTTGTGGATACGAAGAATCTTTGATGCTTGAAAGGGGTCTGAAATGCTCTTCAAGAACTGGATTGCAATCTGGGCTACGTAGTAACCTCAGATCAAGCCAGGTAGATGATGGCAGCATATTGGGTATGTCATGTTCAAATTTGCTTGTCTTCTTGGCTTATAATATCTCCTGTGCATGGCACACGAGATTTCTCGACCTCAATGAATTTGATTCCGAGAAATCAGTTTCGGATTCTATCATCAATATTCTCAAAAAGCCGAAACAAAAACGCAAGTTAGAATCTTCAAAAAACAAAAAACTTCATACCCTTACCCCCATTGTAACGACCATTTACCGCATAACATAACTACCATACGCTTAAACGCAAAATGAGGTAATGAAATATGATAATTCTTATATTTATTTCTTTTTCTAATATTAAATTTTGTAGTATTCATTTTTGTAGTATTAATTTTGTATTAAATTTTGTAGTATTAAATTTTGTAGTATTAAATTTTGTAGTATTAAATTTTGTAGTATTAAATGTTGTAGTATTAAATTTTGTAATATTAAATTTTGTAATATTAAGTTTTGTAATATTAAATTTTGTAGTATTAAATTTTGTAGTATTAAATTTTGTAATATTAAATTTTGTAGTATTAAATTTGTAATATTAAATTTTGTAGTATTAAATTTTGTAATATTAAATTTTGTAGTATTAAGTTTTGTAATATTAAATTTTGTAGTATTAAGTTTTGTAATATTAAATTTTGTAGTATTAAATTTTGTAATATTAAATTTTGTAATATTAAATTTTGTAATATTAAATTTTGTAGTATTAAATTTTGTAGTATTAAATTTTGTAGTATTAAATTTTGTAGTATTAAATTTTGTAGTATTAAATTTTGTAGTATTAGTTTTGTAATATTAAATTTTGTAGTATTAAATTTTGTAATATTTAGTTTGTAATATTAAATTTTGTAATATTAGTTTGTAATATTTTTTTTTTAATTTTTAATATAATTTTGTAGTATTAATTTTTATAATATTAAGTTTTGTAAATATTAAGTATTAAATTTGTAATTAAGTTTGTATATAATTTATAATATTAATTTTTTAAATATCAACTTCCAAATATCAAATCTAATAATCACTCCCTCCCCCCAACAATACTAATACCCTAGATATTTGCGGAAAATGTAAGGGAAGATTGAATGATAATTTTGTTTATATTCCATAATGAGTATCAACTTGAGCAAAAGTGTTGGTATAGGAATCATCAGTGTACACTCTCTTACCTTCTTCTCTCCCAATCAACCAAATCAACCATTTGATCGTGAAAAAGATGATAGCATAACCGATTTCTTAGTGGAGGTGTATCGGAAGAGTAAGAAGGGTTGTGATCGCGCTAACCCGAAATTCTACATCTCCGCAGTTGTTTGTGAGAATGAACTTATGAATATCCTCGAGTTCTCATCTCTGACCCTATCCAACCTCCAACGCTCGACCGTAGATGCGACTTATCGACCAAGTCTACATACTGGAGGTTCAAAGCTCTTGTGCCTTTTCGGGAAGCATCGGATAGAAGCCGCAAAACTTTTCCTCCATCCTCAGGATGCATGGTGGACTATTGAGCTATTTTTTAAGCGAGCCTGGAATTGCACCACATATTTCAACTGGGAATCATGAAACCAATTTCTCTGATGGCGAAGTATATAGGAAAGTGCGTTATTTTAAAGAAGAAGAAGATATTGTTCAAGAATGGATGCTTAATTTGAGTAATTCCAAAAGGACAATTCTACAACGACTTTTGGGAGATCCACTCAAGAAATCATTCGATTTACTGCTCGATTTCCCTGGGCTCTGGTGCGGTCTAGAACTCGGGGAATATTACAAGGCATATTTCTTTGCGATGCCCTGAGCCAATTGCGAACTATCTAGAGCACAATATCTTGGACGTATGGAACCACATTACATTAAAAGAGATCCAACTACGACGCTTTGTTGACATAGGGACTGTTCGCAGCTTGGAGAACCGGTGTCCTGCCAACAGTGTATCGGATCGAGATTATATCATTCGCGCCATGGACAAATATATCATATTCCCAGGCATCAGCGATCCAGACAAGCGTCGAAAGATAAAACTAGCAATACTTGAATTGAAACTTATCATACCTAGTTTTAAAACTTTTCACGAGAACCTTAACTACTTCGAAATAGGCGTCAAAATAATCAAAAACCTAATCTGCACTAAAAAAGTAAAAGTTAGCCTTCGTCAATACATGGCCTCGCCTCGTATGTGGCGTCCACCACCAGCCCCGATCGTAGAGGTTAATGACTTTGAATTCAGGCGCATAACGCTAAATCTAAACGAGGAAGAGTATTCGGAGATCGCATTTCTACACCTGTTCGTAATAGTTCTCCGTCTATTTGCTTCGCTGGGTGAGCATTCCCCTCGAATAGACTCTAAAAAGGAGGTCATACAAGGTGCAATCGATCCACAACAGCAATATTGGTGCTTAAGGCGAGTGCAAATGCTGGGTTACCGCAGCGAAAAGATTAAACAAGGTCTATTAGATTTACAAAGCTTCAGCAGCCTACCATATAAAAGGCCGCATGAAACGGCACCATCCATGGGCGAAGGGCTACGCCGACGTTGTGGTCGACCGTTCGTCAACGCTTACAAAGAAATACGAGCTAAGCTATTTATTCCAAATATGGCTGCAGCTGCCAAAGAACTGACTTTAGAACCGTCTGTTATGTTTGTTCAGCAAGATTTCATGCGAGCATTCTTTGGCATTACATGGAGTAAAATTGTGTTGGAACACAACTTTTCGATTCCCATAGCTCCATCATCTATCCTAGTTGCAGATCAAGGTTCTCAAAGCCTTCCGGAGGACGGACCTGTCAGATCATCTGCTTTAGAGTCCTACGAAAGAGATTCGGAGCATAACTTCAGACAGCCGAGATACCATACCACATCCGCGAACTCGAGTATAACCTCGACTAGTCAAAGTCCATCGAGATTATCGGGTGCTTCCACAGTACGCTATGGTACGCCATCGTCGGCGTTGGTCGATCTGACGCAGCGCTTAGAAACCACCTTCCGTGGTGATGAGCGAGAGAGCGGGACTTCGTTAAGAAATGTCTCATTTGACGAGCTTTCTCACCGAGATGAAATAGACGCTATCTACGAATTTTACAATTCACAAAACGCAGCACAAGGTGGAAATGAAGTCATGCAAAGTCCCATGAATGAACAGGCATCACTTGGCCTTGATGCAGCGCCTGAATCTCACGCAGACGTGAATGGAAGAGCTACGCAGTCCCTACGTTCGATCACCAATATAGAAAGCGTGGAAATCCAACCACAAAGCCCTCGTTCTTTCCTTACATCCGGTCCTAGTATTTCCAGCTTGAGCGAAGTATCAGGCGACTTGAGTATGATTGACCAAAGATATCGATCGTTCCTCACTCCTGCAAATAAATCCCCAGCTCATACACCACAAACCCGTACACAGCATGAAACCACGACAAGATTTTCAAACGACAGCATATTTGCGCCAGATAAGCGCTCCTTTCTTGGTTCGAGTGACGGCACCGACCAGGATAGAGCGTGTACACCGCAGCGCATAGATAGCATCATGCCATCGCATCGATCATTTCTTGACCCGACGGAAGAGCGTTCGCCAATACGGGCTTTTGGGTCTAACTTTATGATGAGTGATGAAGAATCCCAGTTTCCACCATTGCACCGATCGTTTCTTGACTCTGCGATGGAGGAGCGTTTGTCAACACGGGCTTCTGGGTCTATCTTTATGATGAGCGACGAAGAGTCTCAGTTTCCACAATCGCATCGATCATTTCTTGACCCAACAAAATGCAGCAGCACTCAAAGCACAGGTAGTAGTATACAAGTAAGTTGATTCAATGCTTCGAGCCTCATCTTCCAACTATTTCTGACAGCGCTGAGGAGTTGTTATCATCCCCAAAGTGTCGCTCTTTTCTTGAACCCAGGGTTGGCACTAGCTTGCACCGAGATTCTGCTATAACTTCAGAGACCACAACGTCTGAAACAACTTCGATGCTAGTGCAAGAACGGCGATCTTTATTAAGCCCGAGCCCATCAGGCGAACAGGAAAGAGAAGTTTCACCGAAGTCTGGTAGTTGCCTACAACAACCCGGACTTAACTCGAATATGGAGATCACTTGTAACACAACTCAAATGAAAGAGAAGAAGAAGCAGAAGGCTATTAAAAACGTGACATTTACTTTTCACGAATACAATGGCATGACATTCTCAATAGATCAACGCAAAATCTAGACCTATATCTACAGCAACGCGAAGGTTGGAAAGGAATGATGACCAAAGGACGACTGACGAAGACCGTGAAATCAGAACACATTGACCATATGATGAGATGTTATGGAACAGGAGAAAGTTTTGTTTTGGTAAAGCCGCATTATGTGGAACAATTATTCAATAACTATCCGAAGCTTGCACGACATTCCTATGCTAGTGCGAATGGGAACTTTGATAATAGAAGTAATAAAAAGAAGAAAACTTGACTGAACATTGCAACTTTACAGACAAAGAAAGTACATGTGGCACCATCAAGGTGATGACAGTAGTATCCGTGATTGCTCTAGCTTCTTCCAATATGTAGCATGTATATTCACACTGACTTCAATAACCATACTTGTTTTTTTGGTGGGTTATCTCCTCTCCTTTTCTCTTCATTGCTCGGGTGGTCGGTTTCGAGATTGGTATGTTGGAGGCTGATTCATTGGTGTTTAATTCAAAGGGAGAAGGCATCTCGCTATCAGCAAGTGCGTCAAAGGTGTGTGGTGAGATCATTGGGGATTGAAAAGTGTTGGCGTCAATAGAAGATTGTGGCTCATGTTGAGTCGTGGTCGCATCGTTTTGTTGGGATACTCGATGCGAACTCATGGTAGCCTGGGCGACCGATATATAATGGTCTGGGCCTTCCATGCCCGGGATGCTGATCTAGCTCGATTAGCAAGATTGTGGAGCAGATCAGATGTAACTCACATTGGCATTTGGAAATGGATAATCGGGGTCTGACTGATAACCCCAGCTTTCAAGACCATCTGTACAAAAGAATGCACAACGGACACCGTAGATAGAGTACAGCTCCGCTACTTTCTTCGCCGCCCCTTTACGACGTTGGGGAAAGTTCTTTCTCAAACGCTCACTCTCTAGCTTGTCTCCGCCCTTTTGAGATATGAGATCAGTCATGATTGTTGCTCGGAAATATGGATGTAGAATTGTGGTGCTTTGCTGTGAACGCAATCGAGAGAACGATAATTGAGATCGAGGGAACAGTCGATATTTATCATGGCGAACAGGAAATGGTGCATGCGACAAGCGCGCGGCTGTGAAGGTGTGATATGCATGCACTAAATGTTGGTCACATATTAGTGATGTGTTCTTTGAGTTCCTTTTCGAGATCGAAGTTCACAGTATCAGATTCTGAGATCCCGTGTCCGGGATTCTCATTACTTGATCTGACCCTGTCTGGCGTCCGTAGTCCCGTACGCATGCATAGTCTATATGTTGGTTACTTAAGCGCTAGGCAGTTTCCAGAAATAGTCTCCGTGAACAAAAGGGACCGATTTTTGAGGTCTTATAAATCCATTAGCCCGACATTGATTTCTCACCCGTATTTCATATAATATCAAGTGGCGGGTTGTCGGAATAAAATTAGTTATGTGAGACTTCCCGTAAGTTACCTTACAGGGCAGATTAAAATTAGTCAGAAGTTCGAAGCCACAGAGTGAAAAACTTCAGTCTCAGAGCACAGGAAGCCAAAGCACGATGCAAGAGATTCTCGGAACAATAATTACAAACTTTCTAAGGTACGCGAATTTTATTAGCCATTGAGCTTGCAGTCATAAAGTATATATTGCGAGTGCCGCCCTACACAAATGAAACCACTTCCTCTGCCGGTATACCTTCTAAAGGCGTCTGAACGCTTCTCTTGGGTCTTATTGCAGCCCTTCTATCAGCCCTATCTTCTCTCTGCACCGGCCAACTAATCTCTGAAGGTTTTGCAATTTGTTGAAGCTCGATGTTTATGTGCTGGTCGTGTCTAGGAGGCTCTAATGAAGGTCGGAACTCCGCTTCCACGAACTCAATGATTTTCTCCTTTGAAATTTTGCTGAGGACCTTGGTGCGAATATTACCTACAAACTCAGGATCGCCGCAGACTGATTCAGTAATTAGCCTATTGTTTTACTATAAGCGACGAATGAACTTGCCAATAACAATGTTCTGTCCTGGTGAATTCCTTGCTACAGAGCGGACTGCTGCGCTTAGATCTTTGTAGTTATCGCAATTAGGATAAAATTGTTTTATTCTTGTTTCATTGAAGGTAGTAACTGGTTCAGTGGCTGGCTTTTTCTTGAAATAGCACCATACTTGCAATAACGGATCAGGTAGCTTCGAAGTTTTTAGTATTGATCAAGGAGACAATTAATCATCGTTACCTTGGAACTTTGGTCTTCAAGTTTGTTAAAGTAGTGACCCGCCCAGACTTCTTGCTGATTTTCCTCTAGCTCCCAATATATGTCCACCTTTCGAGTTCGTATACGTTTTCTAGATTTCATCCATATCAAGTATTGGGCATAGGCTAGCACTCCCGCAATCCCAATGCCCTTTGCTGCGAGAATGACTGTGTCATATTCCTCTGCAGGTATATTCTGGCCGTGTGGACCATCGAGACTAATTCTTTGATGTGGCGCTCCATTCGCGAGTCGTAAAGTGAAGCCTAGTTTAGTCTCGATGAGGAACGTTATTGTGCTGGAGAATGTCTGAGTAAGATCTTCCTCCCACCAAAAAATCATGAAAGGGTGAGATTGAAATTTATCATAAGCTTGAAGAGTCTCCGATTGTACATAGAAAAATTGCCCTGGTTTTGGGTGGAACCGTCCTTCCAGATCAACCTTGACTTCGACTGCCCGTTGGTATTTTTGTATATGAAAATTATGGGTTCGTGTGCCAATATTGTGCCTTGAAAGCCTGTACGCCATATGCAACATCCATAGACAAAGCGCGATGGTGGGATATATATACCTCTCCCAACCTAGTGGAAATAAATGCCAAAATGTCAATCCAAGAACCAATATAGCAAGGAACTGATGGAGCCGAAAGAAAACTTCAAAGACACGCTTTCGGATAGGGTAGATTGACGAAGCAAAAATAACAAGCATTGTAGTTGAAGCCTAATCATATGTTAATCTTCTTGTAAATTCAATATAATGCGAATAAGATCGTACAAATATCCCTGTCTTGGACTGAATAGAGCGACTATCGTATCCTTTTGACGCTATAGCCAAGAACATGTGTATAAAACTATGAAGGATAGCCATTCTCCCGATCCAGTGATGTGCAAAAAAGTAAGAGGTTAGTGGTATGTTAACAATTTTGGCAATAACGCTTGTACGCTCTCCGAGGAATAAAGGAAGCATATTGAAGCAAGCCATAAAGCCGGCTCGGGATCTTGCTGCATTTACTGTCAAAGGTGGGAGAAGAAGGCATAATCCATTTGCAATGCCATATAACACAAGCAATAAGAATTGGAATCTCGTTATACTATTGTAGTAGCGTCGCGGTATGAAAATAGGGTAAATTAACTGGCTCAAAAAAAAGTATCTGAAGTATATAATCATTACAAGTAGGATAAACGTAGCGAGGACGCATCCGGCAATAGACATGCCATACACATAGTATGTATTCATAATGAGAATCGTGTAGAAGGTTGTCCAAGAAGCGATGTTTAGCTTATTGTGATAGATATACCAGCCATCACCGAAACCCAATTTCTTTGATTTAAAAGCATGAAACTGGATTCCGGGTTTGCAAAAGCCGAATCTGATTTTAAGAATCGTTAGTACTTATAAATATCTCAGCTCGAGCTCCCTTCTGGAAGTTAAATTTTGTAGAGCACTATGGCTGACAGAGGTGGTAACGATCAAACTCAGCCTCAAACCCCAAGCACCGAGAATAGACGGGTCACAAGATCACATAGTCAGATTCTGCGAGCGCAAGCTGAACAGGCGCAGCAAAATGTGCAAGAGCAGAACAGCGTACCGCTTGCGCAAGGCTCTCATCAGAATCAGCAAGCGCAAGCTGAACAGGCGCAGCAAAACGTGCAGCCGCAGACATCCTCGCCTAGCCAAACTAGTCGAACTACAAGATCACAAAGCGCTCATCAAAATCAGCAGGAACAAGCTCAGCAAGCGCAGCAAAATGTGCAACAGCAGAACAGTGTACCGGTTTCGCCTACCAATAGGCGCACCACGAGATCGCAAAGCAATCACCTAAATCAACAAGAGCAAGCTCAACAAGCGCAGCAAAACGTGCAACCGCAAAACAGTGTGCCGCTTTCGCATCGTCAAAATCAGCAAGAGCAAGCCCAGCAAAATTTACAGGAGCAAAACAATTCGGAGAATAGACGCACCACCAGAGCGCAAAGCCATCAAAATCAGCAAGAGCAAACTCAACAAGCGCAGCAAAACGTACAGCCGCAGACATCCTCGCCTAGCCAAACTAGACGAACTACAAGATCACAGGGGCAAAGTCAGCCACGGCAAAACCGAAGTCGACGAAGAAGCCAACAAGGTCCACGGGTACAACATTCCCCAGGGCAGCAGCCACTCGATAGTGAAGTCCAGCGGCCAGGACCGCAACATCCGCATATTTTGGGAGCCGCAAATCCGCAAAATGGAGAGGGCAGTAATGAAGGTAAGAAGGAAAATGTAGTGATTTGTTGAAATGATAATAATTGGGGCTTTGATTTAGGTTATCCAGATGTGAGACTTGTAGTAACCACTGCATCGCCCACTCCAGGCTCAAATTCTACATCAAGCAATTCGAATCAACAGCATCCCGTATACGAACAACAAAACGGCTCATCGCTTGTGCAACCTACACAATCTCAGAATGCACCTGTTAATCCCAATAACCATGACACCATAGCTCAAAATAATCAATCAAACAGTCACAGGCAAGTGGCCCCCTCTCATGAGATCCAAGTTCTCCCGGTTATCGATGAGCAAGGCTCAGATTCGGAATCAACAATGATAAATAGTGTCGCGCCATCTGGGGCATCCTCTAGAATGTCCTTTGTACTGGATGGACCTGGAAACGCGCAACCAAACGGAGGCGCACTAATATCTGGAGGGGTGCCAGTTACGAGTTTTGGGCCATCGAGGACGAGCCAAGCGGCGCAACATCCCAACTCTCGAGGGGTTCGGCAACTGCAACCGCCACCCCCGCAAGGCGAAATTGGTGACGAAGCAGAAGAAGTGGAACCATTGGAACCATTGGAAGAACTTCCACCACTTCCCGGATGGAGCCAAGCTGAAGGTATTCCGGCTACTAATATAAGTCCATGGTGCGTCATTGAAAAAGATCGTACCACGGGACAATGGATACAGAAAAGAATAGTCGCTGTAGTAAA
>JAJSPD010000095.1:0-152940 GCA_021307315.1 Bisporella sp. PMI_857
AATTGTCTCACCGTTACAGTGTGCTACCCAAGCTTTAGCATGTGCCGCCCTATCGCGGTTCCCTGCGCCACACGTGGACTGTAATTTCTAAGTTAGAAGTTAACCTAATAGCATTGGGTGAAATGAAGAAATGATACCTCATAAAAACTCAACAGTTTAGTAGCGGTGTAAAGAGTATCATCTTGGGCGTTGGATGGCAGGCTCAATTTGGACGACATGTCGTGCAAGGCTGCCACATAATTTCTCAAACCTTCCTCCACCATCCATCTTTTTCCATCACGATTCCCAACGGTACCCATAGAAACTGCAAGAAATACCCTCTTCAGTGTATCATTCTTCTGATATAAATCAGGAATGCTATTGGTCCACCAGCCAAGAGTTGACTTTGCAGCGTTTGCCGAAAGTGACCGGCTTCCAGGGAGGTATTCATCCCAGAATAGCGCCACGTATTTATTTTCGTAAGCAGAATTAGCCAAGGAGTCAGGAAGTGTGATTTTTGCTACTGGTTTATTTTGAACGGTTGAGTTAACAAATATGAGTTGTCTCCCATAGCCGGCACATTCAATTCCAGCCTTTTGGCATCGGCTACAAGAGGGTCGTTTCAGATCACACTTCTTTGAATATTAGCTAGGACTATATCACAAGCAGGATGTTGTACAGCGTACACCTTTCTTTCGTTTCCGACATGTATTGCATGCCTGTGATCTTCCAGGAACGCCAACCATCTGCTCTGCTAGCTGAATGGTGGGTCGCCTTCAGAAATCTGTGGTTAATCTAAACTCGAACTTCATGCAATGTCGCGCAGGATGAAGACAATTTGAGCTTAGTTTTGATCCTCCCATTCAGTGATGTGGTAAATTAGGTCGTAAGGCTTGTCACGAATCAATTTTTGTTTGGTTTGTTGTCAAAGTAGTGCAATGAACGCTACTCGGCTAATTAAGGTCCCCTAACTGGCATTGCACTCAAAGATCAAAGTTGGGAGGTTGGTGCGCTGGCTTTTGAGAATGTAACAGTGCCAAAGGATGATTTAAAAAGACAATGTAGATCAATTGACCTTGAAAAAGCAAGCTTTTTCACGTGACAAGGATGACCTACCTTGCTCTCACCCTGCTAAGCGAGACCTAATCGGGAAACATTCTGCGCGGCGATCTTACGTAGTTGAGGCGCGAAGGATTAAACTGTCAGCCTAACTCAACTTAATCTCCTCGAGAGCGGCGAAGGGGAGTAAGGAGGATCGCATTTTAGAAATGATCATCATTATGGTGACCCTGTTTCGTTGCTTGCTTCGGAACGGTAGCACTATTCAATTTTTTTCGAAGGTAAAATATATATTGTTGTGATTACCCTCCGCAGAGAGTACCCTCTTCACAACGGCCTTGATATCACTTGGGATAAGGTTATTGTCGGCAATATATTACCCAGCAAAATCACACAATATGCTTACACTAAACTTTTTTACTTTGGTTTTTCTGCTTTCGTCCCAATTGATATCTATAGCTCAATCATGCGCACCTCAAGCTCCTGCCAATAACACTGGATCGAATCAGTTCCCACAGCTAATTCCTGGAAGTAATGAGCCTGCAGACCCAGCAACCACGGGTTTCGTTCTTAATCACTTTGCGCTGAATGTCAACAACATTACAAGAAGTATCGACTTCTACACAAAAGTGTTCGGTATGCGGCTCATTTTCAATTTTCGGGCAACGGAGAAGCTGTCAATCGCATACTTGGCTCATAGCCACGGTGGAAAAAATGGCACTGCATATCAAACAGTGTCAGAGCTTAACCGGAACAAGAACAATATGGAAGGTCTCATCGAACTACTTCATTACGACGATCCAGCAGAATCCTTAGATCCATCGACCAAGGCTCCCAATACCTTCTCTCACATAGGCTTTGTCGTGCCTGATCCTGTCAAAGTTGAAAGACGCTTAAACGACTATGGAGCCGAGATCATCAAGGGCATTGGCGGACTTCCAACAGATGAGAATCTGGAGATCATTGCAAACTCATACGGGCTTGGAAATCTTTTTAGAACGAACAGGGAGGAAGCCATTGCTATTCTCACCCTCTTGACCAAATCGGTTCCTGGTGCCAATGAGACGATCTATGTTCTAGATCCTGATGGCAACTTCATTGAAGTGCAACCCCAAGAACTACTACAGTTGCCATTGTGAGATTCAGCCTTGTCTCTCTGATTATGGCTACAATTTATTGAAAAGTATGGCTGCTATCACGAAAGGGTGTGGTCTTTTGAGTATTCTTGCTTCTACTATACGATATAAAACTATATATCCTCTCATATCGTTCTATATTATTGATTTGCTGTATATTATTATGGAGTACTTAATTCTCAAACTGCATAGTTAACTTACAGAACCAATTTCGGAGTCTATCTTTGGATGTGGAAGCTTACTGGTCCGTTCTCACATAGCTTAAAACTCGTTTTGTCGAAAGATGTAGAGCAATGAGCATGAACATTACTTTCCAGACCTGGTTATGCATATGTATTATAATAATTATAGTACAGGGTCAGAGACGTGCTTAAGTGCTATTTAATATTTACAATGCTTACCAAAAACAGATCAGGTAAATGCAGGGCGCTCTTTTGGCAAGCCGCTAAACAGGAGAGTGTGGTAGAAGGGTCAAGGCTTGCCTTGTGGACCGTGAATATCGCTAGCTACAGCTGGTCACATTCTGTAAGTATAATATTATTTTAGCATTACTGCGTAATTGGTCTTTCGTCTACCTGTTCTGGATGTGTTAAGGTCAATGTTTTCGAGTTTCAACACTAGTTATGCACGTTGCTGCGGGCGTGGCACAAGTTTTGAGGCGCGAACAGAACCCTGCTTATTGGTGTAAATATTGTGCCTCAAGAATAAAGCAGCTTCAAATTTTAAGTTAGCGGAAGTTCAATGATTATTGATTGAAAATTCGCGGCTTGGATAGGAAACGTCGAGTTGAAAGAGTATACAGTTCGGAAATTGGGAAAGCTTGATTGTTGAGGGAAAACCAGCCGAGAATGATCGCAGCCGCATACTTGAGCAGAAATCGAACCCAAGAAGAGCCCGAGCAGAGCCCAAGCCATCACAATGCAGGTACAATTTTGGGGCTCCGAGGTGAGCAGTGGCCTGGAAGCAATAATTCTGCAATGATCGCTTTCTTAAACATGTGTAGTTGTATTAGGGGTTAGACTGTGTGAGTGGATGAACGGATGAAGAAGGTGCAATAGAACTGTTCAAATGTATTGGATGATTTTCGAGTTTGCGATTCCGACGGTTTGGTTCACCCTTGAGATTTGATACGAGCGACGGGCCTAAATGTCGCAAGTTGACCCCCTGCATGTTTGGTGACCAGTCGTGATAGGGGATGTGAGGAGGTATATCTCCGTCAATAATCAATTGTATGCCTTCTCAATACCTGATATTCTTTTGGCTCGTACTGAATGCCTACGTGAATTTTTTTCTTCTTTTGAAATTTGCTGAGGTTGCAAAATAATATCACTCTATTAAGTGAACTGTCTATTGACACAGAGCAGAAACGACATGTCGACATTGTCAACCAACAATATCATATCTTCCGTGGAAGCCCAGCAGCTTATCCAACGGATCGCACGTGGTTATGGATGGATTAGCCAGAGGGCGCGTGATGCGAGTGATAAGGAAGCTCTTGAGGCGATAGAAATGCTCCAAGAAAACCTTGGGATTGCAGTCACAATGTGTGCGCCATGTAAATGGTCTATTAGCAACTGTTGACAATTTCATAGACTAGCAACGAACCTCTACAAAAGCAAAGCTCGATTTGTTTTCGAATTGATCCAAAATGCTGAAGATAACGATTATAGGAGAGCTGCACCCAGCGCCACTGAGCCATATACCAAGTCCACGGTATGCCCCAACAAAATAGTTACCGATCCTAATGAAGACGGATTTACCACGGAAAATGTCGTAGCAATATGCAAGGTTGGACAGAGCACTAAGAAAAGGGCTGGTGCGCAGCAGTATATTGGGGAAAAGGGTATCGGATTTAAGTCCGTCTTTATGGTTGCATCAAAAGTTCATATCCAATCAGGGCCATTTTCATTCTTCTTCGAACATCCACCAGGAGAGCGGGGGATGGGCTTGATAACCCCAGTGTGGGAACCTGCCGAAGTGGCTTTGCCAGAACCTTTGACTCGTATAACATTAACACTCCACAATGAAGTGGGCTATCCAGAACTACTTTCGCAATTCGATGCTCTCCCTGACGCTTTGCTCCTCTTTTTGAACAAGCTTGGTTCAATTACGATTGACAAAATCGAATTCGGTGGAAGGAGCGCAGAGTCTACCACATTTTCATGCACTCTGGATGAATCCTCTAGACGGGCGACTATAAGCAAGGTCCAGCGTAAAGGTTCCGAGCACCTAAATACGCCTCCGAAGCACTACCACATTACGCGGAAGTTACTAGAGGATTTACCACCGGATAAACAGCGAGACTCTGACATCGCAGAAGTAATGCTTGCATTTCCTCTTGACGACAAATCCAAGCCCATCATTGGTTACCAGGAGGTTTATGCTTACCTTCCTATCGGGAACTTTGGGTTTTCCGTGAGTGAATCTGAGCTTCATATGTATACGAGACTAACGACTTGAAGTTTCTTATTCAATCCGACTTCATTACACAGGCCAACCGGCAAGATGTGATGGAAAGCAGTCAACGAAACAAGAACATTCTCGATGGCATAGCTCGGGCATTTCTGGACGCTGTATTTCAGTTTTGTAATCACCCTACCCTTCAGTATATGTGGCCGCGATATATCCCACTGGAAATTTCTAACCCTTTCTGGGTACCCCTTAAAGACAGGATCTACGAGCATCTTAAGGGGCGTGCAGTCTTACGTGGACGTAGTCATGGGCCTCTTCGATTCATCAGTCAGCTAAAGATAATAGAGGATGACTTTTTAGATAATTCAGGCAACCCCCTTGTTGCTGATTTGGACGAGGAAATGTACCTTGCATCAGAATACCAAAAGGAAGATAGAGCGGCTCTCAGCAGACTGGGTCTAGGTATGCTTGACATTACTGCTGTAGTAGCACGTTTCCGACACGATCTAAAACAGCCAAGCTCCAGGTCCAGGTTCAAATCACCAGAAACAAATGAGAGCTGGCATACGAAGACTGCGAAGCTTTTGCTGCGGCCTTTTGAAGAGAAATTGGAATCTCCGACACCAGATACAATCCGAGGACTTGCATGTATCCCACTGCAAAATGGGAACTGGACAGCAATTACTGATGGCGCTGTATTCTTCCCTCGCATCGATGGGATACTTATCCCAACTGATCTTGGATTAAGAATCGTCGATGAAAAATCTACCACGAACCCAACAAGGAAGAAGCTTTTTATTACCCTTGGCGTTGAACCTGCCTCGATCCAAGACGTCAGAGCACTCATCCTAGCACGCTATAAGAAAGAAAGCTTCTCCATCGGCTTTGAGACATCTTTAAGCGATCTCCATTTTCTTTATTCAACCTATTCTCCTGGTGTAACACTTAAGCTCCGAGAATCAACTTCTCTATGGGTATTTAATCATCGGGACCATCGAGTTCACGATGGGGAAGACTTGTACTTCCAAAGTGACAAAGAATATGATCTCCAGGAGCTTATGGGATCGGTCTTGGAAGTAGCGCCATACAATAGTGACATGATTGGCTCTTTCATCCATCCTGAGTATCGCAAGAGAATCGAGCCTCTTCCGGTAAAACGCAGCGGATCCCACCCCACATTCAAGGCCTGGTTACATGAATCCGTTGGTATACTGAACCATCCACGACTCGTAGACGCCAAAGATCCCGTGCAACTGTCACCAATCTTCCGGTACATTATTGAAGCACGTCCGGAGAAGTTGTTGGGGACCTTACGGGCGCATTGGGCTTCCTACACGACTGTGATGAGTACTGGCTTGGCATCGAAAATATCTGAAGCTGTGGTTCCTAGCACGAACATTGGGTCAAAAGCATTAAAAGAGACTTTCGTCCCGTCGGAGACACTTACAGTTAAATGTGGCGAGTTTCTCGACAAACAGAACTTCCCTTTCCTGAAACTGGAAAATTAACCGGATATTGACGGATGGAAATTTCTGAGTACGTTTCACGTAGGGATCGAGGATAGCCTTGATTTCTGGTTGCAAATATTGTATCACTGCAAATTATCGAAAGGCCAATTTAGATATGAGATATACGAAGTCATTCAGCAGAAGGTCTGGGTCTTGGGAACTTCGAGTGAGGACATAAAAAGGGTCCGGTATAAGTTATCTTTCCTTTATCTTCCCCCCTTTCCGCATCTATGCTTCATCCAAGAAGCTTACTAGGCCTCACTTTAGGAAATTTGTCTGTGATAATGACCTCATCCTAGCACCGTCCTCTCAGAAAAGGCCACACTCTTGGACTTCTTCGAGACATTGCCTTTGGGATGCACCGGACTACCTGACAACAAAATGGGCTTTGCTCCCTTCCTTGTCGCATCTTAATACTCCTATCCTTACCGCTTTTTTTCAAAGCACTCTAAGTGTTAGAGATGTTTCTTGGGATGATTTGATTCGCGAGCTCGGAGAACTTAAAGCAAACAATAAGCCAGACATAAAAGCTGTTCGGGATATCTATCTTCGCCTCCAAAGAATATCAACAGATTTGGAGTCAGGAGACTTGGAATCCTTTCGGTGAGAAATAAATGCCTCATGGCTGGCTGAGATGGCTTGCTGACGTGTTGAACTTTAGGGCTTATTTCGAAAAAGATGGGTTGATCTACGATGTGCTGGGCCAAAACTGGACTGCCCCATCAGCATGCCTGTGGTCAAGAGACGCTCAGGTGCCGGGGAAGAGCACAACAAGTGGCCAGTATGAAGATTTGAAGGATTTGTTTGTTGGAATTCTCAAGGTCAAAATCCCCGATTTACATTTGCTTGTTGAAGAGCTCAAACGAGTCGCACAATCTTCACCATCCATCAATGATATCAAGAGTCTTATTTGGCAAATCAATACATTCGCTCCGACCATCAAGGACTTGGACAAGCTGCGCGGATCTAAAATATTCCCCGTAAGGAAGACAAATGGGAGGCTTGAGCTGCGGACGAGACTGGCGAGATTCTCGATTGTTGACCGTCAAGCCTGGGCTGATGCATTTGAAGGAAAGCTGGACTTTCTCGATTTCAGTCTCAAAGAAGTTAGGACTTTGGAACCTTTCTTGTCATGTATGGAGATTGGCGGGTACTTGTCTGAGGTTGTGATTGAAAAATCCTCTTTCCAAGGCATTGTTGGGGGGCCAAGTGCCAAGAGGAGTATGGACTTGCGACGACGCGCTTATGCGCTCTCCCGGTATGTACTCAGTTTTTTGCCTTGAATAGATCCTCAGCTTATGTTTGCAGCTGCGCAACTCACTTCGGCAGCCCTAGGACCAAGAACGACAGTCAAGCCCTCTACCAATTACTTCTCAAAACAAGGGTTTACGAAACGGACGGTATCATTGGAAGTCTTGAGCATACCCTTCTTGGCGAAACCGTTATCGTCGAAGTCAGCAAAACGAAACTTCACATTGAAGAAGACCTGGAGGGTTTGAACATATATGTCCCGAGAGATTCAAATGACCAAGAGATCTGTTATCTTCGGCTGCTTCCCACAAAGCTGTTTAACGAGACAATGATGGCAGAAACCGAGAGCAATTCTACATTGGCGATGGATCCAACAGCTGTTGCGATCATTACGGCAATCTTCGCATCTAGCTACGAAGTCGTCAACTTGGTACTTGAGGAGGCTGGTATTGTTCCAGTGCCATATCGTGACCAATATGAGCAAGAACTTCAGCAATCACTTCCAGACGATGTTGTGCCTAATCCAAGTACTGATCAGCATTGTAGAGCGGAAAGTGAACCCGCACCGGTTGGATCAGGAACACAGTCGGGAATGGCAACTCCTGGAGCTAGTACAGGTTCTGCTCATGGTACCGGCTTCTCTACTACCGCAACTTCTACCTATCGAGCAAGTTATTCTCTAAGTGTTCCATCACAGCCGATTCAGCCCATCAGCAGTCCCCCAAGACCTAGCCCTGAGCCCGTGCTTCCAAACAATGTACGGCACCTATTTACACCTGGAAGTGGCCAAGTAGAGTATCGACGACTACTCGACAACGTTATCACTGCGGCCGTAAATAGAAGAGGAGCATTTCCATCCCAAGGAGCTTTCAATCTCGACGAACTCTTGAACGCTCTTCCGGTGGAGGTGGCAAGGGAAGCAAACCATTACAATTTACCTTTCGGAGTCAGGAATGAGAACCAACTTGTTCATGATATGAAAATTGGAGCGGCTGGAGAGTTTTACGTATGTACATAAGCCATGAATTTTCGGCAAAGATCTGACGTGTGTAGGCCTTTGAGATCCTCTCCCGCCTCGAGACCCCTCTCCTTAATTTCGATCGCTAACTGGGGGAGCAAAATACGCAAGTACGTGACTGTCCATGAGAGCTACCGCTACATGGAAGAATGGCCAGGAGTGGAAACCGCAGATATTACATATGATGATGAAAATGGAGAATTCACGCAGCTTCTGATCGCGAACGGTTACTTGGATGGGGCTATTTGGGCCCCTGCAAAGCCGAAGTACTTCCTCGAAGTGAAAGCGACAACAAAAACATGTGCCACTCGGTTTTTTTTGAGCAAGAGTCAATATGAAAGAGTATATTTCTGTCTAAAAATTAGACTGTTTCGAGGCTAATGAAATTTAGATGCAAGAAATGAAACTCGGCGGTCGCGCTTCCCCTGAAGTCTATATAATCCTTCGCGTTTTTAATCTCGGCAGGGATAATATTGATATGCGACTTTATGTTAATCCGGCTGGAATGGAGGAAAGAGGTGAATTGCGATTCACACCGGAGTCTTACTCTGTGACGCCCCCGGCTTCGTGATAGACGTTGATTCGAGACGAAGAGGCAATATATCAATTATTAGTAGAGAGCACTCTAACAGTTTAGTGATCAAGATAGATATAACACCATATAGCCATCACCATTGAGTTCAAACTATGAATATAGTCCCTCGGAAAACGTCTTGTCATAAGAATGTTGATAACACAAATACACATATTCGAAGGTCACGGGTTCTTACTAATGTAAAGCACCATGGTTATATAAACTAAAATTCCTTGCAACTACTTTTCTTTTCTTTTACTTTTTAGGCATACATAGATAATGCTACGCAATGCATTCGCATTGTCTTGGCACGACCTTATTCTGTTAAGTATTAACATCAAAAGTCAAAAGTCCAAACCCCCCCCCCCTATTCCATCCAGGACAAGGATATTAATCCCTTGAATATTTAGGATGCCTTCTCTATGTAAATGATCCAGCTTTCTGGAGCCAAAAGCTACTTTGATACCAAAACCTTGTTCGGCTAACGGCAAAATAACTGTATTGCTATAAGGGGTATTTAAACCCCACCTATCAACATCTTCAGGCATATCAGCCTAATTGTAGAAAAAAGTTGACGAAGGTAGGCCATGTGTTCCTTAACATGGACTTGCTTGCAAGCGAAATTAACCTGTGCAGAGTTGGCCCTTTCTATTTATTTGTTCATGTCTATAGTGTTAGGATTGATGTAGTGTATGAGGTTGCCAATAAACTCTCCCTGTCTATTAGTCTATATTTATTGCCTCTAGTATCACCTTTAGGACTTGTGCCATCAGTTCACCCTGTTGTACTGGCGTCCTACCTCTCTATATTATCAATTCGTTGTTGTCCTACCCCGCATCATTTCTTGTGGGGTGCAGAGTGAACTTGCCTATCCAACATTACAGGACTAACAATATCCCTGCATTCACTTGGGTTTATCAAATAACTATGCCGTCCCTCAATACTTCCACATTCCTTTTTCGTCCGTGCGTCATTCAAAGAGTTCTTCGCAAAATCCGGATTAACTAACGTTTTATAATCTGTCATAGTTAAAAAAGACTAATAAGAGTACTGTAGCGTTTACAATATTGAAATGCTATTTGAAATGCTAAAAGTTTCTCAAAGCGATGGTGCTAAGAATTAACATGCACGGACGGGAGGGGCTGGAATATTTAGGCATATACAAAGTATATTCAGGATTTACGGCCCGGCTGCTGGCTAATAATTGGAGCGCCTACAATTGATCAAGTATGCACTGCTACTTATAAAATCGAAATGTTGCGAGCTGATCGCCCATTAGAGCATCTAGCTGATTTGCGTCTAATTGCCTTTGTGATCCAGAGGGCCGAGGGAAAAGTCAAGGAGAGGCTCAATAGATGAAGGCAAAAGTAGCTTCACAGTAGGATTTTGCATATTTATAGCCTCTTCCTACTCACAGACTCTGAAGTTTCCTTTATAACTTTATACTGCAAACAACTTCAATTGCCTAAATCATGATCCTGCCTCGGCTTGTTCTAATTTCTACCTTTGTAGTCACTGGCTTTGCAGCTAGTCAAGTGGCTACGATCCAGTTCACACCCGCACCATCTTCCTTACAATTAGTCAGTGCTTCGTATTCTCCATCAATTCGACTAGACTACAAAGACTGGCCAGGAGTCATACGAACAGCTCAAGATCTAGCTCAAGACTTTGGTCGCGTTACAGGAAGAAACGGCAGCGTCTATCTCACGAACAGCACAGCAGCTGCGCCGAGTTCCCCTGTCATAATCGCTGGGACTATTGGGAATTCCAGTCTCATTGATGGTCTTATTGCGGGCGGAAAGATTAGTGTTTCAAACATCAAAGGGAAATGGGAGTCCTATTCTTCGCAGCTTGTCTTGAACCCTATTTCTGGCGTATCTGTTGCTCTAGTGATTGCCGGGAGCGACAAGAGAGGCACGATATATGGATTGTACGATGTCTCACAGCAGATTGGAGTCTCTCCATGGTACTGGTGGGCAGATGTACCAACAATAAAAAGGACTGTTGTCTATGCTGTAGACGTCATCAAAATTCAGGGACCGCCTTCCGTCAAGTATCGAGGCATATTTCTGAATGATGAAGCACCGGCACTTACAGGTTGGATCAGAGCAAACTACCCAAATGGCGTATATGGTCTAGGATTCAATTCGCAGTTTTATTCGAAAGTTTTCGAGCTATTGCTCCGGCTCAGAGCCAACTATCTCTGGCCTGCTATGTGGTCCAGCATGTTCTATGCAGATGATGCCAATAATGGGCCTACGGCAGACATGTTTGGCATCGTTATGGGAACTAGCCACACTGAGCCTATGGCAAGGGCAACGAACGAGGAGGGTCATTTTCTAACTGGTGAGTGGGATTGGGTGGGCAATACTGCTAACGTTAAGGCATTCATGAAGGATGGAGTACAAAGAGCTAAGACATGGGATACTCTATGGACAATGGGAATGCGAGGCGCGGGAGATACGGCATCCCCAACACTTGACGCACCAACACTTGAAACAATTATCAACTACCAAAAGACGCTCCTGCAACAAACATTGAGCGTGACAGATGTATCCAAAGTGCCTAAGATGTGGTGTTTATATAAGGTCTGTCTCCAAAATTGGCCGTGCTGGTTTGGGCTGACTCTTTCCGTTCAGGAAGTTGGAGGATATTTCCAAGCAGGCTTAACCGTACCAGAAGATATCACATTGCTCTGGACAGATGATAACAATGGGAATTTATTGCGCGTTCCACTTTCAAATGAAACCAATCGGGCTGCCGGGGCTGGAGTCTACTATCATTTTGACTATGTTGGCTCTCCGCGCAACTACAAATGGATAAACTCAATTCAGCTCGCAAAAACTTGGGAACAAATGCACCTGGCGTATGAGAGAAATGCGAGGCAGATTTGGATTGTGAATGTGGGAGATCTGAAACCGTTGGTGGGTTAACATTCCTCAATAGTGTTCTTTTTGCAAGCTGAACTTTTGCAGGAGATCCCTATAAACCACTTCCTAGATATGGCATACGATATGGCGAGCTTCGGGACTCCTGCCAGCACAGATGAGTGGTTAAAATCTTGGGCAACACGACAATTTGGATCAAGTGTTGGCGATGCCACCGCTGCCGTGATATCCACATATGGAAAACTTATTATAAGAAGAAAATATGAGCAGCTCAGTACTACTCCATTTGCACTCAGCGTTGCTAATTATGACGAGGCGGAGAAAGTTCTCCAGGAGTGGACTACTCTTTTAAGCACCACGCAAAAGTTATATGATTCGTTAAATGCGGCTACGCAGGTGCCTTTCTTTGAGATGGTGTTACACCCGGTTCTTGCAGGAAAAACGGTGCAGGAGATTTACATCAAGGCGGCTCTTAATGCATGGTACGCGCGACAGCACAGAACAAGCACAAACGCTTTGGCTTCACAAGTTGTAGCAGCCTTTGCTGCTGATGCTTCAATTTCTGCCCGGTATAACGGCCTGCTCAATGGTAAATGGAATCATATGATGGATCAGGTGCATCTTGGGTATACTAGCTGGTTTGTTCTGTCCAGATTTCTCTTTATTTACTGCTGATCTGCGTAGGAATGACCCGGCCGCGAACACCATGCCCAGTGTTTCGTATGTTTCAAGCAGCACAGTTCCAACGGCTGGCATAATGGGTGTCTCTATTCAGGGCAGCGACACTAGTGTCCCTGGAGATCCGGCACTCACCATCATACCTGTGAATCCGTACATGCCATCAAGCGATTATCGGTATATCGACATCTTTACCCGCAATAATGGCTCATTCGCCTATTCAGTAACTTCTAATGTCTCATATGTTACAGTGTCACCATCCTCTGGCACAATATCTTCATCTGGAATCTCGGATGTACGGGCTAATATTAGTGTTAACTGGGCTTTGGCTCCGGCGGGCCTCACCTACGCTCGCATTTCCGTCTCGGGAACTGGTATTAATGGAACTACCCTTACTCTTCCGGTGAACAAGACGAGCGTCCCATCCACTTTCAAGGGATTCGTCGAATCCAATGGAGTAATAGCTTTTGAAGCAGAACATTACCAGTCTGTAACTCCTGGTTTGTCGGCGTCTTATATGATGATTCCCGGCTATGGCCGTACTGTCTCCGGCGTAACTCTTTCCCCTGTTACGTGTCCTTCCCAGACTACATCGTCCGGGCCAAAGCTATCGTATAATTTTCATGTGTTCACCGCTCAAACCGCGAAAATAAGCATATACTTCGGATCGTCGCTCAATGTCGACCCTACCCGTCCTCTCCAGTATGCTCTTTCACTTGATGGTGGTGTAGTGTCTACGGTACAGCCCGTCCCATCAACCAATCTAGGGACAGTACCATCAGGTTGGACAGATGCTGTTAATAGAGCTGGCTGGACCTCAAATATATATCGCACGATGAGTGCAGGTAGCCATACATTAGATATTTGGATACTTGAACCGGGTTTAGTGATTCAAAGGCTTGTCATCGACATAGGAGGAGTCCAGGCTAGCTACCTTGGCCCACCAGAAAGCTTGAAAGTTTGACAATTTTTATTATTTGTCACATCGATTAGTTTAAGCTCATTCGATGATAAGCTGATTGGTTAATTTATTGTCTGATTGGCAAGTTGAATCTCAATGGACTAGTTTGTAAAATTATTGGGCGATCTTTTGAGATCGGAATAAGCATCAGTGTATCAACTTTGAGATCAGGCCGGAATTATAACTCTGTATCCTGGATCTTTGAATGTTCGGCCAGCTGAAGGGACATCCAAGTCAGAACCACGCTCGCCTTACCCAGTGTAAGCTGCCACAGGTCCAACTCTAAACTAACAAAAAGCTGATTCAATGGGCGTTCATTAAAAGGGTTATCCGGCATTACGGTGTGGTGGAGTCCAAAGCGGCAATAATTTAATTTTAAATAGACGACTTCGCTGTATGAAATTGTCTGCTGGGGAAACATGGTGGAAAGGCCGATGAGTGTTTGAAAGTTGCAGCCTGGATCACGAGCATTTGCCGCGTGCCCCGCCACCAACGCACCGCGTCATTCTTACCCTCAACACCACATCAAAGGAGCTATATTTACAGACCATTGCTCGAAGATGATGGTTTGATTCACTTTACCAACGCTTTAGAGTCCAGATTACCGCTTTAAAGGGAAGGATTTCCTCACATCGGAACGAAGAAGCAGAGCCATAAAACAGAACAATGACGTCGTCTTCCGGTCCTGCGAGACCTCCCTCTCCAACCAGCAGCTTCTATGCTCTAAGCGATGACGAGGAAGGGGAGTATAATACGATCACGCATACTTCGAGTGGTAGAGGAGTGAAACTCCTCTTTTCCAAGAGCAAGGTATGGTCAAAAGAACAACCATAGAACTGATCGTGAGTGCGGGGCATGGGCTGATTCTCTCCTAGGTTTACATACACCCCACCCCATCTGCGAAGGACAATATTCCCGGGTACATTGCGCTTCTGCAACAGAAGCCTGCTGCCAATTCACGGCCTACAACTGCCTCTTCGACGAATTCGAAATTGAAAGCTGCAGATTCCTTGCTTTTAGCTTGGCTTCCCGAACACTCCCTTGGGGACGCAAAGGATACGTACGTGAAGGTTGATTTATCAGAGGGTGATTCGCCTCCAAAGCAATCATATCTCGTTCCCCCTCCTCCTACGACTACCATACATACTGGGTCAGTAGGCCACTATGCATTCGCCATCCCAGTGTCCGCAGTTTATAGTTTGTTGGTCAGGCCACCGAGTCTAGGATGGTGGTACGGCTCCGTAATTATCAACCCAAAGGGAGGAGATTCGTTTCCAGCACTATTTTTCCATGATAATGAATGTCCTTCGACGATACTACAGAAGAAGAAACGGACTCGGGAGAGCTTTGATCCATTTGGTGTCAATGGCGAGATGTTCTGGGGTGGCGATGAGGTATTGAGGTGGTTGAGGCGATATGTGACAATTGAGCGAAGTGGAGCTGAGCCAAATATATATCTGGTAGAACCGAGTGCGGAAGATAAGGAGGCATTTGGGGACAAGCCTGTTACGTCTGCAATCGTGCGCCAACCAACCAACGGTATGCGGATTGGAGGTGCAGCTGGCGCAAGTCCTTCTGGCTTGAATGTGACGCGAGATGCGGTAATGGACCCTGTTACAAAATTTGTTAAGGAAGCAGGATGGAATTTGATGGAAAAATTCAGCAAGGTTACGACGTTCACCAGGAGGACTGCTGAGGCGGTGGCTGATAATCCCAAAGTTCCACCTCAGGTGAAACGATTATTGAGAAATGCGGAGGTGCAGACACTACAGGAAGAGTTTGATAGCGCGCGGATTTATCTTGCAAGGTGGGCTATGGGAATTGCGGAGCAGAGCGAACGAGATCGGAACCAGCGAATTTGGACCGCCAAGGATGTTTTAGAATTGGAGGAGACAGATGTAGGAGACTTCGAGCTGCTGGATTCGGAAATGGGCTCATTGTCCATGAAGGAGCAACGAAAGCCAGTGACCTTGAAAGAGTGGAAGACATTTTTCGACCAGAAGACAGGGAGGCTTCAAATCACTGCTGATGAAGTCAAAGATCGCATTTTCCACGGAGGACTTGATGGAGATGACGGTGTACGGAAAGACGCGTGGCTTTTCCTTCTTGGGGTGCACGATTGGCACTCCTCCTACGATGAGAGGAAGGCGGATTTGGCATCACTTCGTGACGAATATGTCAAATTGAAAGGCGCATGGTGGGATCGACTTGTAGATCTCGGCGGGGAAGGAGACGAAGGAGAATGGTGGCGGGAGCAAAGAGGCCGAATAGGTAACATATCTCCAGATATCTGTTGAAAGTAGAACAAATAGCTAACGAGTCCCATTTCTTGGGGTTGCCACGATAGAGAAGGATGTCCACAGAACAGACCGCGGTATACCGCTATTTGCTGGCGAGGATACACCGCATCCAGATCCGAATTCACCTTTCGCAGACGTAGGCACTAATGTCCACTTAGAACAATTAAAGGACATGTTACTTACGTACAACGAATATAACAAGGATCTTGGCTATGTCCAAGGAATGTCAGATCTCTTGGCACCTATCTATGCAGTAATGCAAGACGATGCGATTGCATTCTGGGGATTCCAGCATTTCATGGACAGAATGGAGCGGAATTTCCTGCGAGACCAGAGTGGGATGCGAAAGCAACTGCTTACTCTTGATCACCTAGTGCAACTGATGGACCCAAAACTATATTTACACCTACAGAGCGCAGATTCTACGAATTTCTTCTTTTTCTTCCGGATGTTATTAGTCTGGTTCAAGAGAGAGTTCGCCTGGGCCGATGTGCTACACCTCTGGGAGGTGCTGTGGACGGACTATCTGAGCTCGAATTTCCACCTCTTTATCGCTTTAGCCATCTTGGAAAAGCATCGATCCGTGATTATGGATCATCTCAAGCATTTCGATGAGGTTTTGAAATATGGTATGTACTGGGGAATCAATATTTATCTCGAGAAGCATATTAATGAAAGCTATAGTTAACGAACTTTCAAATACAATGGACTTAGAGTCAACACTGGTCCGCGCTGAGGCTTTATTCAAGCGCTTTCAGCGCACTGTAGAGGCTATCGACAAGAAATCGAACTTCCCAGCGCCAAAGCTACGACAGCGACATACCACGAGAACTGAGTCCGCAGGCTCGCTTTCAAATTCTCCCATTACACCAGCCAACCTTCCTAATCCGCCTTCTCCCGCACATGATCGGCACCCATCAAACGATATAAATACGAAGAGCCAGACCAGCGGCTCTGATGCCGTGACCGTAGCTAACTCTGGAGTCTCTCCATCTCGTACCGGGCAAGTCGATAAGGGAAAGCGTAAGATGAGTAGTGAGGCGCCAAGGACTAGCTCAGAAGAGCTACAAGACCAGAGGCCCAAGGTGATTAGTCCTGAACTAAGAGAGCTGTTGAGCCGAAAAGTGGTGATTCTTCCACGAAAGACCGTAAGAAAGAACGGTGAAGGTATGTCTAAGGCTGGAAGATAGGGTAGGGTGATAGCATGGAACTCATTTCAAATCGGGTGTATATATTTTGGCGCTTTGGAATGGATTGAGGCGTTTAAGTCATAGCATAGGTGGCAAGACAATATTTATCACTGGCCGATAAAGAGCATGGTAAGGAAAGCAAAATCACCCATTTATGTTCTGGTTGTTCACATCGGAAAGCTCTACAGAGAAGTATGTATTTCGACATGCGCTCGCAGTGTTGCTCCATTCTTAATATAATATGAAATACACTCAATAATTCCTGAATATACAATCTACCCATATATTACATTCTATCCATAGAACCGCCTAAAGAGATGATTGGCCGAGCATGCAATACATAAAATCCGCCAACCTATATCATCACATCATATCAAACCTTGCCAAATCGTTTTCATATAGCGGTATCGTATTCGGGTTCCCTGCTAAGTAATTATCAAAAAGCATCATCATGTTATCCGTCGTGTCCAACTGAATGCTCGTCCAGTCTTCCGGAGGCAGACTCTGCCAGCTCGAATCCTCCAGGAAATTCACCGTACCGTCTTGTCCCATATACCCTCCTCCAGCTTTTGGCACTACAATTTGTGGCTGGGATTGCGGTTGCGATGGTATTGATGGAGCAGGTGGGATGGTGTTGCGGAGGTTTTGTTCGATGCAAGCCTGCGCTCCCTTGAATAGCACTTTGCATATTCCGGCGATGCGTTTCGCGCCTGTTGCTCTCACAGACGCGTCTTGCAAAGAGTCGACGACCTGCGCCAGGAGAGTCATATCCTCGTGGTCCGTGTTTAGAATTGCGGTGCCGAGAATGACGATAAATGGAGTGAATGGCGAGAATGTGAGAGCCCAGTCTACATATGATTTGATGGCGTAGTCGCGGCTGCCAAGGAACCGAGAACACAATGTTTGGTGCAGCGTGAGACCCTCGCGGGCCACAGCAATGCATTCGTCGGAGAAGCGAAGTGGATGCGGACTAGACGAAGGAATCGAACGGTAGACAAGAGTAAGGTTAGCCATTATTGTTACTTCGGTGTCGAGGAAGGGCTCTCTCTGCTTTTCGGTCATTTTGGTAAATTGTTCCTAGATCAAACTATTAACATCCATCGTCTATCTAGGGGAGTGCATTGTGGAAATAAATACTTTGCAACGGCGCCGTAGTTTCAATAGCTCCTCGCCGAGTACTCGAGCGATAGCAGCTTTCCGTTCTGGAGATTGAAGCTGCCCCTGCGCCGAGTAGAGCTTTTCATATATCTGGCCCTGCGCTCTCGCAAAATCGAACCATATGACCATCATATCATAGAAAGGATATGTTGGCACTTCGGGGTAGCCAGTGGTTATGTCATAATCCGAGAAATTCGGTGTTCTCCCAAGATTGAGAGCAAACCCTTTGTCTAAAATGTAGGCAAGCCAGAACCATGTTTTCTTCATATTCAGTAGATCGTCTTCTGGATCATTCTTAACTCGGTGAAGACCACAGTCCAGGCATATCCGCGCCGCCATAGATATCAACCTCCATGCTAAATGATGATCTGGTCGCGTAATTGCTACGTAAGTCTATGAAAACAACTAGTCAATTTTCTTATATTCATACCTAACCAACAGTAGCTTTAGAAAGCTCGCTTACAGCAAATAGTAATGCCTCGATATTAAAGATCGAAGGCTCCAGAAATGGCGTCAATTTTGTGAGTGTGGATGTGATATTTTGTTGACACATTGAAATTGCCTCTGGAATAGAAGTTGGATCCACATTGCATAATTCGAAACTTTCCTGACTAGCTGATTGTAAAACACCCAGCAGGCCGCAATTGGCAACTATAAAATCCGCAATTGAATACCCCTCTACTGGAAAGTATACTCTCTGGCAGATTTCCTTGAATCGATCTATATCTGCCATTGGCGTACATAAAAACAACTCATCCGGTAGGGCTAATGGTAGATATCAATAATGGGACGGTAATATGCCAAGGCTAGATCCTTAACGGACATGGCACTTACCATCAATTAAACGGAATACTGACAGGGCGATCTCAGTAGATATCATCGGCAGCCCAGGATTGTATTTGTTGCCATTGTGAAAATACGCTTCTTTCGGCGCGTGTCGAAGTGAGTGTAAAACCGACGGCGTGCTCGCATTCGTTTGGGATGCCGGAGAGTTATTCGAATGAAGCGCATCAAGAATTTTGCCCGCTTCCTCAGAGTGGGCCTCGAAAGAGGACTGTCCAAGATAGTGATTGCTATCACTAGCAACACTAGAACTCTCCTTAGCGTCTGAGCTGGGAGATGTGGCATCGTATCTGACTAAGCCCACTGCTAAGTGGGAATGTTGAGGTTTTGGCAGGTCTTCTCTACTCAAACTTGAGATGGATGTTTGGAGCTGCGCCAGACGCGCATTGATAATCTCTAGCTGCTCCTCGCTTGCAAATGGGTTAGTTTATGATAAAGAAGTATAGCAGGGGGTATTAAAGCGTACTATTTAGGGGATATTAATACCCGTTGCCGCTTCTGCGTGGGCTTTTCTGCGGTTCTGCAAGGAATATTTGAGGCTTGACAGGAGGAACATGGATCCAACCTGTCACAGCGAATCTAGAAGAATCTACTTTAGTGTTCTATTCTGCTTTTTCCATTTTTCATTTTTCATATAGAACCAATCACCTTTCTAGATCTACATGCTTGACATGCTCTGAGACCAGTACTGAATGTGGATTGGTCTTGGCTCAGAGCCTTCTCGTCGGCTCCACTCATGGCTTCGGGCTTTTGTGTCGCGAGATTAAAAAGCTATGGTGGTACCAGAAGGGGGGTCAATATTAATTTTGAAGAAATGCAGGAAGGCGTGAGCTCGTGGAACGACGAAGAGTGCAACGCACTCTGGTAAAAACACAGAAACGCAGCCGGAGGCCGTGGAATGCGTGCCAAGCGTCTTGTCAAACATAAGACTCTCGCGCTATTGCTCTTTCGAGAATAGCCTCATTTTAGCCGAGACTTCCCCTTATATGATTCGGGTGTCCGTGGCCGCCGTCAGTCAGCCTTTTCGTCATGGAAATTTGACCCCAAGTCCCATCAACACAGTACCAAGAGAGGCTGCCTGAATTAATACCATGTCGGTTGCTAGTCAGATGCAGCCAAGATTTCATGATGACTCCTCAACGAGATATAAAATATCGATCGAAAATGGCGGGATCTCCATTAAATGCCCTATAAAGAAAGTTGAACCAACGATTGTACGGGAAGACAGGCAGAACCACAAGCACGATGGATGAGAAAACGCGACAGCCCTCGGATAGTAACTCGACGATCGAGAGCGTGGAAGAGAATCCTCCTGGAGAGAAGAGTGGTTCCATACATGATTACATAGTAAGAATCCAAGAGCTATATTCTGAGTTGAGACTGATTCTTTCAGCGTATATTTCAGTATGCGGACAAAACAGATTGGATCTTGAATGTTATATCGCTGTTGACTTGTATCGGTTCAGGCGTAGTTCTACCCTTAATGACTGTTGTATTTGGAAATTCTATAACGTTGTTCAATGACTTTTCTGGACCCAACACAGCAAAATTTCGCCGAGAAGTCTTAAAGATGGTGTAGGTCTTTCCTCTGGCCAATTTCGTCTATTCTGACCAAGACAGTTTGTGGTTTGTCTATCTTTTCATCGCAAAACTAGTTTTGACATACGTCTCAATGGTCACGATATCAATATCGGCCATCAGAACAACCAGAAGCCTTCGTCAAGCCTTTATGAACAGCATGTTGCGAAAAGAGATCTGGCATTTTGACCATCAGGACTCTAGTGCCGTAGCTGTTCTAGTTAGTAAGCAGTTCAATTCCACCGTCTTCCCTCGCAAGAAGTTCACTAACCTGGATTAATAGCTACGAATGGAGCTCGGATCACGAAGGGCATATCGGACAAGCTTGCCATAACTATTCAGCAATCAACCACCTTCTTTGCAGCTTTTATTGTGGCTCTAGTAGTTCAGTGGAAATTGACCCTGATTACTATAACCATCGTACCCGTGATAGTTATCACAACTGGAGTTTGTGTTGCGCTAGATACAAAGGTCGAGTCCAAGGTCATGCGCACATATTCAAGAGCAGCATCTATGGCCCAGGAAGCAATATCCACAATTCGAACAGTCCATGCCTTTTGGGCACAATCAAAGATGCTAACAAAGTACGACGTATATTTGACTGAAGCCCATACCGAGGGTCGGAAAAGGTCCCTCATCTATGCTATCATGTTTTCCTCTGAAACATTCTTGATTTACTCCATGGTTGCCCTAGCGTTCTGGCAAGGTTATAGAATGTTCATCAGTGGCGAAGTGTCTAACGTTGGAAAAGTCTTCACTGTTGTGTTTTCAGTCATCATGGCGGCAACCACTATCAGCGCCATGGCTCCTCAAATCCCGGTCCTTACGAATGCGGCCGCTGCTGCGTCAGAGATTTTTGAGTTGATTGACGAGCCTACAAAACTAGATCCACTCTCCAAAAGTGGCGAGAAACCCTCGACGTGCAAAGGCCAGATTGAGGTAAAGGATGTACATTTCTCCTACCCATCGAGACCCAGCGTCAAAGTGCTAAAGGGGCTTACTCTTTCAATCCCTGCTGGGAAAACTACAGCGCTAGTTGGTGCTAGCGGTTGCGGGAAGAGTACATTAGTCGGTCTTCTAGAGCGGTGGTACGAGAGAAATTCTGGCACAATCGAGCTCGATGGCCTCGATATAGTTAAGCATAATACTCGCTGGCTTCGAAGCGAGATCGGGCTCGTTCAGCAAGAGCCTGTTCTGTTTCAAGGAACGGTATTCGAAAATGTTGCCAACGGATTCAGGGACAACCAAAAGGCTCTTAGTAAGCAGGAACAACTTGCCTTGATTAAAGTAGCCTGTCAAACAAGTAACGCGCACGAGTTTATTACGGAACTACCAAATGGTTATGATACCGATGTGGGAGAATCAGCTGCGCTCCTCTCTGGTGGTCAACGCCAGCGTATCGCAATTGCACGAAGCATTGTTTCAAATCCCAAGATTTTGTTGCTTGATGAAGCAACCAGTGCGCTAGATCCAAGGGCCGAAGGTATTGTCCAGAATGCTCTTGATCAAGCTGCTGTAGATAGAACTACTTTAGTGATCGCTCATAAGTTGGCAACCATCAAGAACGCCGATAACATTGCCGTTATCTCCAACGGAGTGGTTGTCGAGCAGGGAACACATGACGACCTACTCCTTGCCAATGGACATTACGCTAAGCTTGTTGCTGCTCAGGACATCGGTGGTACGAATGATTACAATAGGGGCAGCGATGTCTCACCAGAATCTGACGCGGGGCAGATTGAAAAGACTGACCACCTCACTCAACAAACCTCTCTATTCAAGCCGTCAACCCAAGGCCAGGAAGGCGAGAAATCCGAAGAAACAATCGCAACAATGGGGTACTCCCTGCTCAAATGCATCTGGATAATGTTCGCTGAGAATAAATCCCTGTATCCCTTGTACGCACTGTCCGTATTTTGGAGCCTTGTAATTGGAGCAACATATCCCGGCCAGGCGGTTATTTTCTCGCGCATATTCCATGTATTCACTCTTGAAGAAGCTGAAGGACGGAAAAAGGCCAACTTTTGGTCCCTAATGTTTTTTGTAATCGCGCTAGGTAATTTGTTTGCGTATGCCGCTATTGGAGCAATCTCCAATACGATAGGGCAGACGGTCACCCATCGTTATCGGAAAGAGATCTTTCAAAATATGTTAAGACAGGATATGGACTTCTTCAGTCTGCCTGGAAATACCTCTGGAGCTCTGACTTCGAAACTCTCAAGCGCTCCTTCAACCTTGCAGGATCTGCTAAGTTTCAACATATGGCTCATTCTAATTGTCATTATTAGCGTAACTTCTAGCAGCATTCTGGCTTTAGCGTTTGGCTGGAAGCTCGGGCTCGTGGTGGTATTCGGCGGTTTACCTCCTCTTATTCTATCGGGTTATATCCGCATTCGACTGGAGACATTCCTCGAGGCCAAAAATTCTGCACGTTTTGCCGAAAGCGCAGGTATTGCAAACGAGGCAGTCAATGCTATCAAAACAGTCTCCTCCTTGACGCTTGAGTCGTCCATTCTTGCTCGATATGAGGCTTTACTATCTGGAATTGTCAAAACCTCGATTACTACACTTTTGTGGACACTTGGCTGGTACGCCTTATCTCAATCGCTAGAGTTCCTGGTAATGGCATTGGGGTTCTGGTATGGCTCTGAACTACTCATCAAGGGCGAGTACACCATAACCCAATTCTTTGTCATCTTTATCGCCGTACTCTTTGCGGGTCAACAAGCCGCTCAATTCTTCGGTTATACAACCAGCATTACTTCTGCAGGTGGAGCTGCAAACTACATTTTGTGGCTGCGATTTCGTAAGCCGGTCATGCAGGAGAATATCAGCAACCTGGACCAAGGCCCCAGTGATGAAGGTGGAGATATTTCACTTTCAGAAATGAGCTTCAGGTACCGACGGACCACGGCCAGAGTGCTCCGGGAAATCTCTATGACCATTAAACACGGTGATTTCGCTGCATTCGTGGGCCCATCTGGCTGCGGGAAATCAACAATGGTATCTCTCCTCGAACGATTTTATGATCCCACATCCGGTGCCATACACTTTGATGGTAAAGACATCTCTACGTTCTCACCACGATTGTATCGGCAAAACATCTCCCTCGTACAGCAAGAACCAACCCTTTACTCTGGATCCATTTCTGAGAATGTCTCTGTTGGTCTCGAAACCGAAGCGACAGAAGAACAAATTCTCACCGCATGCCGACAAGCCAACGCCCTCGAATTCGTCGATTCTCTCCCAGAGGGTCTCGCAACACCATGCGGAAATCGTGGCCTCCAGTTTTCTGGCGGTCAGAAACAACGTATCGCCATCGCTCGCGCTTTGATCCGCAAACCTCGTCTTCTATTACTAGACGAGGCAACGAGTGCGCTAGATACGCAAAGTGAGAGGATCGTACAGGAGGCGTTGGATCAGGCGAAGGAAGGGCGCACTACTATCGCGGTAGCGCATCGATTGAGCACGATCAAAGGCGCGGATGCCATTTTTGTGTTTGGAGATGGGAGAGTGGTCGAGCAGGGGACGCATGAGGAGTTATTGGCTAAAAGAGGCCGGTATTATGATATGTGTTTAGCCCAGAGCTTGGATAGGGACGTTTCGTGATGGCAATGGCAGTGGTTATGGCTTCTAATTTCAAGCTGAGTTTCATTTGTACATTTCATTCAAATCTGGCGTTACATGTATATTATTGTATTGGGTGTGAAATTTTCACATAATAGATTGGGCTAAGTTTGAAGATATAGATAGATATACTGTAAATGAGTTTTTTTGCACAGCTTAAGCAGCCTAATAACTCTATATATGATGCTATTTACCGTTTTTTATGCGCCTTTATCGTCAGCCATTCATGATCCATGATTGATCTTCCATCACTATACTCATCTTCTTCTAGGCGTTTCCCTTATTCGACATGGTTGATAAAATTGCGCGCGGGTATATCGCCAGCTAACCACCTGCCACATGCTGCTTGATTCTGCTGCTAATATCATCGAGCCACTCCCCACTTGCCGCAGACTGCGCATCACATCTTCCCACCCTACCTTCTTCGCGCCTTCCCGATAGTGCTTTCTTTGTAACGCGACCACTGCGCTTCGATAGATGAAAATCTCAAATCGTAGCTCTCCGCCTACAGGAGTCACAAGGCATCTCTTGGACTTCTCGGATCTACGCTAGTTAATAGGGCCAGATGAAGGGCTAATATCATCTATTGTCCTACCTCTAGGCTCCACCCAATTATATTCCGCCATTGCGTCACCACATTCAAAATTATTGTATCAATCTTATGTACCAAATCATTTATTATAGATGCACGCTACTGAACAACAGTCAGTTTCATTTTCACCTAGTATCTTGACCTTGTATCTTGATATCTTGAAATTACTTCGCCCCAACATACATTAAATGTGGCAGGAGTCTCCAACAAGCCTGTCCATTACCGTTCTCCTTCCCTTTAAAATCCTCTTTCGCAAAGAGCCCTGGCGGGAGCCACTACTAGAAACCTTTCTACTATGCAAGAATTCAAAGTTGAGCTATAAACGAGCCTAATTCAAGACAAATAACCGAAATGAGGCTTCTATAGGTTGAAAAATGAGAGGAGCGGATTAGTTCAAGGGTTTTGGGATAGGAGTGCCAGTGTCCGAACCTTTTTCTTAACCCAGCCAATCAATGCCAGGTTCCTACAAATCATAACGTGAATATAAAAGATAGGTACACTTGAAACGAGGGCTTAACATTTATCAAAATATCAATAGAAGGAGTGATCATGATGCAATTTATCTTCGATTATATTCTCTCGATCGTGGTAACAGTGCTGTATGTGGACAATTTTCAGCGTGTATCACAGCATCTGGCTTGCCATTGTGGGTGGCACTAAGAGCCTCGTTAAGTTTGCGTGGAGGTAATCTCATCTCGTGAATTATCCTAAATGGAAAATACTCCGGTCTTAGTCATATCAGCAGGCAGTACACGACTAAAACGAATATTAATTTCGGTCGTTGGTAGGTTTGATATGCTGTTTTCCCTGCGACAAGTATTTTCTTGTTTCGCTTTCACTGATGGAATTGTGAATACCGTTAAGTGTGGTAACTCTTACTACACTATTTAAAGGGTTCTAGACAATAAAATGGTATTTTAATGCCCTTTTACTTCCTTTACAATCAAGGAGCTTTATGCCACATGTCTCTTTATCCATTTAGGTATAGGCTGCTCCTTGAGGAGCCCATTCCGAATAGCCATTAAAGGGATCGCCCTGTTCTAGCGAAATACTGCTATCGTATTGTCAAAAGAATCTAGCACAATGCTCTTTGCAATAGAAGGATATCTAATGTTTGAACCTTCGGGTGCAGGAGTGCCCTGGTGTTTCACATATATCTGATCCCAAGCAATGTTTTTTTCTTTTCTTAAGGAGGATTCGGCTATTTTTCACCCTCTCCTGAACGCCACAGATGCAGCTGAGTCTCTGGAACGCAAGGATGAAATTGATCTAATCGTGATCGCCCATATGCATTAGGTTGACTTTGGCAGTCAAGAGATTGGTTTAATATCACATACGAGATCCTAGAAACAGCATGCAATACTGCTTGGCAACTCAATAAGATCAGGTCTCATCCCTCACAAGATTATATGGCTGCTAACGAAACTCGGATGTCAAAGATATGTGTTTCTGATCATCCTTTACTAGAAATGGGTGGTGATCTTGAGGATAAAAGCAAGCACGCTTGATAGTGCAAGATGCCTCATATGGAGTTCAGACATATAAATGCACAACATTTATCTTTTAGTCACCGTCATGTTCGAAAAATCCCTTTTCACCAACATGATTTTCTATTTTATCATCTCTGCGCTCTTTAGTCCAACTAACCTCGCCGAAAATCCCGTCTTTGGCGCCTATCGAAGTCCCAGCTGCGACTGCTGCCTCAATGCGGCCTACACTACCTGCCCAGGCAACTTTCAAGACATCGACTATGGGCAATGTATGTGCTATCGTGCAGGTGGCTCATTCGAGGCTGAGCTCACTGCCAAAACATGGTACGGTTATTGTATTATCTTCTTTCCAGAAATGTGTGCTGCTGCAGAAAAATATGTCTCGCCTGACATTTGGGCGAATAATTGTGGTGCAGGAAGCGCGAATAGGAACTCGACTGAGACAGGAGATTCAAGCACGGGAGGTGGCTCAGATTTGGAGTCCGATGGCGAATCGAGCACATCTGGCAATCTAGGTACTTTATCCGCTTCAGACTCTTCAAATTTGCCAGTCACTTACAATAATTCAGAGACAGTAGGGATAATATCAGAGGTTGCGCCGCCCGAGTAAGCGCTCTTTGACTAGGTAGAAGTTCGGTGAAGAGCTAGAACTAATGATGAACCAGGATAAATGGTGTTACTACCCCTACGAGTACGTCGAATGCATTCTTCACTTCGGCAACTGATGCTTTGACAACTGGAGTTGCTGTAACGACATTGCCAAATGGCTGTACATCAAACGCGTTCGCGGCCGCAACCGAATGGCCTACATGGGAAGTTATGGCTGGAATTGGGCTGCAACTTGTCCATATGAACTTATGATATGTATTACGATGACTATGGAGATGAGCCTCGATAAAGTACTCAAATTTCTTGTAATTATAGAAATTTTGGACCTCTCCCAGATCATTCTTCCTACTAAGTTATGTAACAAAATTGTCATTCTCTGAAGTAGCAGTAGGTGGTATAAACTGGGACTGGTCAAAAATTTCTCCCTGGCGGTCAGGTAAGTCGTCTAGATTCTTAATGACATTAATACAGGGCATCTTGTTCGGCCAAGTCTGATCTCGCCCATTCTCGGTCTCCAGAAACTCTTTTATCTCTTCTTCAACTCGGTTTAGATCAACATCTCGCCAGTCAGCTGGCCATTCTTCTCTCCGACGCCTATCGACGTGAACAATTATAAGTTCTTCTAAGTTGTCAAAGCGATCCATCTGAAACATCATCTCTCTGTATAGACTACACTCAGGGCGAATCGAGGGGTGTTTCCAAGGTTCCCCAGAAGGCTCTATTGTCGCCCATCCTCCGGTGATGGCAAGTCTCCTGATCTTTCGTACTTCTTCAGAAGCGTAGGTTCTAAGCACGCCTAGCCCTCGGAATCCTCGACCCGCTTTGATGAGCTGATCTGCTTGATTCAATACAATGATATCTCTTTTAAAGTCTATCCAGATACGATTGTCCCCAAGATGGTACTTGTTCCACAACTCATAAGCCTTGGAAGAATACGGCGTACCGTATATCTCTCGACGGCAAACAAAAGCTGCTTCATATCGAGCCAAAAATACACGCCGACTCTCCCGGCATACATATGCTGCAACCGGAATACATGGTTGGCTCAATTTACCAACAACCGCAATCGATGCCCAGGTCTTCTTAACTGGAGTACGCTTGAAGAGATCATTCGGATAACCCAGAGAGGCCGTGAAACAAACACCGTCCTCGTTGGGACCTAAAGGGTCCTTAGTGTTGAGCAGATGTACAGATATCGTGATGACGCGGGGTTCAAGTGTCTGCTTCCAGATCTCATCCCGTAGTTCTTGGGGTAAAGCGGTAAAGTTAGACATTCTCCTTCATATGTTCCTTTTCTTAGTCGCTCCCTCTACCAGGGCAAGCTTTTTTTGAGAAATGTACGTCAGACATATTTCCGGATAAGTGGGTTGGAGCTTGTGAAGATAAATACAGTAATCATATCATGTGCTCAACCGTTTCGCTAATGCAGGCATGGGGAAGCGAGTTGGATAACGTTAGCAAATACCATTCTAAGATGAAATCTTGGCTTTAGTCGAAGACATAGAGAGGTGTTGAGAACGCAGATATGGAGCTGTCAGAAGTAGGATTTATCTTGATGCATTCAATAATCGGTCGATTCGCTGTTCTGTTGCCTATCCCTCACAGATGATTAAACAGCCAGTACAACAAATTGTTGCATGGCACGTCAGCTTCATAGCGCATGGTTAGGAGCAGTCTACTTCGTGCCAAGGCTTAGAGTCATGCAATAAATGCTAAGTCATCTACGCCATCAGGAAAAAAATACGTGGAGGCGCCTGTACGACACTTAGAATGCGAGATCGGCTATAACATTATCTGAATGTCTAACTTAGTGTGTCCTGAAGCATAACCATTTAGAAGTAAAACCTTAGACCACCACGAGTGAAGGCCACCCCAGTTGATAACAAGACTCCAATCTTCAGTTGTTTAAGTGAAAGTCCGACCCTGTGAATGTTTATTTAACAGATTAACGGCATTGGACCTGAGAACCTCGGGTCCAAGTTTGCTGCCGCGAGAATTACTTGCAACAAAGTTTTCATATGAAAAAACGGCAGCATTGATAGCATTCTGCGGTGCATATGGAAAGTCAGAGCCGAAGAGGACTTTGGACGAGTCTGCAAAATCTAACAAACCGTCGAGCTGTGCTGCGCTGGTACTAAGCGCAATGTCGTAGTAGAATCGCTTGAAGTCGGCTATTGCTTGGGTGACATTGACAGAGGCTTTAGAGGCGATTGCTGGGAGGATGAGGCTGCCTATGACGCGTGACCCCACGAAGGGAACCGTGCCTCCAGCATGGGAAAGAATGATGTCTACATCTGGATAGGCTTGGATCGTACCAGTTATAACCAGGTCGACGGCCGCTCGTGTAGTTGCCAAAGGATAGTCAATGATAGGTTGTGGGATCCCGGCTCCAACAAACATGGGCGTGATGTCAAGTAACGCAGGATGTAAAAAGACAAGCGCTTTGTATGCCTGTAGCTTAGCCCAGATTGGTGCAAAGGAGGGATGTCCAGGCAACTTTCCTCCATAGGTGGTGAAGACGACGACTCCAGCGCATAGCTTCTGCTGCCCATAAAGATAATCTATTTCTTTGATTGTGCCGTTAACATCTTGCCAGTCTGGAAGAGATCCAAAGAAACCGATGCGTGAGTAATATGTGGCGTTGGTTGAGTAGTCACCCAAATTTTGGTTCAATGTACGTGCCAGTTGCCTCGCTGCATCTCCTGTACCGGCAATGGGTACACCCGGGCTGGAGATTGATAAGATACCTTATTTTGACAGTGTAAGGACGTTTATGCTATAAGAAGAGACGATGACTTGTGGGGCATACCAATTGAGTTCCCAACAACATTCATCAAGCCAACGGCAGCATCGAGCGACCACTCGGGCGTAGGGTATCCTGATGGGTCACCACCAGCTGCTGAAAGCGCTACCAGATATGCCGGAGGTAGAGCATGGAAATGAGTGTCAATACGACAGGCTCGGACAGCAGCCGTGGCTATGGCCAGTAAGAGACCTGCTGTCAGATGGAGCGTATATATGAGGAAATACATGAAGAAATGCTAATCCGTGCTCAGAAAAGTGCGTAAGCGGATGCTATGGAGACAGTAGTAAAAATAAGCTGTTAGCTGTGCATCAGAATTTACTTGGGCAATCTGCACCCTTTTATGTATATCTCCTCAGGTGCGGAGAAGCAATGAACTAATATCGAAACTCTGCACTAGACAATTAGACAGAACAGCATCGGATTAGCACGGGATATATTTAGAGGAATGAGGGGGATATGATGGCTCATTGTCGGTTATATGTTTCCCAATGGTGGAGTGCTGAGCAAAAGGGTGAGCACGTGTCCCAATAGGCTCCAGAGAAAGACTCTGAAATTGAGTTCTCTTATTCCGTTCCGCTCCGTTTTCTGCTTCAGTTTCCGAAAATAAGGAGAGTAAACACGATTACGGAGTGATGGTACAGACCAATTGAACATTGGTTCTAGAAGCAAGACAAAAAGAAAGCGCAGATGTATGCATAACATAAATACTCATGGATCCTTTTCATTATTCGGAGTGTGAGCTATCATTGCCTTGCCACTAGGAAGTACATACATAGTGGCAATAAACAGTATCTTCAAACCTTTGGATATAGAAATCGTACTCCAGGAGTTGCAGGGAAAGAGGATATGCATGGAAGCTTCGGAACAAGGACCCGAACTCGGAATCAGTCCGGATGCATTCCGGGTGCCAAAGCCATTCCACTAAAAATGTTTATGTAATCTTTCTAATCGAGGCTAACGTACTTAATAAGCAACTTGCTTGTCTAAGCAACTTGCTTGTCTAAGCAACTTGCTTGTCTAAGCAACTTGTTTTTTGGAAAACACACCAAAAATCGTGATTTTGGCATGTTTATATCTCAACTAATACTTTACCTAACTTTATAAAACTTTATATATAACAATTTAGCTGTGATTCTTATACAGAAGTAAAAATTGAGACTATTACAATTAATAGTTATTTAGAAATAGAAATTGTACAGGTTATTTTAAAGTGAAATGATATATCTGAATCTATATAATACTAGGCATTTTGAAACTTATAATACTGCTTATTTAAATACTCAGAAAACTAAGTTTCGAGTTTTGATCGATTAAAATAATTAATAGTTGAAATACAAGCATGCCAAAATCGCGATTTTTGGTGTGTTTTCCAAAAAACAAGTTGCTTAGACGAGCAAGTTGCTTATTAAGTACGTTAAGCCATTCAACCATATATCCCTTTTCTATGTAGCAAGGATATAAACCCCAACAAATTCCCTAGATACACAGAATATCCATTATGGCAGCCTCGGCAAAATAACTGGCCTTGGTCATATCGATGTACCTGCGTCCCCGATACGACCCTTTCCACCACCAAATAAGCTTAATCTCACCGTCCCTGTCCATAGTTTTAGCTTCACATAGTGACGAAGCTCATTAAACCCAGTTCGTCCAATAGATTCGCTGCTTTAATGCCTACCACTCAAGTGTAATTAATAGTCATCAGAAGAAGTTATTAGACCCTACATCATCTTTATAGTGTACAGTTAAGAGCATTCTACAGCTGGATTAGGCCGACAGTCATGCAATAAATGAATGGCGAAACTGGGGTCTCAATGCTAAGCAGCTTCGCTTGATTCGAATCCAGGTCTGTGCTAGGTTAGGAACCCATCATTTACAAGAGGCTCCTATTCCAAGACAGTGACCATTTGATGACCCCCCTACTTTTTTTCAACATTTCAACAATAGCTAGATAGAGGCGGATGCTGAATGGTATCTTTGACGGGTTGCTTGCAATGAGTGATGCCGCATAAAAGTGAGTAGCCCTGATATTGTTAGACTTGTAAAAAAAAAAAAAAAAAAGGGCTAAACCAGCGCCTTGCTACAAAATTGTGTAAATCGAACTTTCTAGACTAGAAGTTCTCACTGGTCGAGATACTCGATGTTTAATAACGAGTAGTACTTAAGCCGATTGAAGTCGCCCAAGACTATGACATGAGACTGGCAGCTGGTCGCCACAGCGTCGATTCCAGAAGAAGGTATAAAATTCTTGCAGAGCAACTAGTTCCTTAGATCGGCGCCAATAACCTGTATACCTACAGAAGAAAAAAAATCTTGAGGCTCCGAATTACTTCAAAACTTAAAACGCATTCTATAGGGCTAAGGCTTTAAGACATGCAACAACCGTGTCGCGTAGAACTCCTCACTGCAAGTTATCCGTACCCAAAATAGTTCCCCCCCCTCCCCTCCCCACCCGGCAATCATAGACCAAGAGTAGCTAAGCACATCACCAAGCAAAGATCCAGTTTATTCCTCAAATAATCAACTGATCCATATTACCAGACCACATAACCTCGGGCCGAGCTAAGAATCGATATGCAACAAAAAAGCATACGATATGGGGGAGTGGGATCACTAGATGATCAGATCGAAACTTTAATGACCGGCGCCCTCGGTCCGAAAATTTCTAGACGTACAACAAAAAATAATGTTCAACGCTTTTCATACGAATTTGCGATGACGTGACGTATATGCAGCTTTGTGGCATTTTCGCGGAAGCGGAATCGATGGCATCGGATAGCGACTCGCGATCCCTTGCAGAATCGTTGCAACGCTGCCGAAAAGAGTATCAACTGAAGCCACTTTGGGCAATACGATATAGAAAGATGCATGTCATTGAGAATCGACAATCTACAACTCTGGGCAAAAGAACGCTCAAAATGGTATAGAATGCACTGCACACGCTCCCGTTGTAGACCCATACAGAAAACTCCCCCAACACCACGCCATGCGATTCGATCATCGTTCCAATTCTCATATCAGGATCCCTTAACGTCCGTACCCGCCACCATACCCACTGCTACCATTGCTCGCCCAAGGTGAGTTTGCGGACATGACTGGCCTATCGCCGGAACCTCCTCTCCTATCATACTGCTGCACAGGCGACGAAGCACCAGGTGATGCCCTCCCTGTCGCAGGGCTTTTATTGCCCAAACGATCCAACAGCCTGCTCTTGCCACTCCCACTTGACGAAAAGGACGCAGCCTGATAACTACCTTCCTGTTGGCTCGGCAACCCCCTAACTCTCGGCGCTGGAGCTGGCTCCCTTCCTCCTCCCAACGGCTGCTGTTCTCTCCCGCCCAGCGGCTCTCGCCTTCCGGACCTCAAGCTCTGTGGTTGCGGTCGTTGCGGCTGCTCCTTCTTCTCCCACAGTCCACTTAGATCATTGCGTCCTCTCGATACCGTGCTGCTGAAATCAGCGTTGTTTGTAGCGCCGTACCGTGAGCCGATTGCAGGAGCCGCCATCACGACTGGCGGTGGCGGAGGAGCCCGAGGGTCGGGTGGGAGCCAGGCAGGGAGAGGTTGCTTTTTGTACTCGGTGTAGTGGCTTCGTAAAACTCGGCAGAGGTGTGTGTCGTCGATGGTGTCGCCGTCGGTTTCAGAGGCAAGCAGATTCTGGCGGATGGTAGCTACTTTGGAGGTTAGGTTGGAGAAGAAGGCCATGGCGAGAAATGGTCGCGCAGAGGCGGAAACAAGGGTGTAGTTAGAGGTGTGCGCTGATTAAGCACAAAAATCTGCTTCGCGACTCCGGAATTATGGTTGTGTAGAGAGAGTCTGCGAGGTGAAGATTTCTGTTGTGTTGGTGGTTGGAATTGACAGGAAGTGGTGTGGTTGAAACATCAGCGTCTCGCTGTGGGACTTTGACCCCGCCGAGGCTGAATCAGAAATGTGGGGGGGCTTAAAATCTGAGCAGCTGCCATGAGGTGCCACAACATTTCAGGCACATTCCATTAATGAAATCTACCCGATATTATTCTATAGTATGAATTCACTGAATTCAATTTCTGAGGAAAACTATAAAGCACTATGCTCATACAACAATGCCGTTTTTTAAATACTTTACTACGCCAGTTACACCAAGACTCCAAGCTTCAAATAGATATCGGAAAGCCTAGAATGCCAAATTTTGCTGAGCAGGAGCTGTCTCAACTTCCTCCTCGTACTCGATCTCCATTCTTGGATATTTTGAAGGCTTGCCCTTCTTGACTGGTGCTCGCTTCCTCTTTGCGCCAGCAGCTTTCTTCGACTTATCCTCGCTGCTGTCACTCTCGCTATCACTGTCTTCCTCGTCATCTTCGTCTGTGGCTTCTTCTCCCTCGCTTCCAAGCCAGTCTTCAAGGTCGCCTAGGTCCTCCTCATCCTCACCTAGATCACTGACATATTCGACATCACCAACACCTTCCTCATGCTCATACTCTTCTTCTCCTTCATTCTCCAGTTCATCCTCCTCGATGCCTTCATCCAGATCTTCATCTCTCGTTCCCTCCCCTTGCCTCTCCAGTCCCTTCAAAACCTTCTTCCAGATAGACTCGCTCACATTGAGCGGCTGATCTCCATAAGCACCACTTCTCAGCCGTTCAATCAGCTCTCTCTCAATAGCCCTCTCAACCTTCGCAGCAGCCTCCGCCTTACGCTCCCGCGTCTCTTCTCGTCTCCTAACTTTCGGCGCCAACTTTGGAACAAGCTTCTCACCCAATCGTTCTTCTTCTCTCGCCAATCTGCGCATCCGAATTCCCACTTGTGTCAATCTCGTTAACCGCTGCTTGCACTTGTGGATGAGGAACTTTGGCCAGTATATTAATCGCTCATCTACTTGCTCGAGAGCTTTGGCATAGTTCTGCGATAGCTTGATTCGTTCCCATAACTTGGCTGGTGTATGCGCTCGCTCGATGGTCTTCATGTAAAGGTAAAGTGTGCCAGACTCTGGGTGCGCGCGCACCGTAGCATATCGAGAATTGGCCAGAGGACACGATTGTCGATTGCAGAGACCTGTGACATTGTATTCGTTTCTGCAAAAGTTTTTCTCTTTTGTGGTCCTGAAATTGTTAGAGATAATTGAGAGCTAGGGCAAATTGCAGCATACTTTAGCTTGAAAGAGCAGAACTGCTGGTTGATAACCTGCCAAACAATCTCATCGGATGACATGACGGCGGTACTCGAATGTGCGTCAATAGTTCGAGAGACGGTGGTTTCGAGAAGTTGTTTTCTGCATCTCAATTTAGAGGTTCAAAATTTCCCAGGGAGCGGATATTTTCTCTGATTCTGCCGCCCTCACCGCTCGGATGTGAAGTACCACGTGACATGATTGCAAATACTAATATCATTTCTGGTCCTCAACTCCAACTTCAGCCAATATATTCCTACAACAGTATGCTTGAAGTACTTAAGCTCCTCACGCAGCGCCTACTGATTTTGTTACTTTGGATCTATCTTAGTTTCATTGAGAAGGATCTTCTCTTTGCTCAAAGCCTACGGAGGTCCTCGAGTATCATGGCAAATTGAGCTCAGATGAAAACGATGAATCGATGCATCAAAGCGCAGTTGGCTTCATTTGCCAATAAAATTAATACACCCTGAAAAACTGATGTTTGTAGCACTTTTACATATTAGCCCAGAATTGGAGCCTGCATAAAATGAGCCAATTTATTTAACGATTCATTAAGTAGCCTCTATTTTCTATTCCTGGAAGCCCATATATTCGTCCTATACACCTTGCCAGGCATTCGTGTAGCAGCGGAGTGCATCCCATCTATGAAGTATATTTCAAATGAAGTGGAGATATCCCAAGTTGAGTCCCAGCCAACACCACCCAACGCCTGCACTGCACTCGATACAAAGACCTCAACATCATTACAAACGAACAGTGGAATTCCTATAACCCTTACACAAAGCTTCCAAACACGGTTCTGTCTCTAACGTAGTTAGGAAGACTTATTCTCATTAAAGCTTGAACACCTGCTCACCTCAAGCTTCATCATTTGAGGCCCCTCCACCTTCCCCTTTCGCCGGGCCAAATTTCTCCCACAAAACCCTCGTCCAAAATATCGTCTCCATGGTTCCGGCTATACACAAACAAATAATGACCACAACCTTCACGGTTTTGGTGGCACCCAGCTCCGAAAATTTGGCCCCTCGGATCACTTCGTCAGGCTTGACATGTGCGCCCTGACTAGATTTTTGAGGTGAAGACAATCTGGTACTGGTGAACCTTAAAGACGATTTCGGAAGTATAGGAAGGGTCCTTTTGAATCTGAAATTTGGGAGTGATGATTTTGAAGCTCGAGCCGCAGCTGCAAGTGCCTGGGATGATTTCGAGCGTACAGATCCTGAGAACATTGTTGATGGAACTCTTAGATGTTTGTTTTTCTCATATGGCAAATCAAGATAGTTGCAAGAGATGAGTCAGAACCCGAGTTTATATCGCCGTCAACGTCCTCATTGCCATACAGAGTCAGCGCAATAATTACCTAAACGGGGAAAGTGTCATCCTGCTGAACGGGCTCGCTAAGCAGCCTATCACGATGGTCGCGTTATAGGGGCCAATGGCAGGTAAAACATTGACATCCTCATGATAAGATACGATGGAAGATTTGCTCTCTAAGTTAGTCAGATGTAGTGGGAAAATTCATATCACATTGAATTGACGTGCCTCGTCTGCTCAACACAAATCCTAAGGATAACCATGTTCGCCATAGGAAATGTACAATCACCTCGCTTAGGTCTTCGCCACCTGACATTTTAGGACTACTTTTTTCTTTTTATTGTAACTTCGCTAATTATTAAGCAAATTCATTTATTTATTGTTTAAATAAAAGATATTTGATCTTTAATTGAAATTTTATTAGTTTTTAAAGTATACTTACTGTTGAGAATTGGTGGTGTAGCCCACCGTAATGAAGTCACTAAATTTGTGAAATTTGACTTCAGCGATATGGTGATCGAACAAAAATACATTTTTGGAGATATTTTGAAGAGCTCATTAGTCCTGGTTGGCTAATCAGGGGATATTATCCGTATTCCCTCAGTCTCCTATCTAGCCTCTTGTCGAACGTCAATGTCTATAACCATGCGCTCAAATTCGACTTTCCGTAAGGTTTCTTTTCAAGAACATGATAGGACTATTGTTTCTCATCATGCACTGGGGATTCAAACAACTCCAAGTTATAGAAACTGGACCGTCTTTTGGATGCCAGATCGCTTGTCCAGCTCATAGCATACCAGGGCATTGCCAGGCTGGTCATTGCATAACCTAATCAGCCACGAAGATGTAGTATCTTGCCAGCTCGCTACCATAAAGCGCCTTGCGTCAAACATTCCAACATGGTTCCTCGGGTGCATTGCTTTAAATTCCAAAACACGCTCACGGTGAATCGATTCCTCGTAGGGCTGCTTTAAGATGCTCTTCCAAAATTGCGCCGCACTACCTTCGTCTCCTTTCAACAGAGTTACTCGGAAACTTCTGCGCATGGAAAAAATGCTTAAAACCATACGCTTTGCTCTGCTACGTGGAATCCAAAAGTGAAGCAATGCAAGAACATTCCCGTAGACTTTGTCGAACGTCAAAACGAAATTGCTATTATCGTAGTTCTCACACTGAACCCGGCTGGCTTGAGAGAAGAATCGATTTGTAGTAGGCACTGTCCCGTGAAGACCATCGACATAAATAGAAACACTGCACGATTGATTGAAAGGGCATTCATTCTCCTTCCGCTGCTTGAAGTAGATTGCGAGTTCATCTACTGCATGCTTGCGGATGATTCGATCGTACAGGTCTTCACTCAAGAGTGGCAACGATCCCGCTGCAATTCTCGCATACTGATTCCCGTTCATTTGCCGAACATAAATGCAGTGAGGAAGATTGGTACCAGAGGAGGAGCACTGTAGGGGCATCAGCAGACACTTAGGGGTAGGTTGTACGTGAGTTTCGGGGTCGTTTATGGGATAAGTGTAGGAGGTTCGCATGAACAATCCTTTATTCGTCATCGAATATGGAGGCTTGTCAGTGTCGAATTCAAGCTGCCTAATATTTCCAGCGTATTGAAATGCTGTAGGGGAATGAGCGAGCAACCCTCCTGTCATATTTTCAGAGTCCGTCCAGGCAAAGATAGACTCGTCATCCGAGTCTCGTAATATTTCTAGTTGCAATCTTCTGAAGGCATTGCAGCCTTCGCCATATATAGGGGACAGACTGACTCCAAAAAGTCCTAGAAGGCTGTATGCTCGATCTTCTAACCGAGTTGTCTCTCGTCTAGAGGCCCAGCTGAATTTCTGCGCGCAACTTGCATTCTCGAACGCTTCAAGGTCGTGTATACCAGTAACTGCCGAAATCACAGTCTCAAGACTGCTTCTAGTTCCAATCTCCCCCCATTCGCAGTCAAAAAAGGTAACTTCCTGCGGTGCAAGCAATTCCTCTATAAAAAGGATCCGAATTAGTCTTAGATATATATCAAGTGAAGATTCCAACAGGCGGCAGGTTCCAAAATGAGGATTCGGTACGTAGTCGTTATCTCGCAGGAACTATAGGCACGAGTTTAGACATAGTAAAAAAGTACTCACGAAGAGTCCAACCTCTTGTAAACCACTTAGAGGCACCAAGAATTGATTCGGATGACGTATTGAGCGGGAGGGCCGAAAGATTGCCACTAGGGATATCGGTCAAGAAAGCATAGCACATTCCGGCCCGTCGGTAATAATTGAACATTGAGTTAATGGCTTCCTATTTATCCAAATAGCATATTTAGCAGGATAAACCATACACCCAGTATTCGTGCTTGAGCTTTACCGATAGTTCTGCACTGCTTGATTTATCAATGCAACAAGTGTCCATCCAGGCCCAATGGTATCCATCACGTGCTGCCCTTTCACAAAAGTTCACAAGCTTAGTCCATCCTAATTTACTCATCGGGGTAGTGTGGTCAGCTCCAAGGTCCATTACATCTTGGAATAGCACCTCCTCCTGCTCCCATCGATGTGATAGTATGGCATAGCTTGGAATAGTATCTCCGACAAATTCTTGAACTCTATATGGAATGGATGTGCAAAGGAGACGCATCGTAGTGAAGGCATTTGGCGACTCTGTTAAGAGTTTGATGAAATGGCTCGCATTCGTGGGGGGATGAACTCCTCACAGCTTGTCACTTCCAAGAATGGATGTTAGAAAGCTTGCTCCAATCATAAGCCCCGCTTCTGCGCCACATACCCCGCTATTGCCTAGCTTAGATATCGACATGCCAAGGGAGGCTGCTTGATTGGACAAGAGAGCACAGTCCAGAGAGTCACACAGACGGCTGCGCCACAGTGTATTCATCAGGCATTTTGCCTTCAGGTTTTAATAGAAGAACCAGTGCTGTAACTAGAATAGGTTCTTTTTTTATTTTTTTTAATAAAAATAAAATAATTGCCTTACTAGCAGATCTGACAAAATAATTCTGGGCGAGCAAAACGAGGTGATTTGATCGGACTAAAGTTAAAGACTTATTAGAGAAGTATTCGTTGGACAGCGGTCTGCCTTGCTACTTGGGCTTTTCAGCTCCAGGCCGCCATACCTTGCCTTGAGACTTCAAGAACAACGAGCCTGCAAATTAATCATCGAAATCAGAACTTGACCCAACATCGTGCATCATAATATCCTCAAGATGACGCACAGAAAGACAGAAGATTACAGGCTCAAAGAGCGTGGACCACAGTCCCCACCACCATCATACGCAGGATACCCGCCAAATTCTCCCCAGCCTTACTACGTGGAACCATATCAGAACAATGAGATATATCACCAGTCTCAGTCGTACCAACATTCAGCGCATGAAATGCCAACAAAATCATACCAGCATGTGCAGGATCATAAGGTGTATCATAATGGAGAAGGGGGATATCCAGCTCACATACCGCAACCACAAGTTGTGTATGTTCAAGCACCAAACGACAAGAAGCACAGCGGAGGAGCATTCTGTGCAGGTTGCTTAGCAGGTTGCGCAGGGTGCGCCTGCTGCTGGTGTACTGTTATGTGAGAACTAGCTCGAGGTTGCAGGATGAGCAGGACTTGAGCTATTAGCAGCATTCGAAACGACATGAGCATGATGACGAATATGTGCGCAAAGATTTGGATCGCAGAAAGGAGGTGGCAATGATACCAGGACTGCTTGTAATGAACTTTGTATGACGGAATATAAATAATTATCCCTTTTCGCGCCGTGCCTGGGTTCCACGCTTGTAAAGCCCGCACTGTCAGCCCGCACTGGAAAATGAGACATCAGCGCATGTGAATATCTGTCTTCCTTCCTTTTCGACGTATGCAACCCTTTAATTGGACATGCAGCAGTGTAAAGATTGTAGACCAGCTTATGGATTGGTCTCCGTAATTGACGCGTTCCCCTGTGGTAAAAAAAAAAAAAGAGTATCAATGCCGGATGATGGCTTCTCCAACAAAAGCCGCGCGCGTAGATGCATATTCCAAGCGGTGCGATGGATAAGTAAGGCGCTTGTATTCGTATTGTCCACGGTAGAGAACCACGGAAGTGGAAGAAGGGGTTGAGGAGTTCATCTGCTGAAAAATGGCGGAAGAGCACGGGTTTGTATCAATATACACACACCTCTATTGTGCTATATACACCCCGTAGCCGCAGGCCACGCCTGTTGTATCATAGGCACGGCGACCAAATTGAGATGTGTTTCTTTAATGCTCGAGAAATGATATATAACGGTAGCAACTTAATCAGAAGAGCTTTCTCAATTACGTCTATCAGGGTCTTACATTTGGCTCGCTCATTCTGCTTGCAAACAATCCCTCAATCCCCGTCCTCACCCAAATCAGTCAGTGCCTACGACTCGACTGACTATCGACAAATAGAAAGCTCTATCTAAGCTCTGATCTAATATCTGCGTGGTATAAGAGCTATCCTTCTATACTCAGTGCCCTGGAGCACTGTTACTTCGCCAATAACGCGGGTTGGTCTATGAACTGAGAGACTCTTGTACCGTTTTCCTTCCCGTAGGTACACTCGATATGAACCCCGTAGCACCGCCGGTTGTTCAAAAATGCCAATAATTTGGTGCATTGAGATACATCAGGGATACATAAGGCTCTATTTTGAAACGCTTTATCCGTGTAATACGCCCCGATTTCTGTAACCATAAAGCCTAGACTTCCGACGACAATACCGACAATATCTCCCGTTCCGAGACTATTCTCCTTATTGCTGCTGCTAGATTTGTCATTCCCACTGTCTGGGCTTGAGGTAGATGTGAAGTATGGCGTGTTTGATGATCCGGCTGTGGACTTGATGTCAGAAGTTCCAGAAGTCGAGAAAGTGAGAGGTGAAGAGCTGGGTGGAAATTGAGATATAGCATCTGTCTGAAGGATGGAGCCGGAAGGATCTGTTGAAGTGCCTACGGAAAGGTGTGAAGTTGATGATGCGCTAGTGCGAGATGCAGAACCTGAGCCAGGAGGTGCGTCCACACGGCTCTTAAAGACCCAATTGCGCCGCGAGACCAATAAAAGGTGCTGGCACTCGTCGTTCACCGGACGATAGGAACACCGTTTGTATTGCCGTGACAGTGACAGTCTTGGCTGGAAAGAGGTCCTCACCTGTCGTCGTCGCGGCATTAACTCGGTTGAAGCCCATGCTGGTGCAGAAGTCATCGTAGATTGCTACCGCCGGCGTGATGTCTACCGCATTTCCATTGTACGATTTGTTGACGCTTGATCTCAGATATGAGTCTGCCTTATTTTGTAAATCTGGACGGCAGAAACAGTTGAGATTTATGCTAATCTGGTAGTCGCAACCTATCGCCGATGCCACTAACCATGGCCTATCATAATCTTGTGCGTAGGCGAAGTAGTTTCGGGCGTATGGCCGTTGTGTAATGAATGCAGGAGCTTCCGTGATCTGTGACTGAGCTGAAATCAGAGGCAGAAATGACAGGATGCCACGGAAGATACCTATTTGCTGAAGTTTGTAGAGCCAGCAAAGCTATAATGATGAGGGAACTGTGTTTGTTAAATACTACTGCATCGATCAGGACAAAGCTGAAAACGCCTCAGCTTATTTTGAGCACAGAAAATCACCCGCCTGCCCACAGTAGAGGACAATGTGAAGATAAGGTAATGACGATTAAGTAAAACATGTTGTTTTTAAATACACAAGAATAGGGTATAACGTGCCAACATACCTTAATGAAAACATGCTTTGTACGTCATTGTCTTTGATGTGGAATTGTGGCAAAGAGTGTATTGTGCCTCGAATTGCCAAGCAATGCGAAGTCATACAGGCGGGACGGGACGCCAGACTCCCTTGAAATAATAGCTTGAAAGAGCTCTTCCCAATGTATCTGACAAAACAAACTTACATAAATCTAAGGACTGTTACACATTGAACTCGTCCTCGATTAAAGTATAAGATCCTGAATTTATAAGCCAATGCCGACTAAACCGACCTCATTTCCAGGCTGACGTTATAGTCCTCTACGAAATGACTACAATGTACAAATTGCATGAAGGATTGGCGAGAGTCTTTCGGTGTAGTGCTTGCCGTCACTGGTTAAAGTAGCCGTATCACGTGCCCTGTGACAACGTCTGTAGCCATTTCTCTAGACGGCAAGGAAGAAATATCGCGCACTTATTCAGTGAATTTGAAATCTGTTAGCTGGGTATTTACAGAAAGGAACGTGGCATAATACTATACACGTAAGAGTCAGCCAGAGTTAGCTATCAGAGACCATTGTGCCAAACGTTCCCTTGCAGTCTGGAGCTACGTCTCTGCTATGTGAAACAAGTGAGTAGAATCAAAGACGGGCGGCGTAAACTGGGGAGTGCACGCTCGTGTACTCAAAGGACCTCTACCTTTACGTAATGTCTAGAATCTGAGTTGTGCATCATTCAGTCGCTCCTCAAATGTCAAAGGCAATATTTGAATTCCACTGAACGCAAACAAAGAATGGATAGTAAAGGTGTAAGAAAACAAACTGGCAACAACATGGAGCGGCGGCAAATCACAGCAATACTCTAGGCCATACCTGCAAGATTGTCTTGAACATTGTGTTAGATGATTTTTCTCTATAGTTGTGTTTGAATGTATGCTCGAAGAGGAGATGACTCCTACCGGCTGGGAGGATTTTTGGAACATCATCTGATTCACGTGGTAGTAACATGATTCCTCTCTATCATCGCAGTTGCAGGAGCCCGTCTGTTCCTATCGCAGGTTCTGAATGCTCCCCGGCCCTATCAATACCCTTACCAACAATAGTTAAGCGAGATACAGGGTTGTAATTTAAACAACAAATTGTTTGGTGAGCTTTGGCAAATGCTGCACTGCACTGCGCGTAACGCGTCGAGCTCGTCTCCCTGAACAGGGAGGTGCTGTCTGATCGAGGTCCAAGGATACTTGAGGCCTTTTGCGAAATGGCTTGTAAACCCTCTGTCAGCCTTTACAATAGATGTCATATAAGTAGATGTTGGTCATGGGTTTATCGCGTGCTTTATCTTTCGGAGAGCCAACGGCTAGATGGTGGGGGCCACTAACCCTGTTGCCTTACCTTAATTAGACGACGCCCCGGAGACTTTACTACTACCCTATTTCTTAGGTCCATAGCCATCGTCTCGGGTTAGATTCTTAAACCTGTCAGAAGAGAGCAACTTTCTAACACCACATGGACTAATTGCAGTCTGAAGTTTTGCTCCAATTTGTGAAACTCAGTTTACTCTTTCGTATAAGTTAAGCCCTTCTCATGATGTTCAACCCCGCGTGCTTCATTAGTACACCACGAACGGCCTCAACCCCCTCTGCTCGTATGCTGCGGTCAGATCACGCCAAGATATATATATTATGCGGTAGATGCATCGCTCATATTATTGCCGAGATGTTTTTACACTACAGAGGGTAATGCTTGTTCTTGAAGCATGTCTTAGTACAACACGGTGGACTGTGCCTAAGAATTGCGCATTTGTGCACGGACATGCTGGATACGAACTGAGAACATACAGTGCATATGTATGTATAGCTTACTAGCTGCACAGAACATCGGTAGGCCCTTGCTAAAGCGGTTCGATCTGTGCCATGATTACGCCTTTCATCTTCTAATTCGCCAAGCAATTAACTCTCAAAGTTGTCATGTTTCCATGCAGCGACTGCATTCCAATCCTTCATATGTTCACCAATTTTACGAGCAGGAGACATTAGATTTATAAAGTACGGTATCGAATTGAATGCAGAGGAGATCACTCACCTGCCTAATTAAGCATAATGTAGGACCGCGGCGTGCATATGAGAATTCCATGGTCAAATGCGTCCTTGGCATCACTTCAACGCGTGAAGGAGGTATTTGCTCCTTAACCTGATCCAGCTGCGTGCGCAAATATTTTGGGAGCGAAATGTACTCTTCAGATTTCCAGCAATTATTACATGGGGCGGATGAGGAAGCTCGAAATGGTACCTGCATACAAGGGCGCAGCCGCCGGCCGAGTGCCAAGGTGACATGGTCCAAAGCATGCTTGCATCGATCCCATCTTTGACAGTGAAGGTCTCATTTTACTTATCGTATATACTACTTCACGCCCTCAATATGTTAGCTACATCCACCGTTCTCAAAGCTCACAAGACTTTGGCTTTTGGACAAGATGCTGTTCCCAAAAGCATTCGTTGCGCTTGCCGCTGGTCTCTTCTTCGCGGCTCCAACCCTAGCGCAAGATATCGATCTTGAATTGCTTGATGAAGTGGATGCTCCCTCCAGTTCGACTCGCAATCGAGAGGCTAAGACATCTATCCTACCAAAGACGTACATTGTCCAATTAAAAGCGGAGGAAAATGGTCTCACAAGACGCAGCGACGAGTCTCATGCTAAGTTTCATCGCCTCTCAAAGAAAGCGGAGTTGGACTTTAGTACTCGTCAAACCTACTCAGACTCTGCGCTTTTTGTTGGCTTGTCATTGACACTTGCCGATGATTCAGATCTGCAGACACTAAAAGGCCTGGACAATGTCATTGGGGTGTGGCCAGTGGTGTCCATTCATCGTCCTCTTGCTGCCATTCCTGCTGGTATGGGGTATGTCCACAGTGCGGTTCTAAAACTTCTTCTTAACTTAGTTATGGTCAATTGTAAGCTGCTAATCTCAAGCACGTAGGTCCTTGAAATCTAGAGCACCCGTACCGGGCACTAACATCACTCAGCCATACATCGGTAGGTCAGCTTTTAGAGTTAACGTTATCTGTTTTCGATTTTTCGGCAATTTATAGACATTGACCCAGGAGCAAACCCCGAATTTCCATATGTTTAGTAACTTATGAAACATGTGAAATCTCTTTTGGAATCCTCTGTCTAGCAGCGAACTTTTTAAGCACTATTTGAGTCTGAAGTCTTGTTTCGATGAGAGCTGACTCTGGATACTTACTACAGTTGGCGAAACGGATGTCAATAGTCCCCATGCGATGGCAAAGGTGGATCAGCTCCACGCAAGAGGCATCAAGGGTAAAGGTATCAAGTTGGCAATCATTGATTCAGGTGTAGATTATCGTCACCCGGCGCTTGGTGGCGGCTTTGGACCGGGATATAAGTTCGAATACGGTTACGACTTTATTGAGAACGATGCCGATCCATTGGTTACCTGCATTGATGGCGGTCACGGGTATGCTATTTCTCATTTCTTCAACCCAAAAAGCGTGTGTTATTCAGATCAAAGAACTATCCATTAATTAAAGGAATCAAAGTACACACGTTGCCGGTATCATTGGTGCTGTAAGTCCTACCCTTCTCGGAATGTCATGTTGCTGTTGCCGGGATGACCCCGACTGACATTGCTGGAGGTTGATACACCAGGGTCTGGATTTGGACAAATTGGTCAGTTTTTCTTATTCATACATTATTGATACCCATGCTAGAATTAGAGAGCCAACTCTATTTTACTCCGTTTGCCTATATAAGAAGATAAATAGGTCAGTGCTAATTCGTTGAACAGGCGTGGCGCCGGAGGCAACACTAGGTGATTTCCTGCAAGGTAGTGGAGAAAGTTTGAATGCTAAAGTTAATTAATAGGAATGTATCGCGTTTTTGACTGTATTGGGAACGCTGATGGTGATGTCTTGATATCGGCTATGTTGAAAGCTGCTGAAGATGGTGCTGATCTGGTCTCCATGTCACTTGGTGCAATAACTGCAGTGGAAGAAAATGATCCATGGGCGCAAGTCACAAGTGCACTGGTTGAACAAGGCGTAGCTGTATTTGCATCTGCGGGTAACAGCGGTGCTAGCGGTGTCTATCTAACTTCGGCGCCTGGAATTGGAAAAGACGTCTTTTCAGTTGGTTCGACCGATAATACCAAGTTCCCGGTCACCTATGAGCTTTCAGACAATACTGGAAGAACACTTCGTTACTCAGCTATAACGCCACTCGACGGACCAGAGGCAGGACTTACGGTTCAGATCCTTAACTTTGGAGCGTCCTCAGCCCTTCTCCAAGGATGCAGTACTACTTACTATCAAAACGCAGCTTTAAATTTAACCAGTCAAGGTTTAGATCCAGCAAACTTTATCCTGTTGGTCAAAAACGGAGGCTGCAGTTCTTTGTCTAAAGCCAACACTGCTGCTAGATTTGGCTACAAGTTTTTCTTGAGCTATACAACACCAGACCTGAGCTTGGCATTACAAGGCTATGCAGCTGTTTCCCCAGCTACTCCTGTTACTATCCAACCCATTGTGATCAGTCCTCAAGATACAGTTACCGTTCTTGGCTCGTATACCAAGAATCCCGGAGCGTATAAACTCTTCTTTAGTGCTACCAATTATGTTGCTAAAAGTGGTGAGCTCGTCACTGGAGGCTACATGAGCAATTTCTCCTCCATTGGCCCTACGTATGCCCTGAATCTTAAGCCCCAGCTATCCGCGCCCGGAGGGCAGATCCTTTCAACCTGGCCGCTTGATTTCTATGGTGGTTATGCTAGTAAGCAATCCTATACAGTTTCATACTTGTGGAATGAATCATGTGAAAGCTAACATGGAACAAATTTAGTCATTTCCGGCACGTCAATGTCTTGCCCATTCATGGCAGCATCATACGCTCTGCTCAGGTCCCAACTTCCAGACCTCAGCATCCATGAGCTTTATGCCTTGATGCAAAACTCTGGCGACCAACTGCAGTACTACTACAACAAAAATATCGTTGCTTCCGCAGCGCAACAAGGAGCTGGTGCGCTCAACATCGAACATGCCCTTTCGTGGCAATCTCTCGTCACTCCCCCACAATTCAACCTTGGATTCTCTCCCGAGCCGGTGACGCGAAACTTTACAATCAAGAACAGATCGACGAGAGAGAAGACCTATACATTTGCGCATCTTCCCGCCGGAGGTATGCAGTATGCGGAAAACTTCACGTGGGAGTATAATATGCAGTACCCGTGGTATGCGGACGCAACCTTTAGCGCAGAGAGCGTGAGAGTCCAGGGTGGTCAGGAGCTGGTGGTCCCATTCACAATCACGCCACCACAAAACCCGGTCAATATTGAGCTGTGGCCGTTCTACTCCGGATATGTGATTGTGAAGAACAACTATGAGACGTATAGCCTTCCTTATCTTGGTAAGTACTTCCCGCTATGACTTTGAACGACGACAAAACTAATGGTATTCAGGGTCGCAATTTGTCGAACCTTGAATCTGAGCTGCGCTAAGTTTAGCCAGGCAGTAGTAGCTAATGTAATGAAACGTATGTGGCGAGTAGTTTATCCAATAATATCCGCTCATGTCTCAACCGCTCATGTAAATTGGTGTAATTGTGGCCTCTTCGAGTAGTTCAATCAAAATTTATGGGATCACCATTCGCTTAACCCCTGAGCTAGTAACATTAGCTTGTTCACTCGGGTGGGTAGGCTGGGGTAGGCGGCTGTCAGCAAACCTCACGTGAGTTCTAACAAGTCCCAAATTAGATAGACCGAGTATTTGTCAAAATTAAAGTATGTATTCCAATTTGACCAAGACCAAGTATACCAAGTGCATTTTTCCAGATTGCTTGAGTGGGGGAATGTGCTACTTGAGGCTCAAACACGTCACGTGTGCAAAGATTGATTTCCCCTCATTCAACTCTTGGATGTTCTGAACGCATGCATGCATGAAACTTAACCTAATCACTCCCTAATTCCACTCGCGTCGCATCCCTTCATCCATCCAGCGACGAGCGCATGTGCAAACCCCCAAGCTCTTATACACCAATCAATTACGCGCATAACCGCAGCAGGCGGTCCGATTCCCAGACGGTTCCTGACAGGTCGAATCCTGCTAAAGAAGCCCCGCGGCTTTTTAACCTCGATGGTCGGGATAACTCTTCCGAGGAAGCTCTCCTTCCCATCAAATGTTTGGCTTGCATTCATTTACCGTGAAGCGCCTATTCCAGGTCGCGAGAGAAAAACATGTCATAATTTCCTCCACCTGTCGTCTTTATAATGGAATAATGGAGATTGATTCATTGAGCGCGGGACTCACGGAAGCAAAGAGGATGAGCACGGGCGGATGATCCATTTCCCCGCCTTTAGGGGGCCTTGGGGCTCCCCCAGACAGGGCAGCTGGGCCTGTATCCCCCTCCTATTCCCCCCCGTCATACTTACCCCATATTATTCCTACACGAAACTACTTCCAGCACTGCCTACAGTATCACATCACTCCCAGTACCAGGTCCCAACCTCTCTCTCTCTCTCTCTCTCTTTCTCGCTCTCTCTCGCCCTCTCCCTTTTCCTCTCCCTCCCTCTCCCTCTCTTTCCTCCACCCCACGCATCCATCCTTCGTGCGGCTTTCATTTCAGGCAATACAGCCGTGGCCGGTTGTACTGTTGGCCTTATACTAAGACCGAGACTGAGGCCAACCTCACTTTTCTAAACATCTACTGTTGACTTGTCCCCTCTTGATGTTTTCCCTCCGTATTCAATACTCATCTATACGCGTCCCATTCTCGAGCACTCTGTTTTAAACAGCTTAGAGCTCGCTTTGGTCGCACCGGGCCACAACTGGCAAATGCCAGTTCTTAATTTGGTGTCACGTTGATTAACCAACACGACTTACAATCATGATAACCTCGTCGTTTGCGCGGCCGGCGTTTGGACAATGTCGCGCCAGCATACGCCCTGCAAGCTCGCAGAGAGCAACACTTGGTCTATTAAACTTAGGTGGGCGTCCCAAAACACTTGTAGAGCTACGTAGTTAACCGCCGGAGCAGCAAGAAGTGTACGACCACTCTATCGTCCGGCTCAGTCCTGGCATGAACAACGAAAACGAATACAACCGCATATAACTTCTCTTACAACAACCCGCCATGCCACCGTCTCGGAAGCATCGTCCGAGCCCAAATCGATTATCAAGTCAACGCCTTATACTTCTCTTACTGTCGGCATCGTCCGCGAAACCTTCCCTGCCGAGCGCCGCGTTGCGATCACCCCCCAAAACGTCGTCCTCCTTCTTAAGAAAGGTTTCTCTAAAGTTATCATTGAGAGAGGCGCCGGCACCGAAGCCCAATTCACAGACTCTGCATATGAGAAAGCAGGCGCTACATTGGCAGACAGCAAGACAGTATGGGGACAAAGTGACATAATCATGAAAGTTAGAGCGCCGAGCTTTGAGGGAGATATAAGTGAGGTCGATCGGTTGAAGCCAGGGGCGACATTGATCAGCTTTATATACCCGAATCAGAATAAAAGGGTAGTGGAGAAGTTGGCAAGTAGAGGGACAACCGCATTTGCAATGGATATGATACCAAGAATTTCGAGAGCGCAGGTCTTTGACGCGTTGAGTTCTATGGCGAACATTGCAGGATATAAGGCTGTTCTGGAGGCTTCAAATCATTTTGGCAGATTCTTGACAGGTCAAGTTACCGCAGCCGGGAAGATACCTCCGTGTAAAATCTTGGTTGTGGGAGCAGGTGTTGCAGGTTTGAGTGCGATTGCTACGGCACGACGAATGGGTGCTATAGTTCGTGGCTTTGATACTCGGCCGGTAGTTCGAGAACAAGTACAATCGCTCGGCGCGGAATTTGTGGAAGTCGACTTTGAGGAGGATGGCTCAGGTACTGGAGGTTACGCGAAAGAAATGTCAAAAGGGTTTCAAGAGGCACAAGCAAAGCTCTTCTTAGAGCAAGCAAAAGAAGTGGATATCATCATTACCACAGCTTTGATTCCTGGAAAGCCTGCTCCAAAGCTCATTACGGAACAGATGCTCGCGGCTATGAAGCCGGGTTCTGTAGTTGTAGATCTTGCTGCTGAGGCTGGCGGAAACTGTGTAGTGACGCAGCCTGGAAAGCTGATTGAGCATAATGGGGTCACAGTCATCGGCTACACGGACTTACCATCTCGTCTACCTACACAATCATCAACACTCTACTCGAACAATATTACCAAGTTCCTCCTGTCAATGGCTCCCGAGGAGAAGACATTTGGCGTAGATCTGAATGACGAAGTTGTACGCGGCTCAATTGTAACATATCATGGCGAGGTCATACCAACTGCGCCTCGGCCAGCTGCGCCGCCAACACCTGTTCGCCCACCTCCAGAGGTAACATCTGAAGTAGTTGCGGTAACTCCATGGCAGAAAACATCACGTGAGGTGGCAACTGTAACCGGAGGAATGGGATTGGCTCTAGCGCTTGGAAAGGCAACTGGCCCTATATTCATGGGCAACGCATTCACATTTGCTCTTGCTAGTCTTATTGGCTATAGAACCGTCTGGGGAGTTACACCTGCACTCCACTCTCCCTTGATGAGCGTAACAAATGCAATCTCGGGAATGGTTGGTGTGGGGGGCTTCTTCATAATGGGCGGCGGTCTACTTCCACATACAATTCCACAGTTTCTAGGGGCTTTGTCGGTTCTCCTTGCTTTTGTCAACGTGTCAGGAGGATTTGTGATTACGAAGCGCATGCTAGACATGTTCAGACGTCCTACAGATCCACCAGAATATCCCTGGCTCTATTCAGTTCCAGCAGCGGTCTTTGGTATTGGATATGTTGTGGCTGCAAGCACGGGCATGGCTGGTCTCGTCCAGGCTGGGTATCTCACCAGTAGCCTTCTGTGCATCGGATCTCTGTCAGGTCTTGCATCTCAGTCAACGGCTCGTCAAGGCAACATGCTTGGTATATTGGGAGTCAGTTCTGGCATCCTTGCTTCTCTTGGTGCTGTCGGATTTGCCCCGGCGGTACTGGCTCAATTTGGAGCTGTCGCTGGAATTGGAGCCATCATTGGTCTAATGATTGGACGGAGGACAACCGCAACGGATCTTCCGCAAACAGTTGCTGCATTGCATTCAGTGGTCGGCCTTGCTGCAGTCTTGACTAGTTACGGCAGTGTGATGGCAGATATTGGCCATATATCTACTCTGCATCTCGTTGCTGGATATCTCGGAGTTTTGATTGGTGGAGTAACCTTCACTGGCTCTATAGTAGCTTTCTTGAAGCTCGCTGGTCGTATGTCATCTAAACCTATCAAGATTCCAGGTCCCAGACACCTTGTCAATTCATCACTTCTCGCCGCGAACGTGGGAACTATGGGTGCTTTCCTGGCTATGGCACCAGGCTCACCAATCATTGCTGCTACCTGTTTAGCCGGAAACGCCATCCTCAGCTTCGTGAAAGGTTACACCACTACCGCGGCAATTGGCGGCGCAGATATGCCCGTCGTCATCACCGTGCTCAATGCTTACTCAGGCTTTGCGTTAGTTGCTGAAGGCTTTATGCTTGAAAACCCGCTGCTCACGACCGTTGGTGCACTTATAGGCGTAAGCGGCTCTATTCTCTCCTATATAATGTGCGTAGCGATGAACCGTTCCCTTCCAAACGTCCTATTTGGCGGCATCGCCCCCGTCGCGAATTCGGACTATAAAATGGAAGGCTCCATAACCAAAACTAGCATCGAAGAAACGGCGGACGCCCTCGCGACCGCTGAGTCCGTGATCATCGTTGTTGGCTATGGTATGGCAGTGGCCAAAGCCCAATACGCCATTTCGGAAATAGTACAAATGCTCAAAGCCAAGGGTGTTAACGTCAGATTCGCCATTCATCCTGTAGCAGGACGCATGCCGGGACAATGCAACGTTTTGCTTGCAGAGGCTAGCGTCCCCTATGATATCGTGCTGGAGATGGACGAGATTAATGATGACTTCGGCGAGACGGATGTCACGCTTGTTATTGGTGCGAATGATACAGTTAATCCAATCGCGTTGGAACCTGGATCAAGCATTGCCGGAATGCCAGTCTTGCATGCCTGGAAGAGTAAGCAGGTTGTTGTCATGAAGAGAGGAATGGCTAGCGGATATGGTACGTTATGTTTCTCCTTATTCACGCACCCGAACCGTCTTAATAACTTATCATCCTACGTGTACGCTGATCATTTCTAGCTGATGTCCCGAACCCGATGTTCTTCATGCCGGGCACGAAGATGCTGTTTGGCGATGCCAAGGATAGCTGCGATGCCATCAAACGCACGTTGGAGGAGAGAGGCAAGCTTTACGATGTCTGATAGATCCTCGCCAATCACAGCTCTTATAAGTCAGCATACACACGTGAAACTGTTGACTGGCGGCGAGGATCATCAAACTGGCATAAGGAACGACTTTGGATATGGGATGGGATTGGATTGGATCGGATCGGATGGAATGGATGGGAGCAAAGGAATAGGTCGAGGCTGGGAACGTTTCACGCTGAGCATGAATGCGATCGGCGGCGAGAGATTAAAAAAAAAGCCTATACCTACAGTATGAACCAATCAATCAATAGAACAATTTGTCTTGCACTTGGCAACGAGACTCTGAATTGCTCAAAATGAGTCCACAGGCATGATAATATGCTTTTCATTTGATAAAATGTCGACTTCCATCTTTCGGTAGGCTTGATCCTGTTATAAACCGAACTCTCCGAGCGTCAAAAGGTTAAAAAGTAAAGTAAAAAACAATCTGCAATTTTCCTAATCTAGGAAAGGGGGTATAAAATATGTTAACCGCGTATCCGTTCAATGACCATGCTATCCATCCTTTTCTTTCCAGGCCCTGCCATGATGCGTATGCATTTTCCAATCTCATAACGCCCGCAATGAGAACTGCCCCTGCTCTTGCCCGCGCCGTTACCATCCACTTCTGCTCGCAATTATAGTATCAGTCTATTGTAATGGTTCACAGGTCCAGGCACAAGCTCCCTCTCACATCTGTGCTTCCCTATAACCGCCTCACTCCTTCCTAAACAATCTCCTCGTAGTTCCACTCTTCTCCATCACCTTTTCCTTCCCTTTCTCTTTCTCAGCACTAGCCTGCTTCACCTTTTCAGTCGTGCTCCTCACCCACTCTTGCTCAGTCTCGCTAATATCTTTCCGCTTGCTTCCCGGACCCGCTAATCCTAGTCCTCTATCTTCCTCGGTCCATTCTTGTCTGGATACTGATCTGTTTCCTAATCTTGAGGCGGTCTTTGCGGAATCACCTGCTTCTGGTGTCTCCTGACGGGCGGGAACAGGGGTGGATGGGTTCCTAATTTGGACCATGCTCGTTCTGGATTCTGTTTCGCCAACAGAGCGTCGAGTCTTGCGCACGAAGAGACTCGACATGGGGCGATCCATACTGAGAACAGAGTTTGATCGCGGGCCAGGGCTTTCACGTCCATTGCTAGTAGAACCCTTAGAAGCACGAAAGTTTGTACTGCTGCTCGAGGCTGTTCTGTTGCCCATTCCGGCGCCCAGATTCCGAACCTCAACTTTGTCTTCTCCCTGCCCACTGGCGATGCGGCGGCCATGATGGTGAATATATGCTGTCAGGTATTCTCCTAAATCCGCCCAACCTCCTCCAGTGCGGACCATGAGGCGCTCACCACTCTCCCCAACACGCCGGATATGAAGCTTAATGGGTGCGTCACCATGTCTAGATAAGTGGTAGACACGAATCTCCGGATGGCTAGAGCTATGGCGTGGCGCAGGGTTAGCCTTGTTATATGCTGGTCGGAGGGTGAAGGCAGGTGTAGCTGAACGTATTGACAGGCTGGATTGGGAGCGGGCGGTGTTGGGCAAGGATCGACGTGTTTTATTCACCTGAAGAGTCTCTTTCTGAGACGATGAAAATCGAGACACAGGTGTCATATCTAGCGGTGGCTCAGAGGCTAATCTGATAGCTGCCGGCATAGACTCTAGTAAAGTAGAGATTTGTGTATGTATTTGATAGTCAGTTGTGGGTAGTTTTTTTGGACTGAGCGGAACCGTAGCAGCAAGCTTCAGATCTGGCAAGTCAGGTGCGGCATCATGGAGCGGTGTGGACGGGCGACTGTCGTCCCGATGGTACACAGGTTGCTCGTCTTTTGTATTGGCAATTTCTGCTTCCCACGAGTCGGAAGTGGAGAGAGTAACCGATGAACTGGTTGGTGAAACAGGAACTTCCACAGGAAAAGATATCGATGCAGTTAGGGCAGATGGGCCCGCTTCAGAAGGTATGTGCTCACTCGGAGTAGGTGTCATAATGGTAGATGTAGGAGTTACATAACCAGGGGAAATTCTGATGTCTGCAGAGCTGTGCGAAGCGGATGACCAATCATTTTCTTTCCCCGTGCCGTTTTCACTAGTGATGTCACTCCACGGATTATCCAAGGGAGATTTGACCGTTTGAAGGCTCAATCTCTCACGATGCTGTATTGTGCAACGAGGACAAGTGCATGCACACTCATATCCGCGGCATTTTGGTAGTATGACTGGCTTAGAAAGAGAAGACGGCGTGGGGCTTTCGTTTAGGTAAGGAAATGCGTCTAATCCAACTCTTCGACTTGGTGATTGAGCTTCTCCATCCGAGGAAGGGGTATGAGGCAACTCTTCAGCGAATTGATTGGACAACTCTCTGCCTTGTATAGATTGCTCGACAACTGAGTTATCGGATGAGCTCGAATCCAGGTTGGTAACACGGTCGAACTTTATCTGTCCAAGAAGGAGAGAGGGATCCTCGGGGACTAATAGAGAGTGACACTCATTTAACTCGCCTAGTTCATGCCCTTGAGGTAAGAGTCTACTCTCGTTTGCTCCATCAATGGACCCTACTGCTGAGGGTGGCTCAGAGTCTGATTGATCAGTCGAAGTTGAGGATATTAAGGTTGGCATGACTTCGATAGCCATCGTTGGCGATAACAACAGAACCGCAGGATCGTCTGTCTCGATGCTCTGTGCTAACTCGGAGGGGTGGAAATACTCTGCTGGCTCGGCAACTTGAATACCAGGTGTTGGAAGCGAAATCAAGTAGGCAGGTATAAGTGATGTGTTTCTACTATGACGCACCGCCACGGCAGAATTTCTAAATTCGGAATCTTCTGCTTTTCTTTCAGAAGAGACTGGAGAATTGATAGCAAAGCGCTCGCCATCTACTTGTGGTACATCTTTACGAGTATCATCGTTCCCCGATGAGACTTGCTGACCAGCGGGCATGTGGCTAGGCTCATCTTCCTTTGATTCGCCCGATACCACAGTGTGGCTACGGGCAGAAGGAAATTCTGCCTGTGATTTGGAGGAGTCAGGTCTTAACGGACTGGAAATACTTGGTAAAGTTGAGCGGCGGCGCAGTTGGTAGTCATCAAATAGATTACTGTTTGTGCGCGTGGGACTACTTGGTGATCGTGCGCGTGAGGGAATAACATCATCTGTCGAGATAGATTGCAGCTTTGCCCGTACTTGCTCAACAGGTCCCTGTGGTGATCGTTTGTTTGTGTCCTTTAAACCGGCATAAGTCAGACTGCCTGCTGCTCCTGTATCATTGCTGCCATCAAACTCAAATTCAGCGTACGGTCGATGTTTAATCGTTGATGAGGACGTTAGGGATGCCGTGGAATTTGACGACTGAGGCCTGCCAGAAATACCCTTGCTTCTTAAACTAAGAGTGGGCTCTGATCCTTCGACCATAATTTCGACTTCTTCTATCGGGCTTTCAGAGCTTGAAAAACCTGGAGTCGTGGCACTCGATTTCGTGTATCGTTCAGCCATGGGGTAGTCGGCTTCATGGATAATACTTCCAATCCTCTCTTCAGATTCCCTACACTCCTCAGAGGGACAGTCAAGAGGATTAGTCTCAGATGCAGCTATATTAGCCTCTTTCCCTGTTATCATATAAATATCCTGCAGTTTATGTGGATGAGCTTCATCCTGTATCGTTGGTGTTGACTGGCTGCTTCCATCAAATACAATGATTCTGGAGAACCGCTCTGATGTTGTGGGACTGTCCAAGGAAGTGGATTTGGTCGCCACTAAACCCCTGGAATCGAAAATATCTTGAGAATCGGCAGCTTCGACATCCTGCAGTGCCTGCTTTCTAGCAAATTCCGCAACCTCGGCTTCCTCCTTTTTCTGGATGCGGATCTCCTCGTCGACTATCTTTTGCGCTTGCTCTTGTTCCAAACGAGCGAGTTCAGCTATCTGCTCCTGGTCCACTCTTGCAGCTTCTTCTGCCTTAATGCGCGCGTCCTCTATACCCTGCTTCAGTTTCTCCTCGTACTGCTGCTTCAATCTTTCCTCCTCGAGCCGTGCCGCATTTTTTGCTTGCTCCTCCAACCGAAGTCTCTCGGCTTCCTTTTTCTTGTTCTCAACCAGTTTAGCCCATTCTCCTTCTCTAACCCTCCTATCTCCACTGACTACCCAATTGCTATAATCTGCCTCAATTGTCTCCATTCTATCGAGCCAGGCTTCAGGCAACGTATCTTCTCTGCCTTCCAGCGCGTCTAGCATTCGATCTATGTCTTGGCCCAGAGCCATAACTTTGCTATGCAGCACATTTCGCATGATTTCAAAGGTAGCTCGGTCGAGATACTCTTTTTCACGAGTTTGAGAATTATGGTTGATTTCTGAAAACCTTATAGCTTGCCAGCCAGATTGTAATGCAACCTCCGCGTCGTGTAGCATTTCTAGAAGTGGCGGAATCTTCCGCAAAACACTAAGCCGCGTACTCCAAACATCCATGAGCCGCATTAGCCGTGACAAAGTTGGGAGAGCCCGTAATATGGTAGCCGCAACAACTGCAGTAAAATCATCCATCTTTGTATATCTCGAGGAAAACGAAGGCGGAGGAGCGGCATTTGAGGCTGATGACGAGGGTCGCGAGTTGGGAGAGAAGTATTTATTGAGAACAGTGCGTTTGATCTCTTCCACATCGAGGTCGTCCATGTCTTCCCGAATTTCTTCCACCCGTACTTCATATGCTAAAACATCATGTGTAGGAAGACTGCCCATGTACTCAGCCGGGTTGACCTCCTCAGATTCTTCTTTTTCAGGGTAGCCACTTCGTGGTCTCCGCTCGCCCACAGTAAATGATAACTTCCGTCGCTTTGCGGATGGAAGCTCAAAACCCTGTGGTCCAGGACCATTTGGCCAGGGCCAAGCCGACAGTTCATCAACCCATTCTTGTATTTTCTTGCTTGCCGTTGTAGCCCGTATGCCAAACGCACGCTCACTCGGAGTTGCGGCCTCAATGCTCGCGCGTAGCTTGCCCGACGGAGAGGTGAAGGCTTCGAGAGTAGTGGTAGGCGAGAGGTCGGAGAGGATATCATCCGTTATGCGCTGGCGAGTCGGGGATCGACGAGGGGATGGAGAGGGCGATCTGTTTGGGAAATTGAGACGCGGAGGGACTGATGATATTGTCGGGGTATCCATTCTGTCGTATCGAACAGCTGTTGGTTAGTATTGCAGGTGGATTTGCAGACTCGGCGCATTGCCTTAAACGAACGATGTTGATAAATAGGGAAACATGATATCGAAGGAGGGTGAAGGACAATTTGAGTCGGTGGAGATCTCTTTCATGGCCAGATGGTTTCGCAGACGGGAAGGTGCAGCATGGCCATATAAAGGGTGACACATCCACAGGCACTGTCTCGGAGGAGGTCACACAATAGACAGGTAGAATGAAAAGAGGCAATCCAGCACCGCCCAAAATAGAGAAATAATAGAAAGACTTTTCAAAGAAAGTAAGGGAGAGAGGGGGCGTTGTAATAGGATGATGATGATGGTGGTGGTAATAATGATGGTGATTAACAGTGGATGTTAAGGCAAGGCAGGGTATGGATGGGATGCCAATTCCCTGACGACGTGTATCGCGCTGCAAGTCAACCTTCGCTTCAGGGTTTAATTTATGCAAGTCTCGTGTGTTGGCAAGGGGGTTCCAGATTGTCATCGTGGCATTGGAGCAGGGACAATTCCTTGCAAGTGAGTTGAAAAGATCAAAATCACAGGAAAGGAATAAATGAAGCTATTCCCAGGATCATCATAAGAAAAGCAGTGTTCATGTGTCAGCCAACCTGGTTGTAAGGGGTCAATATCAAACATTCCTGAAGCTTGGAGCAAAGCCTGAGCAAAGCCTGAGCAAAGCCTGGAGCAAAAGCCTGGAGCGAGGCGGTCAGGGGTGTTTGACGCGGTCTTCCTGGGAGCGAACCACAGCCTGTCAATTTCCAAGCCAAGCGATATCGCTATTCCAGTGATACTCTAAAAAAATAAAAAATAAAAATAAAACAAAGACTCTAGGGTATACTGTATACGCTTTCCACATCAACATCTCTCATACTGAAGCTTGTGTCAATGGGCACAAAATGATAGCAGTATGCTATGTATCCATCTGCCTTCAAAGCATCAAGGCTAATATCAATTCTAGCAAAGAGTTGGTCAAGGCCTCCGGGTCCGACCATCAACGAATCTGCTTCCTCTGCGATCCTTTCGTTCACCTATTCGAGCGCTCACTTCCAGCGCGCAGCGACGTCTAGATGTCTTCCATTCGCAGACCGAATCTGCTTCCGAGTCCGCGATCCTTTCCTCCCTCAAAGCTTCTTCTCCAAAGGTCCCTCAAACTCTCACCGAAAAGATCGTTCAGAAGTACTCGTTAGGTCTTGCGCCCTCTAAATCTGTGCTCTCTGGCGACTATGTTACCCTCTCTCCGCACCATTGTATGACTCACGACAACTCATGGCCTGTCGCTTTGAAGTTCATGTCCATTGGCGCCACCAAAATCCATGATCCAAAGCAGATTGTCATGACCCTCGACCATGATGTACAGAATAAGTCAGAGAGCAACCTGAAGAAATACAGGCAGATTGAAGAATTTGCTAAGAAGCAGGGCGTGGATTTTTATCCTGCAGGAAGAGGCATTGGTCATCAAATTATGGTAGAGGAGGGTTATGCATGGCCCGGGACCATGACTGTCGCCAGTGATAGTCATTCGAACATGTATGGAGGAGTAGGATGTCTAGGAACTGCCATGGTCAGAACAGATGCCGCATCAATCTGGGCAACTGGGAAGACTTGGTGGCAGATCCCGCCCATTGCAAAGGTGACATTTACTGGACTTATGCCTAAGGGTGTTACTGGAAAGGATGTCATCGTTGCCCTCTGCGGACTTTTCAACAACGATGAAGTTCTTAACCATGCTATAGAATTCACTGGAACTGAACAGACAATGCGCTCGATCCCAATCGACGATCGATTAGCCATTGCCAATATGACCACAGAATGGGGAGCATTGACCGGGTTATTTCCAATTGATGCCATGTTACGAGCATGGATGAAGAGCAAGGCTACTACCTCAGCATTGTTTGATGGCGAAGATGCAGCGAAGTCAAGGTTCACGCATGAGCGGATAGATGCACTTATAGAGAACAAGTTGGAAGCTGACAAAGGAGCCAAATATGCTAAATCACTCTACCTAAACCTTTCCACGCTATCGCCATATGTTTCTGGCCCCAATTCCGTCAAGATTGGTACGCCACTAAGCAGTCTAGAAGCGCAGAACATCAAACTTAACAAGGCTTATTTGGTATCATGCACGAATTCTCGTGCATCTGATTTGGCAGCTGCGGCAAAGGTGTTCAAGGATGCATCTACTCCCACTTCACCTGCTAAAATTGCTGACGGTGTCGAATTCTACATTGCTGCAGCGTCGATACCCGAACAGCAAGCAGCAGAGGAAGCTGGTGATTGGCAAGCTCTTCTGGATGCCGGAGCACGGCCTCTTCCGGCGGGTTGTGGTCCTTGTATTGGCCTTGGAACAGGTTTGCTGGAACCCGGCGAAGTTGGAATTTCTGCGAGCAACAGAAACTTCAAGGGACGCATGGGATCGCCGGATGCGAAGGCATATCTTGCATCACCAGAAGTAGTAGCTGCATCTGCACTCAGTGGAAAGATCAGTGGCCCAGGATGGTATGAGAAGCCAGTTGGAGTAGAGAAAGTTGTTCTCGGTGAAGGAAATGGCATCGCAGAACAGGATCGTGCCATGTCGATTGAAGAGGCTTTAGACAAGATCATTGCTGAAGCTGATTCTCTTGTGGAAGGGGCCGAAAAGTCACTTTTTGGAGAAGAAAGCGCTAAAAGTGAAGATAGTGAGGAGGCTTTAACATCTATTCTTCCTGGTTTCCCAGAGAAGGTGGAGGGAGAGATCGTGTTTTGCGATGCCGATAACATCAATACTGATGGTATCTACCCAGGAAAATACACCTATCAAGATAACATCGACACTGAAACCATGGCTAAGGTGTGTATGGAGAACTATGATCCAAAATTTGGATCGATTGCCAAAGAAGGCGATATATTGGTCTCAGGTTTCAACTTCGGCTGTGGGAGCTCCAGAGAACAAGCAGCAACAGCTATTTTGGCCAAGAAGATCCCTCTTGTAGTATCAGGTAGTTTCGGAAATATTTTCCAAAGAAATAGTATTAACAACGCATTGATGGGCGTGGAGGTACCTCGTCTTGTAGAGAGACTTCGGGAGACGTTCTCGGGAAAAAAGGTCGACGAAAGCACTCAAGTGAAGGAGCCTGAAGCAAACAAGGATAGTCTTGATTCTCCACCTGCTACAACCGCGTCGCCAGCGGAGGAGAAATTGCTTACCCGGAGGACTGGTTGGACGTTCGTGTGGGATGTACGGAGGAGTAAAGTCACAATCACCGAAGGTAAAGGCGGAGAAACGTGGAGCCAGAAAGTCGGAGAATTACCGCCTAATGTACAGGAAATCATTGCTCGGGGAGGTTTGGAGAAATGGGTCAAAGGAGAAATTGGGGAGTCTGTATAGGATGTAGGAATATAAAAGCGAAATATCTGATTCTTAGTAGGACAAGCTCATCTCGGATCAGTAAGTTGGTGGAACCGTGAGACTAATGCCCGATACTTGCCCTAGCATGGAACACCTATGTCATCCAGACACAGATGTGGTCATTGGCGTGTTGAAAACTCAGATGGCCCAGAATGTATTAACTAATATAAAGTCAAAGACCACAGGTAATCAGGGGAACTTTCTGACTTATGATGCTGTCAAATGACTCGATATTGCGGTTATCTTCCATACGGATAGATACAATTGATTGATGCATTGACTTTGACAACCCATTTCTATTGACGCAGCTATTGACGTAGCCGTTGCCATCGAATAAACAAATGATTTTAGCTCGCCGTTCAGTTTCATCAAGCACGAACCAACGCTATACCCAACCAATCATCAAGCGATCTTCAGCGAGCATCTCTCTCCCGAAGCAGAGTTAATTTTGTTTCCAGCAACCTGGGAAGTCAAGATGCCGGTCGGAGATGCCACCATCCGTTTGGCCACCAGCGCCCCAATGCGGAAGAGAGGCTGAGCTGCGTGGAAATCATCTATCCCTGATTGGGCACCTATTGGGAGAAACATTTATTAAGCTTTTCTCCACGAAAGTGGAAATGTGGCGCTGTGATGCATGACAGCGTGGATCGACGGGAGCAACCAGAAGGGGATTGGTGTGGATTCCTCCCCCCCCCGGGTAACTGTAACATCCGCTGACGGAACAAGATAGAATGCAGGGTTTCGGGGCGATGCAACTCTGTTCGAATGAACGCTACATCCTCATTTCACTATGGGCTTTTTGCACCTGTATCGCGGGCTGACTGTCAGAACGACCGTCTCAAAGATGAAGAAGTTTACTGTTATTGGATAGAAATGCACTGATATACGGTGGCCAGTCCTTCAGATCAGACGAATCGACTGGAAGTGAACTTGTTCGTTCGCTTGTACTCAGTATCTTTTCCAACATGGAAGATACCCATTTCAGAGTGAGACTAGACGGAAGAACCCTTTTAGTGCTCCAATCAACAATGACCAATTCGAGATACTTCAACTTAACCTACATCAACAAGGTCTCTTTATAGGTTAAGCCTTGCGTTCTTGTCCCCTTCTTGCGGGGTTGGCTTACACTGTGTGCGGATCTAGATCTGCATTTCAGGTTGAAAGACAACATCATCCTTGTTGATTTTGCGTCGGGACTTCATGTATCCGTCGAGGCAGGTACAGAGACGGAATACTGCGCGACCTTGACCAATCAAGGCCGTGGCTTTTGCATACCCAAGAAACGGGTATTCATCCCCGTGAAGATCTACTGGAGTCAAAGAGACGATGGCTAATATGTCACGGTTCAGCTTGGGACGGCTCAAGTGAGCTGATCTAGCACCAGTCAGACTATTCGCAGAGAAGTACAAGACGCTTCAGATGTTTCCCCTTCTCTTAGGTTCATTACGTTACTGCTTTGATAAAGCCGGCAGCGCCTTTTTTCGATGAATTCTCTCTTTCATCTTCATTGCTAACGAACTTTTTATATACTTTGTTGTACTCATTTGAAAAGTTCATCCCATCCAACTGTCACTATGTTTCTCAAAACTCTTGCTATCGCAGCCGCTGTTGGCTCAGCAGTAGCCCAACGTCCTACAAACACCTCAATCTGTGACTACTATACCACAGCACTGCTCAAGAATAACACTGCCACGAACCAACTGACGCTTCTCACCCTCGTCGTCAATACTGCGGTTATTGGAAACTGTAGTTCTCTCCTTTCCAGTCTCTCATCTGGTCTAACAATAAACAGATACTCAACCAAATGTTGGCATCGCCGTGCCAGGTATTCTCGCTCCAGGAGAGTTCAACGGCACAGCAGTAAATCTTGCACCATATTTTAATGGTGGTCTCGCCTCCACAAACTCTGGTGGTGATAGTGGCGTGTCCATGAACTTCCTTGATGGCGGCGGTGCTGCTCCTCTCATGAATAATACCGCTGCAAGCGATACTACATCCGCACAATAGTACGTCCCTTGGTCTTCTCCTACTCGCCTCTCTTCTATCCAGCAAAGTTTGCCTTCTCAGATCATTGCTGACCATCAGTAGCACCCTACTCACCCACCTGTACTCATACTTCGGCGCACTCCTTGGCTGCACCATGCAAGGCGATGACTTCCCTGCCTATGCCGGCTCAAACAGCATGTACGAAGTACACAAGTTCATGGCCCTCTCCTCCGCCGAAGTCGGCTACTTCATCACACAAGTCGCTCTCTCGGCCGCATCCTTCGGCGTGGCAGACTCAGATCTCATGGTCGTCGGCAAAGCACTCAACAGCCTCTTTGGCGAGGCATGCTCTCCAGAAACCGTGGTCATTGCTTCACAGCCAGCTGCGCTGCAAGCTATATGCATTGGCGAGAATTGTCCTATAGCTCAAAATGCTACGTGTAGCGCATATGGCACAGCAGCGGTTGTCAAACCCAGCACCGCTGTGGCATCACTGGTTCCTACTTCTACGCCGGCGGTAACTGGTACTGCTACTGGAACTGCCGCAGCATCATCGATTGCCTCGAGCCAGGCAAGTGCCGCCAGCACAGCTGCAACTGCCTCTTCAAGTTCGACTGCGGGAGCTGCCCCAACAGGCTACGCAATGGGATATGTGGCCGCGGCAGCAGGATTAGCTGCTTACCTCTTATAAATTTCGAGTTCTACAACCCGAGTTAACCTTGTCAAGGATACGTAAATCAGGCGTAACGTCGAAAATTCACATAGTTAGCACCAGTCTATTTTAACATAGACGACGACCTCATCAAATAATGACATGCATTTTTCCACAAACTCAAATCCTATCCCAACCGTAGACCCACTAGCCAGACTCGCAAATTAAGCATTTACCATATTAAGCTTTTCACTACAAGTACCCGTCATACACTAAAGACAATCCTAGCCAATGGAAACACATGACTCTCCATCCTTGCTTTTTTTTGTTGCATATCGCCGCCTGAAAGAACTGATTTCATTATGAAACTCTATCGTTATCAAACGTGGGATCCTGCCATTTACATCTCGCGAGATCTATTTAGCTACGAGTATTACTGGATTGTTTCGCGGAACCCTTGAGCAGCGACCGCATTACGTACTGCTCGCTCAGTCTCGAATCATGATTGATTGGTTCGGTATCTACAATATTGTTGCATGTTGCGGTGCCATCGTCCTTATCCGCTTTCTCAAGCTGCTTCCACTCTTCGCCGCTCAGCCTCTCGTCAACGCCCTTGCAAATTACCTGGGCAAATCAAGACCGAGAAGGCAAAGAAAATGCTAGAATTCTCGCTGTACGTTATGAAAGACAGGCGTAGCCACTCTAGGCTTGGCAATTGCCACTACGATTTCTTTGGCTTCAGTATATAAAATCTAAACCACTTGTATATGACTGAATTTCACCTGCCATCCTTCACTAGCAACCCATCGCTTGAAATTGAGGTAGTGATAATTCAACTGCAGCATATAGTTAGATATCTAGAATTCTGTTTCACGTTGTCGAGGCTATAGAAGCTTTAAGATATGCAAGAGTTGTAACTTAAAACGAAGAGACACTCGATTCCAAATATGAAGGTATATAAGAATGAACTACTAACACCAAGTGACTTGATAGCTGTAGGTTCCAGGAGTTATGAACTCACACGAGCGTTCTTCTGAAAGCCCTGCCCTCCCAGAAGTTCTGCCCTGGCTGCTATAATGATCTAGAAGCTATAATCTATAATATATAATCTTCCGCGATTCTATTCATCGCTATATTGACATCGGAGTTCTCCGCTTTCCTAATAGTTTCCTTCTCTCTATCGGTTAAAAATACCAATAAATTCAATGATAAGGAGTCAGATGAAGCACAGGCTTAACCATCTGAATAGCTCATCAAGATAGATCCAGAAATTGAATATTGAAAAACTAGATTAGAAGGGCCTTGGGCTCCGTAGAGAAAATCGCAAAGACGCATTCAGATCGTGTACTAAATAAATATACCTTTGAAAGGCTGTGCAGTTGTTTGTCGGTTCCAGAACTAATGAACCCTGCGATATGTCATTAAGAACGAAGCCGAGCGAAGTGGCATTATAAAGGACCGACCCACGCCAAGCCTATTCTTTAAGAATAAAGGTTTTAACATGGCTCCCTAATTTTTGTTTCCCAAGGGGATAACTCAGATCCCGCGGTGCAGTTAACTTCTGGCTAAGGTATAGAAAGATCGCGGGTCTAAACGTTTTGGTTCACGGTAGAAATACTACCCTGAGAGGTATTCTTACCCTTGACTGACATATGAGGGACAAAGGCATGACATCTAAGCAGTGTTATCCGAGGTCCATGCTCAACAACTTGTAGACGGAAGACTCATTGCCTTTCAATTCCCTGACTCTCAACTATGTCCCGAGTAGGAGCATTTGGGAGCAACTTTGTGTGCTTGCTTATACAATCATACAGTAGAAGCGGACCTTGTGCTACATCCAGAACACATCAGAATCAGACGATTCCCCATCAGACTTTATTTTGTTTTATTTGCTTTTTATGTATGTAGCTGGATCAGTTATTTTCTAGAACACTGCTATAGCTGAAAAGCAAATTTGTCTCGTTTTGTACGGAATCATGGATATGGACTTGCCCCATGGTCCTAGCTACAACAGCATAATAAGGAGCTTTAACGGTTGTTGGACTTGCTGACTCCGGCGCAAAAAATGTGGTGAAAAACATCCTGTGTGTGACGTTTGGGCTACGCTCCATATCACCTGCTACTACAATCAGGACAAACCGGAGTGGATGGATGGCGGTGTGAGACAGGCAGAGATGGCCCAGCGAACCAATAACGCTACCTCAAAATCTACCCAGGGACCCGGCTACTTCAATTGATCTATTTAAGACAATCTCAAATATTTGCAATGATGAGATCGAGTCTTATCCCGAGATATCCACTTCTAGGGGTCAACGGGGAGCTGACTGTATGCTGATTAAAAAGGACGCTCATACGATCTGACACTATTCTGCTCATGTTTTACCTCGAACACTTGCTCCCCTTCCTATCCCCATTGTACCACCTATCTCTCCTTCAAGGTGGCAGAGCATGGATCTTAGAAATAATGATAAGCAGCTTCGTAGTACGGCAGGCTACACTATGTCAGAGTTCATATTTCTTCTCTCTTGCACGGGGAATATCCAATCGTGATGTAATTTGGGAAGCGGTGCTCACGCAGATCAGACATGCCATTGAGGTGCTAAGACAATCGCTACAGATCGTCAGTGGCTTGAGCGTCACGGAGAATCTGCATGGCGTTGTACGGATCATGGCAAGCATCATGCAGGTACAGCGTTTCGAAATTGCTGTTTCGAGCTTTGATAATTGCCAGGCACATCTCAGCGCTGCCCTGGCTCTTTTTAGACAACTACTTGACAGCCCTGGTGCCGTAGAACCAGCAGGACCCAGTTCAAGCTTCAGCGCTGTCATAGCCCGACTGGGGCCGCCGTCGTAGATATTGCCTGCTCAGGATGTCCAAGTTCCGAGTGCTGAACAGGCAGCATTTCGCTTCCCATCAGCCCTTTTGATATCGGATGACATTATTGCCAGTATAGTACTTCAGGAGCCACCGAGACTCTACGATTACCATCGCACCCTTCTTGGAACTATCGATGGCACCAATCCACTTATCAATCTTGAGGCTATTGTAGGGTGTCAGAATTGGGCTTTGCTACAAATCGGAGAGATTGCCGTGCTTGATGCGTGGAAACAGTGATGCAAGAGAGCCGGAAATCTCAACGTTATAGAGTTAGTCCACCGCGCCACAGGTATCAAGGACTCGCTGGAAGCCAATATGAGGCGGCTCGAAACCGGCTCCGTATTTATTCCCAAATAGGGTAGCAGCCTACTGGATGTCTTCACAGCAGATTACTGCCAGCAATCCGAAGCGCCCATCAGCCAAAGCTCCTTAGTTACTCGTGTCTGGGCCTAAGCAGCGCTCATTTATTTATTTGTTGTTGTATCTGGATGGCAGCCCGCTAACAGTGACCTTCGGCATCACATTAGTCGTATCTTTAAGCTGGTGACGTGCCAAATATCACCGCCCGCGTTGCTGCGCACAATGATATGGCCGTTTTGAGTGGCGGGAAGCTCATTTACGCGAAATGGTAGAGGCGCTGCAACCGCCAAGTATCTTTGACACAGTACGAAAGGCACTTGATATCATGGAGAATGTATGGCGCAATAGGGACGCAGGAGATGCTACAAGCCGCCACCTCGCTTTGTGCTTTAAAAGCCAAGATGATTTATTGTTACTTGTTTAGAAGGCCGATCAGATAATCACACTTTTGAAGAAATAACCCACTAGATAAGCATCTATAATCCTCTGGAAATTTGCTTATCCTGTATAGTGTGTAGCTTAGTGCAAGCTTTTATATATATTTGTGTAACTCTTAGATCCGGAGGGTGTAATTTCATGGTGCATAAGGCGTGCTTTCCTACTAGAACTTTTTCTTGCACCCACTTTAGAAAAGTTCCTTCTTTCTCTTTACTTATGCTTAGTGCTAATATAAAGCAGTAGCTTCCTTACTCCTGTTTAAATGCCATACGCCGAAGATCTTGTCTGGATAAATTGCAATGTTGTAGAGTTTGATCTCACATTGCCACAGAAGAGGGCGAAAGCTCATCATTCTGCCACCATAAGGTGGTATATCCCTCCTTTATTTATCCGAGCATCGAATAAAGTTCAGTGCATCCGTTCAAGTTTATGAGTGATGCAAAGCCATAAATATATAAAAGCAAGGCTTGCATTTGGTTCACCGGATCTTTTGGCGGCGAAACCCGTTGAACAATATATAAAGCGCAATAATACTTTGGCAAGAAGCATGTGTTTTTTGCCGTTTCACAACACGCTTCCGCTGCTTTGAGGGTTCTTTGTCCAGGCCTTACCAATGACATTGATTTGAGTATACAACTATAAAATTTCTGTAGATCCTTATTCTAGTTTTAACCTGTTACCTGAATGGGACATAACCCTTATCCTTCACAAACGTGGTGTGCCATGGAACACTCTCTTCGTGGTTCGCCAACTGTGCATAGAACTTGCCATGCGCGGCACCATCGAGCGCCATCTCCTTGAATTTGCCGTCTCCGTGGCGCTCATCGGCATAAAAGAATCTGGTGGTCCGGACGTGTTAGGAACAGTGTACGCCGAGCTTCTCTTTCTAAATACTTACCGAAACCCTCGGGCTGAGTATGTTGTGTCGGCAAGGCCAATCCATAATGCCGAAGCCGACTTGCCAATGCCCAGATCCAACACCAGTGGCATAGGCATGATGGAGATGTTCATGATGTTGCCAGTGTACATGGATGTCTTCCTGGTTTCCTTGGGGAGCATCTCCCATCCAGTTACAGCTTGCTGCGCTGCAACGTAAGGGCTAATAGTGCCGACATCCAGGTCCAACGCCACACTCTCAGTTAGGACTGAAAAGATAGAGTCTTTATCCGGAAGGCTCATCAGTGCCGCCGCATTATAGGCGACCACGATGAGAGAGGCGTGGAACTCGGCCTTGAGTTGTGGCGCCAGTCCCACTTCTAGATGTAATAGCGACCTTGTAGCCAGCGAGGAGGCGCCAAACCTTGGCTACTCCAAGAATAAGTACTACAGGGCTTGCTGCCATAACGCTTTTATAGTCGATGTTAAAGATGAATCTTAAGAGGGTTGAACTACAAAGAAGCGAAGATATGCAATGAAAGAATGTATTTATCTTGGTGCAAAGATGACTTTTATTTATACTAAGGAGAGTCTACATTAATGCGCAATACTTTGTTACAAACCACCTCTTTCCGAGCATTTGTGATTTACAACACCATCTAAGCTGTCGATTCGAAGAGCAGACAGAAAAAATGAAATTGCAGCAATCCCTATGAGTATCAGAGTCTTTAAATTGCCTGAAACTGCCCGTCTTGTTCATTGGGACCCATAAGCCTCAAGAGGTCCGCCAAGCCGAACAGGATAAGGATTGCGGGCCACACTGCGCGATGAGGCCTGCTGCAGGTTATCATATGCAGGACGTGCGCGGGGAGACTGGCTCCTAATCCGCTGCCATGGATGTCTTCCTATGCATATCCCCAAGACAAAGTAATTGGATCCGGTAAATGCTAGGCATACAACAAAACATTATGGACCCCGATTCCTGAAGCTTAACTCCGTCCCGCACGGGAATGCAGGGCATGGAATATCGAACACGCAAGACGAACGACTCGTATCAAACCCGATCTCCACAATTGTCTAAAGAACTATCCTATGTGCATTTGACAATGAATGGATTTATCAGCTCGATCCCTGAATGACCCGTTCATTTAATAATGCTACATTTTTAAGACGCCGATTGATTCTTCTTTTCCCTAAGACATAACAAAATTAATAAAAGGTTGGACATAGCGCCGTATGTTCTTGGCGCTGTCTTCCCACTGTTCAATTATCCACTCAAGTACATATACTTTGCCGTTCTTTGGTCTATCCCACTCCTCCACTCTGCTGCCGAGTCATACACAAGCAGAATCCGGTAAGCCCCACCGAACAATCAACCACGCAAGCTACAAGCGTCATGTCCGATTCCTCACATGTAAATAGTCCCTCACAGACACACCAGTCTACTTCCTCGGCATTGGTGGGCCTAACTTCATGGAAAACACGGACCACCCAGCCTGTACCAAACTAGCTGCAGTAGGCCGGGAGATCACAACAGAAGTTAAACCTAAGGCAGTGGTGGTCTTTTCTGCACACTGGCAAGACAGCTCAACAAAATTAAGATCAATGGGGCCGAGCAGACGGATCTAATTTATGGTTTCTACGGTTTTCCGCCGCACTACTACGAATACGAATATCCGAATAAAGGCAGCCCCGAGGTCGCCGAAAAAGGTTGTCAAGGAGCTGGAGGGTGTTGGTATTGAGGTCCAGAGAGTCAAACGCGGCCTTGATCATGGTGTCTGGGCGGGGTTTATGGTTGGTAGGCCATGATTTTCCTGTCTTGGACATTTTCGCATCTTTTTTTGCTGATGCACCACTCGGACAGCTTTTGATCCAAAGAAAAACCCATTGAATGTGCAGATCGTGCAAGTTTCTCTGTACCACAATAAGGATTCGGAACAACATTACCGCATGGGGTAAGTACTGGAAAGCCTCCGAGGCGAAGGCATTCTAATAATCGGAGCGAGAATGGCTGTTCATAATCTTCATGATTACAGAGCCATTAGGGAAACCAGCGAGACCATGCGTTAAGCAAATCCATCTTGCGTTCCAGGTGGGTTGTGGGCCTGCTAATACGATTCAGTTATGCCTTCAGTTTTGACGAAGCACTGAAGGAGGCTGCTACTGCGAAACCAGAGGCACACCAGGTAAAGGTGTTAGATCTGATGAGACGCAGTGATGCCAGAAAAGCGCACCCAACCATGAAGCATATCCTTCCTATTTATGTTAGTGCAGGTGCTGCAGGCTCGGACCTTGGCGAACAATTGTGGACTTTGCCTGAAGGAAGTTTAAGTTGGGTGCAGTACCGGTTTGGTAAAGTTGGAGGGACGTAAAATAGCATTGGACTTGAGCAATTCAGATCGAAAGGCTATTTCCCGATTGCGAGGACTGCGGTAGACAGATCTACCTAACATCCCACGACGAAAGTAGTGACCTTGAAGGGAATGGCGGAAGATATTCCTTCTTTAACCCATCCCATCGCCTATTTCAAGCGAAGCAAGGTTTCTCAGTATCCACGAATTTCAAGTAATCGTTTGTCAAGTTGTAATATATTCGCGGTAAATTCTATGTTACTTAAGCTCAGAATAACCAGGGAATAAGGTAGGGGAGAAGTCAATGGCATCCACTTACTCAAGACAACCCCTTATAAGTTAGAGATGCAAGAGTAGATCCGAAGGCGGATTCATCATTTACATCGTGATAACATACTACACCAAGGATATCATCCTTAATTAGTCGATCCTATTAAGAGACAGAATCATATCCTCTAGACTACAATGCGGGAGCTCAAACTCAACGGATTCGACCGTCCAGCACAGCATCACCAAGCAGAGCAGCATCAATCAATCCAAACAAAGTACTGGAGGTGGTAGATCAGACTGGTGCTGCCGCCGCTATTGCTTGAGAACGGATAGTAAGTACACTGCAATTATCAAATGCGCCCTGAAACCAATAACCCCAGGCTGATCGTCAATGGGAACAGTATCCGCGACAATTTGAGAAGCAAGCACAAAATACCTACCACGACTGCTAACACCTACTCTGCTGCAAATTCCTCGCGCAGTCCATAGCATCACGCGAGCATCACAGATGGCTCTCGCTGGAAGCGAAGCAGCCGCCTCGTCGTGTCGGAGGTGAACCGATACGCCGGGAGAATATTCAGATGAAGTGATTCTTGACGGGAAAGAAGCCTTGAGGGTTTGGCTACTAGAAATCAAGAAGGGTTTGCAAGGCGCTTTGACGGAGAATAGATTCCTTGCCGGCGAGGAGCTCTGTGATGCGGTGCGGACTATGCGCCGTGGGGAAGTGATTTGTGCTGGTCTTGCAGAGAGAGATGCAGCGAGAGCTCAAGTATGACCAAGGCAGAAATAAAAATCTTAGCCCCCGCCGCTGCGTAACCTTTATAAATCCCTTCATTTATAAATCCCTTCATCATCCTTGATGTGACGTGAAAGCATCGCCGATCATACTCAATTTCCTCCACAATATGAACGACATCAGCTTTGTGGGAGGCCACAAGGTTACCGGATTCTTTGACAAGTTTCGAAGCTCCTTGGTGAGCCGACTTGATATTCACCGCAGTATGCAGTCTGCCGAATGCTTGGGTCCGCCCGCCTGCGGCCATCGTCCTATTCCTGCCAATGTATTTCCTCGCATTCCCGGTTTGGTCGTCACATCCAGAGTTGGCTTTCTGCTAGTTGCGTGTCTCCAAATTCGTCTCTCTTTCTAATTCCCGGATCAAATATTATAGAACAGTCACTCAATTTCTCAAGTCTCACATTCTTGAGTGCGCTTATGAATGCCGGCATCTTTTTACTGACCGTCTGTTCTGGACATTCTGGCTAGGAGAGACCTGGCTCTGGTGCGGCTTTTGCAAGTATACTTGATGGATGTTCAGTAGGGAAGGGTAGTTTGTTCAGTTTGCGATGGATAAAGTAAACGATTCATAACTGCGAAGAGAACAGTTTATATTGACGTTTGTTGCTTTCTGCGAGACCATGTTGCACATGCTGATACTGAGATGGTGCAGTTGCGGAAATATCATCAAGAAACGTATAGACGAACAATGAAGTTTTAGTACAGTACATTGCCCAATTAAATCAGCTTCTACAGCTTGGCCACCTCACTGCATATTCACAAGCAGTTACGCAAAGTGACTGTTCTCCGCTCAATTCACTATTCAATATCAAATCCACTTCATATGCCGCTATAGATTATACTACAACTCATTGGAAATTGTAGGATTCTGTTCAGCTGAAAGCCAATTCCTTAATGTTTAGAAGGCAAGTTAGTTGTCAATTAAGCTCGAATTCGTCGATCTTGTCTAGTGATCAACAGTATAAATATTGTTAAGGGTCAGCCGCTCTTGTTCGACCTAGTCTGCTTCTGCTTCAGCTTCAATAACCCTTCCGAGCTATGTACTAGTTTAACATAAAGCTCCGCTTGTTTATTATGCAGAACATCCCAGCCGGATTCTACAGGCGAAGGCGGATAACTGTGGTGTTAACATGTATAATACCAACGCAACAGGCGCCTATAACTTCAATTCGGAGAAGCCAACACGGCAAACTCAGGAATGTTGCTTTCTTGAGCTCGGGCAGCTGCTTTTGAAGCCTTCTCCTTCATTCGCTTCTTGAGCTTCTTCTCCCGGTTTCGGCGAGCTTTCTTGTCCCTCTCAGCCTCTTCTTTGCGTTGATTTTCCAGTTTCAAGCGCGTTTCCAATTCCGCGATTTTCTTGGTTCTTTGCCGCAGAATGATTCTCTGCCTCTTACCCGGTTTCTTCTTTTTGCCGTTTTGAGAATCCGTTGCAGAGGGGTTCTTGCCGGCATCCTCTCTGCATTTCCGGCTCGCTGTAATCTTGATGGTTCGGACTCGCCATGGCACCTCCAGGCCCCAAGCTCTCTTTCGTGCAGCGTGTAAAACAGCCTCTCCATCAACCGCCATGAGCTCGAACGCAGCCTTCCTCTCGCCTTCCGCCGGCGGCACGACAAAAATTCTTGGATCCCTGAGTTCCACAAACCCTCCACCTCCTACGCCCTCATCCTGGAATAGCACAATTTTCTGTGCCCCTCCCGAGAACATCTGGAAATCGAACTCCTCATCACCACCGTTCTCGCCATCCCCAGCCTCAGCTGACATGATTTCCACGTTGTGGACCGCAATTTCCCCGTAGACGGCCGCCAGCTTTTTCAGCAATTGTTCTTTGATCGCCGGCGCCAATTCCTCAACCGCCTCCTCAGCCCACAAATCGTTCCGCCCAACCGTCAGCCCATCTTCCATTCTCCTTATGCTCAGCGACGCCGCCTCCTGGGGATTGTTCGTATCAATTACATTGGCTTGGGGGCTACCCGCAAGGCTACTGGTGTCCGAATTTGAAAGGCGCAACATCTGTATACCACTTAGATCAGTGCTTAGTGAGCGGAAACGAGGTTGGCAAGGATGGCAGAAATGTGGAACGTACGGCTACATGTCACGTAAATCTGACTGTTTTCTCACGCACTTCACTGTTAGACTTTCTGTCGCGTGGCATTGCTGCATGGTATAGTCAGACAGAATGGTTGGGGGCGGTTGGTCAAGGGGAAGAGGTAGCACTATAAGGCTGAGGTGAGGAGGCTAAGACTTGATTACGGTAGCCGATCCACATTACATGCGCAGGCTTATTTTCCAACATGTAGTTGGTGTGTGGTTACATAGTTTCACCAATGATGGAAGAAAGACTCTGTTGGTAAAGAATGCTGTTGGAGATTCTTCTATGCTATGTCAAACGCGCAGAAATGGTGGTATTCAGGTACGGTAGGGTATCGTGCTTTTTCTCCAATTCAGACGCCTGCTGCGAGTCCAAATATTCTTCATCAAAATAAAAAAAGACTTGTCAAATCGCTGCCTCCATGCCCGCTTGCTTCTCTTTGTAGTTTTCAATATGTCCAACGCATGCTAGAGAGAAAAAAAAAGGTACTTATACATAAAGGCGTAGTCCATCATTCGTGTGCAATATGAAAGGAAAGTTTGGCAGACATGGCCGTATAGTCGTGGCTGGGATCGTCTCATCCATATAGTTCTCGTCAAGAGAACAAAGCTCTGTGGAACCATTTTTTTTCTATATCATAACTGCATGGTCACGATGGATTCCAATTGTAATTTTGCTGTTGCTGATGCTGGTTGCTCTCGACTTTGCCATAAGGCTCGTTAGGAAATTGGTAGTGATGATTTGACTGGTTACTTGGGGCTTGTATGGTCGTGCCATAAACTCCACTGGTGTCAGCATTTGATGTCCAAGGCTGCTGCTGCTGCTGCTGTTGGTGCAAAGGAAGAGGCGTAGGGAAATAGCCAGGATCTCTCGGGGGAAGCACATCGCCGGGGCCACTGTACGACGGAGCAAATCTTGTAGACCCGTAGTCAGGATAAGATGATTCATGGACACTGGTTTGTCGCTCTGGGGGCGCAGCGTGCCGTGGCGATTTCGATGGCCGAGGGTTGCTATCAACAAACTTAATTGGAGCAGCCAATTGTGCAGGAGAAGATGCTGGTGGAAGGTACGTATACTGCTGCTGCTGTTGAGGAGCTTGCGATCTCGATTGGTTATGCGCTTGAGAAGCGTCTGAGCCGGGGTGGGACGATTGGAGGTAACTGTCCAAAGCAACCGGAGCTTGGAAGCCAGGGGTGGTCGTCCCGGTACTTTGCGCATGTTCGTGCTGGTGAGAAGACATGTACGTGGGGTACGTTCTGAAAACTTGTTAGAAAATATATTCATAGTTTCGGTTGAGCTAATCCCGTGCATTGTAGATCGAATCTTGCTTTTTGTTGCTCAGCTTCACCTGAGACCTTTCCCAGCTGAAAATAGGGTATGCATGTAGATCATGAAAAGATAGAACTTACGAAGTCCGCATCAATGCGGGAGAGGGTGGAAGACCGCTTGCATCAAAGTTGAATGGCGATCTTGGAAGCTCCATAGTCTGTGGCTTTGGCATCGCCATATTTGGCTTTGGCCCAACTGGCGCTGATATTGGACCTTTTCCGGAACCAACACTGGTCGCAACGTGAAGCTCAGGCGGTCCACCCCTAGATGAAGAAGACCCTACAAGAGGAATCTCCTTTCGTGCTTGAAAATTCCTTGGACTCCTACCTCTCACCACAATTGGGGCCGTCTGAGTTTCACAGATGTTCACCTTTGCGCCATTCGCCAGAGTAGCTTGCACGTTCAAGTGTAGCGTAAAGTGTTGCTGCAGCTCTCGTCGTCGTCCATTGTTGGCGGTTGCGATTCGGAATTGAAGGCGGCGGTAAGCTATTGGGTAGACGGAGAAATCGCTATTGACATCTGGGCCAGACTCATCAAATGGTTGAAGGGGTATTGGTGTTGGCTCGTGCTCCTGTCCAGGTCCCACCTCTGGAGAGTTTGGTGGAGGGGTCTTCCAAGGTATCACAATTAATTTTACAGAATGGCCATCCACAGATTCTGATGCGGAAATAGTCACATCCATGGATATGATGGGTACTCGTTCTCCTCGCTCATTAATCACCGATAAGGATCCTCTAGGAGCGGTTACGGTTCCTGAGATCTGAAATAAATTGCGCCGATAACAGGTCAATTCAGGTTGAACAAGCATTCCCTCGGAGGAAGGAGTTGTCATTTCGGACAAGAAAAACATTCCATGGATCTGCGCAGAGAGGTCCAGCTGCTGGACGCGTCCATGGTTGTCTACAATAGTCTGTTTGTCCTGAAGCTTGCTGAACGAAAGAAGTCTGTGATCTTGATTGATTGATGGCTTGGGAATTTCCGGTATTTCCTCCCTATAATCCTGCACTACCTCCCCATACGGTGAATCTTCAGCGTAAGATCTTTTCAAGGATGGGAAACTATGATGACTATTGAGACTTGGTGGCGAAGCTGTCAAGATTCCGGTTCCATCCCGCGGCGGTGGTCTAGTTTGCATCGAAGGTATATCTAGCGAGCGGTAGTTTCCCTTTTGCGGTTGTGGTCTCGCATGATACGGATGTTGTAACGGCCCAGGTGTATAATTTGGATCGAATGGCGGGAGCTGGTTAGATGTCGACGTTGGGGTATGGAGACTATAGCCTTGCCAAAGGGAACTCTCCGCGTCTTCTGGCTTTATGCTTGCCATGGTTACCGAATATGTTATGGACATTGACGCATTCCTTCTGGAGTCCGTTGTTGCTGACGCCTTTGGAAGGTCTTGCAACACAGCGCAAAGTCCGGCACGAGAACTTAAAAAGATCTGGATGCTGTCAGATGCGGCATGGCAGAGGTAGAAGAAGGCGGGAGGAGCCACCAAGGACTAAGATTGGAGCTAAGCTTTCATTCGTGTAGGATGACATGGTGGTTCAAGGGGCCAGTGAAAATAGTGAGGGGCCACAAGCCTCAGGGCTTTAACTTCCTTCCGCATTGCGTTGAATGAGGTTAGGTGGAGAATTACTGCCCCCATAAGATTTCGGTGCTCGAGGTTTTCCCCTCTCGAACGGCAGCCATTTTGCTGAATACAGCGACCTGGGCTGTTTGAACAGCTTAAAGCATGGGTTGCCGCGTGATCTGCATTTGGTATACCTAGTCCTACCCGTCATCGACGCGTGCCATTGGTGGATGAGATGCTCTCCCCTAGTGCCTAAATTCGTATCTAAAGAAGATGATCAAATGGGGATATAAATCTGTTTGAGGTGCCGGGTACCAAAAAGTATAAACGATAAAATAGCATGGGAGGAGCCATGTGCCGCCGCGGACGGTGTCCGAACTAGGCACCCACCCGTTACAAGGAGCCTTTTAATGGCATAGCGCAGATCACGCTCAAGCTGCTGACCAACAGTTCCCCTTGAAGTGTCAATAAAACGGATACCAGACGCTGAGCATCTACCCACTAACGACCGAGCGCCCCCAAGCCCCTAAAGACTTTTTTACCAGAGAAGACAATTGTGTCAGGGCTTAATCAGCAAAGAAGATTGGGAAAGCCACTTGATCATAGACACAATCACCCAATCACAGCTAAGAATCGCCGCCAATATTGAAGAATGGCTGTAACGGGAAGAATCCAACGGTTACAGTTTCCTGTTCGCTTCAGCGATGAAATGGCTCGAGGCTTGGTTTCCTGCCTCCTTAGCTTACCGGCTACTGCGGATGAATCTATCCAGGGTGTTAACGAGTACCTACCAGTCGGACACAGCGATGGGAATCTTGATACGGTACAGTACTGTACCGACGGATGCTTCAAGGCGTGAGTTGTCCCTGTTATGGCGATGGTCTATTGTAACTTGTTAACTAGACCTGAAATCGTGCCATGCTCTCGCAAAACATGTCAACTGTAAGCCCTTCTCTTCTGATGGAAATGCCTTTTGCCTGATCAAGTACGCTTAGTGCACAAGGACTACTATTCTAAATATTCTACGTCCGGCTCATTACATTCGAAGCATCCAATTACGTGCCTTTCCGCAGATTGACGACATCCTTTATGGGGCATCATGTCCTATAGAGGATCCTGCATTCGATCAGTAAACCGTTCGTAGCCTTGCGTATAGCCTCCTGGCGCAATGCTACTCCGACATATTTTAGGTTTTCTTACGGTACTGTACCGCCCTCCCGCTCTCACATCGATTTCAACTGACGACATGGAAGGATTCTGGAATTTGAACATTAACCCTTCACAGTATATGATTGGATTACTCGGCACATAGTTCGCAGGCTTATCCCTACATAACTTTAGCCCCTGGCAAATACTTGCTGCATAACTTGGCATTATTGGCGTCGGGAAGCCCGTCCGCGCAGTTCCCCAGACTCCCTGATCACCCTGCCACCAGTGCAATTCGATAAGGAGTAACGTTGCGACCCCAAAACCTGTGGAGACTCATGTTTACTTAGGAAGGTCAGGACGACCTCAAAAAGCTTCATCCAGATGTCGACTTGGATAAAAGGACCGATTCAAGATCGATATTTGTTGCCACGAATCAGGATTGCGACCGATGCCCAGAGACTGTAAAACGTGGGGAAGATAAATTACACAGAGCAGGCCCTGGAGTAAGCAATCAATACTGTACTTATGAACGCCTCACCCCTGCGCGGAAGCGACACAAAGCAAGCAATCTTGAGTTCGATCTGTAGATCCGGCTGCCCATTCGGGTTCTCCAACAACAGTAAGAAATACTACAGTTACACTGAAGTCGTACAGACGCCAAACTCAAAGCGCTTCCTCTAACTAGCACCCAGCTGTAGATCAATTCTTCCCGCATCTTGAGCCAAAAGATTCTTGCAGAAGTGAAATTTCTCGCGCATGTCGCGGCTGCATAGACGAATTTTCCAATTTCATATCCCGGACAGCTTTAACGAGATGGGGCCTAATATTTACAATCAGTAACACTATTTTTAGCTTGCAGACGGGCACTATTGATATTACCTATTACCTAGCACATACAGTAAACACAACCTTAAATTTAACGTCAGCCTTGCATATGATAGCGTTTCTGGCAAAAACACGAGACGCACGAATCAGCTTGATAGGCTATATCGTAATCAAGCAATCGAAGCTTGCCGTGCTCCATATAGCCAGCCTGTTTGCACAACTCGTGGATAGTGCATCGTCTGGGGAGCTCACTGCATTACAACCTGGAACCACGTTGTAGCTTACCATGAATTTCAAGCTTCATCCTAGCCTTATGCCAGCTCATTTCGATTATATGCACTACACACAAGACTTGGAAATCATTTCTCAGGATCAGCCCACGTGACAATAAGCCCACAGATGAAAGCCACAATGCTTGAGCTAGAATGCATAGTCTGACCAGCTAACCACATTCAAGCCGGATCCTAAGACGGCATCGCCGTGTCGGTAGTTGGAGATCTAATCTCCTTGAGCTCCTTATCGCAAAGCAGCTCTGCGGCGTGGGAGGCGAGTTCCTGCATCCGAGTTTCTCCATGCTCGTCTAATCCCGAACGAGTCATTCTTGCACCAGCGAACATGAAGACTGTGCCCGCCAGGTGCATGGGGAGAGACATTAATAATTGCCCTCATTACCGCTGCCCACCAGGGTCAGATCTGGCTCCCGAAGCACTAGGTTCTATATCGAGTCTAACCATTTGACGCACACTTGGCAACGTTCTTGAGCGGACTCGGGGTGTTTTCAAAGAGTCTGAGCGATGGCATGACTTTGAGACACCCTCGGCTCACGGTTGACCAGTTCGGGAAATATCCAGCATTCGGAAATGGGTGTCATGATGTGACATCGAGCGCGGCCCGAGCAAGCGGTCAGAGGCGGGAACGGAATACGACCTTAGGCACAAAGCGCTACGTCCGTTCGCTGCAGAAACCAGCGCGAAGAACCGCTTTCCCAATTTTATTTTGATTTAAGTAAGAGTATCTCGCTGTTCTCTGATTTCCTAGGCGGCGTGGGGGCGGGGCGGACTTTTCGACGCTTCGTAAAGGGAGCCCTCGGTGATGTGAGGTCGCGGGGTCCCGGTGGAGATGGATGCAAGTGCATCCATCAGACGCTTCCTAGTGGCTGAAACGAGAATAGTGGCGAGGTGCAGAGTTCGCCTTGGGAGATCTTCAATCTTCGATCAGTGCCTCAAGGAAGCATATCTTGCTTGAGGTGGTGTTGGCTTAAGTGGGTCTTCTATGCTGAATGCATCTCGGTGCATAATGTTCGGGTAGAAGACTCCAATGAGTCCATACTTGTATTAGAAATGCGAAATAAAAAAATGTGGAGTTTCCTAAAAACTCCTTGGTGGAAACCATTTCCCTTAGAGTTTCGTATATTCTGAATATTCCGAATCTGTTCAGGTTGAGCAGAATATCTCTTCGGACATTAGCACCTACAATGTAACATCAATCATTCAACTGAATCCCTTTTCGCTTAAGTCGTTTGTTGCTAATAGTCTGGAGACAGGACATGCTTGGGACACGTGGCGCAGGGACTTTAGAATCCAGCACACAAGAGACGTGCGCATCTGAGGGACGGTACGGATTCTCAGCCGATTACTTCCTCAGGCTTGTGCTGCAGTATGGACTTTTATTACAAGAATGCTATGGATTGCAGTTACTCTCCTTACTTGAACACCACATGCTCCCACAATAATCTCTCAAGCATTCTCCAAGTGTATCTTGATTCTTTGACAGTGGCACTCAGAACCCGTTTTTGTCATGACACCTTCCAAGTTATGCGGTTTGCTATCCAATGAATTTGTTTTGCCATGGTTAGCACTTTGTAGTTGCTTTATAGGCCTTCCAGATTTCTCTTTCAATTCTAAGCTGTCCCTGAATAGCTCTCCAGTTCAAGAAAAGAAAGTACAAATCTCCATTTGTATACGTCGCACTGGGCGAAACTCTAGATTGTGTCCCAGCTCTAGACAGCAGATACAAAACTATGCGCTTTATTATCTTTCCCAAAGCTTTTGCAAGCAAGAACGTAAAAGACTAGCTCGTCTACACGACATACTGAACAACCTAAAAGCTTTCGAGAGTCTTCCCCACAATACATGCTACTGGACTTGTCGCTTGTGCATGTATATGTTCCATGGCCAAGAAAGGAATGGGTAATGTTTCAATTCACATTTCCCGAGTTAGCTCCAGAAAACCGATCTAGGCACAACAGCTGAGCATATTTAACCACTCATTCAACATTATATGCTCAATTGGTAAGCAGAATAAACTCTTTCTATCTAGATCAAGGTCTGCCTAAGTAGTGCTGCTCAGTTACCTCCCGGAGATTCATCACGTGACTAGTACGTGCTTGCAAAATTATTCAAGCCTATACCTACCATAAACTAGTTCTTTATAGCTTTTGAGAGTTGAAAATGGAATTACCCTAATTGAGAACTGCCGTAACTTAAGGTATTAGATATTACACGAGGAACTTAGCTATTATAATTCATAGCTAAGCATAATATTTGCAGGAAAAAACAACGTGATACAAAACCTTCCGCTTTATCTTTAATAACTGGGTTTTTTGTACCCCAAGTGTAATAATTTCATCTTTCGCAAGTACAGTGGTCATTCACCTCGGGTCTGGAACTCGATAATGTGCAAATCACTGATTAATGTACGGAGATTTCTCGCAGCCATCAAACAGGTTACTATCGCCTCACCTGCTTTCCTTTTTTTTCATATAGTTTCGAAATAATGTTACTAAGTCTTTGAGGTTAGAATACACTTTAGCAGCGTGTCTCGCATTATAAGCGCCATGGGACGGTTGGAATTCCTGTTAAGTGTGCGTCTCAACTATTATAAAATGGAAATATTAGGTACACTCTTCATTCAAGAGGCGGGAAAGAGAGTTTCCAGTCTGAAGTATGCTCTAAACATATACCTTGATGCACTCTATCAAGGTAAAGTGCCCAGCAACCAAGCAGATGAGGACAGTCAACACGTATGTTGCAACAGCTCTCCATCATGACTGTCTGATATTTTGGAAGCTGCTCCCCTTAATACTACATACAGCGCTCTCTGGGCTACGTATCTTCGATTCCAGCAACCAGGAATGTATGCGGACGCATTATGAGTAACCACCACAAGCATGCTTCGGCGTTTCATTATCACTACTGTTTTCATTGCTTTGTCCCTTCCCGCGAGCAGAAATAAAAGCACACTTATCTACCGCAGCACAGGCGAGAACAATTTAAGCATATTTTCTTAAAAACCTGTGTAGCTGTCGCTTGCCAAAGGCTGATCATGCATTCTTGGATTCGGGCTAATACTTCACTCTTTCATAGTTCTCGATTTAATAGATTAACAATTAACTGTGTTGAGATTCGATTAGAGGCATATATTTTCTTAAAATTTTGACAACGGTCTTTCTAAACTTTATTTAATGCTCTCCAAAATCTGGAAAAGGGTTGTTTTAGATTTTTAATCCAACGCAGAGATGGTCTAAGTGAATAAGATAGCTATGACAGAGGCTTTGAAATACAAAGCCTTCTACAGAGCAGGTTTCTTTGAACATTAATTATTCAACAAAGACCTATAAATGATTATCAGCTTTTCTGGGTCTGTTAATCTAAATGCTTGGCATTTTTACCTGTGATTTTGGCAGGCTACAAACTACCGATTAAACTAATTATGAGTTTTGTAATCAAGCTTATAGTTTGGGCTTCCATATTCTATTATCGCTGTTAAGTATTTACATGCTACAGGTTGATATACGTGATTTGGAAAGAATAGAGTGTGGCGTATGAGGACGGCACATAGTCATCTACTCTCATCTTTAGGTCAGAGACAGAAATGATATAAGGCTAAGGACATATTTTTTCCGCAGAAATATAGGACAAAGCAATTGTTGATACGAGGGGCGGAGATTCTTCAAGCACTAATTAGATCATTATCATAGTGCTGCCATTCTCGACCAAGCTCACTATGAGCTTGAACTTGCGATTGCCTCTCAATCAAAAGCGTAAATGGTCAAATGAGTCTAAACATAAGGATGAATCCGTCAATCCTGATCTTGGAATCCTGCTCCTCTATTCCTCTCCTTGACATCCTGTATAAAGATCATGTTGGAAACTTCCATGCCCTGGGCTCGCAAATTGCACAAATCATTAACGATAAAATCGACTTCGCGCCATCTCAAGCCAACACCTCACCAAGTTTCAATCACGGTCAAAATGGCAAGCTCTTGCCTTAGGAATTCCGGATTCGGTATGCCAGTCTTAGAGAGGGATCATATGAGTTCGCGGCATCCTGAAAACTTTCGAGCTCATCCAATGAAAGCCTCGATGGAGTTCATCTTTTGATCACTTTCAATTGTGTTCCCCTTCTCCATGCAGCCATCATGAATCGTAAAAGCAGAAGTAGAGGAGGGTTATTCCTGCGCCACAGTTGCGGGTGGCTGCATGCACCGCCACAGATGATGCAAATTGGGTAAAAGTTGGAATGTCATGACGTCAAATTCTTGATCATCGTTTCCGTCGTCAAAACTCAAATTTTCACAGATTAACTTTGTCGCTCGCATACTTTTCAACCAATCATCATGCTCTCGCCCATCCACTAAACAACTAAGCCCCTTATGATACGCAAACGGTACTTGTGAGCGCGAGGTTGTACGATTAGAAGGTATCAGCGCAGCCCGCGAAGATCAAAGACGCACAATACTGATCACTGCAGCCGCAGCCATTCCCTGCCCAATGCATGCGGGTAGACAGGCGGCCACTGTGGGAAGCATGTGCCAATAGCAAAAAGGATGGGTAACCGGTAATGGGCGGCCACTATATAACCTTGCTTTGAGACATGGCGATGATGTATAGGATCGCCCTGCCATCTTGGCTCCAAATCCGTGGAACCGTTCCCATCCCTCATATATTCCACAGCCCCCTCCTTTCCCCCTCCTCATTCCATTCTGTATCAACAACAAACAAACACATCACTTAGAACAAAACATCAATACCTTCATCTCTCGAACAGACATGGCTTTCGGCGGTGTCGCTCTCAAGGGCTTGTCTCTTTTCCTGCGCTTCATCCAGTTCTGCTGCGCGGCCATCGTTCTTGGCATCTCGTGCTACTACCTCGCTGTCCTGCACAACCATGGCCTTTACATTGCGACATACATCCGCACCGTGACCGGTGTTTCTGGTGCAGCTGTGATATACACAATCTTGGCCCTCCTCCTGGTCTGCTGCCTCGGTGGTATTGCCGTCTTCTCACTCCTGGGCATTCTTTTCGACCTCGCCTTCACCGGCGCATTCATTTACGTTGCCTGGGCATACCGTGGAGGGACCGATAGTTGTAGTGGAACCGTGAACACTCCTCTCGGATCAGGAAACAGAGACAACCGAGTTTCCAGCGGAGATGGTGGATTCGTGTATCTGCCATCGCTCTACACAGCCTGTAAGCTCGAGACTGCTGCATTTGCTGTTGCTATCGTCGGAATGTAAGCCCTACCTTCCGCCTGCCACCTTGATAATCGCATAAGACACTAACGTATGAATAGTATCTTTTTCTTCCTCTCCATTTTCGTCGAGCTTGGCCTCATGAAACACCACAAGAAGGAGAAAGCCTTTGGCCCTTCCCCCAGCAACGGCTACACCGCCGGTCGCCCCAAGCGCAAGTTCTGGCAGCGTAAGCCACGCACTACTCGCGACCCTGAGTTCGCCACCAAGGCACACCCTGATGCACTCCCTCCCCACGCCGTACCTGCGGACATGAGAACATCCTACGCCACCGATACTACAGCGGTCGGAGAGTATCCTGTTGGCCATGCGAAGTATGGTGAGCATACTGGGGTTCCTCACGGGGACGGCTACCAGCGAAGCCATGTGCCTTACAATCAGAATCCCACTGCCGGTACCAACTACTAAGTATAACGTAGCTCCGGATTAGATTGGATCTTTTGGCGATGGGAGGCCGGAAAAGGAAATATCGGAGTTGAGGCCTTGTATAATAACGATTCAATGACTGGATCATCGATAATAATACCTAATATCAAACTGGATATTGTAAACCAGAGCATTACCCTGCGCCATTTTTTTGGTATCACCGTGTAAGTGCAGATTGCTCCATCGGATGTCAAAAACTAAGTTTTCCCTTTCTTGTACAAGTTTCGACATTACCATGTTCCAAAGGACATCAGCATACCCCGATCAAGCTCTTTAATTTTCTATCACTAAGAATACAAGTTTGTACCTACCAAATCAAATACCGTAATCTTGCCTATCGACAGTTTTTCAGCACCTGATCCATTGCCGGCTCAACTGAAAAGCAGAGAGAAGTCAACTTTGTGCATAAAAAATTTGATCTAAACTTGCCAATCTGCTCTCTCCCCCAATTCCCTTTCTTGTATAACTCTTCTCTATCCAACTACACGCAATTAAATTCAACGGCTACTTACCCAATGTGCAAAACGTCCGCCTAAACAGGAATTTCGCAATCACCGTAGGCAGAGTAGCCATCCATTGAAAAAGTGGAGCTAATAAGTGCTACTCTACATTGCAACAGTATGAGCGGACCCTGCATTTAGATCCGCTTCTGTGCATGAGTTTAACCATGTGGGCTTCAAGTGAAGAGATTGAGATTTGGAATGAGCTGTTGTTGCTTGCGTTCATATTATAGATTTGTGTATATGTTGCTGCTCTTATTTTACATTTAACTTGACAAATATATGATCCTCACTTTGGTACTATTCTTAAAATTTGGTACGTGTACGCAGTGAATCAGCTTCAAGATAATAACGAAGGGAGTAAGTCAAACTTCGGAGGCGTTCTAATGCCGTAACTATGGGCCCGGAGAAGCGGCATCGATTTTCCTCAGGAAGACTAGAGAGATACCTCACATCGGACCAATTAGCGTTTCTGGAGATAAATTGATATACCAGTTCTATTCCCAAAATACAGTCTAGAAGGGTGAAATCGAACCTAGAAATGCTAATACGCTGTCTATAAAAGGCAAAAAGTGTTTCAAACTCCAACCACGCTTCTTCAGGTCAAAATAATACAATTCCAGAAACAAATTCCTCCCAGTCAGATACAACAAAGCTTGAAGGCTAAATACCCCACCACACATCCTCAAGCAATAACAGCCTATTCCCAAGCCTCCAACTTCTCGCTAACATATCCATCATAGTGGTAGAATGAACCGTTAGCGTAGTACGCAATCTTCTGCTCATGCCTTCGCTTCCAGGCGAGCCCATCAAAGAACGCCCGCTCACTCGCATACTCCTGTTCCTGATCCGACATCAGCCGCTCGAACACGGGGTTAATCGGCCTCGCAAGCTTGATCGGATCAGAAGCTTCTTGCTGCGCTGGGGTAAGGCGGCTGAAGTTGATCACGTAGACCCGATGCCGTATCTCGCGCTCTTCCGCGGCCCTCGCCTCGCTTTCTTCCTCCTTCCTCAGTCGTTCGATCATGCGATCATACGCGGCTTCCCTTTCTTCCTCGACTTCTTTGCGCTGCAGCCGAACGAACTTCTTTTTCTTGATGATATCCTGGATCGCTCTGGCGGTTGCTGTTACGGCTGCTTCCCCATGTCGCTCCCGCTCTCTTTCCTCCCTCTTCGAGGCAGAGCCGTCAGCCCAGCTTTCGACGGGCTGGGCGAAGGTAGTAGATTTAGGAGGTCTAGCGCGCCGCTCCTGAGTGACCTGATCACCCCACTGCTGAAGTTTCTCCTTCTGTTGGAGGTCTTTAGGTGAGTAATGGGCCGAGATGCGATTCTCTGAATCGGAACGCAGATTGCAACCAAGCATTGTGTTAAAAGGGCTCATAATGTTCGTCCCACTAGATGAGCGACTAAAGCTAGCGTCGGATTGATGTTCAGAGCCTTGTTCTTGAATTGGCATTTGCCCAGTGCCGATTTCTATCAAACGGGACGCTTCGGACGGCTGGGGATGAGAAAAAACCGGAATAATTCCCAATTCATCTGCAAGTTGTAAACGACTCTCCCGGTCAAATAATATCTCACCAAACATATTGCGGCTCCATCCTTCGTCCCGGACCTGCGGTTTAGGCCTTTTGATACACAGGTCCTGTTCTCGCTCAGAGGAGGTTTGCTCTCTGTAGACCGTTGGAGCGACCTCACATGGCACCGACTGTGATGGCGCGGACATTTCGTTGGTAGTGCTTTTTATTGGATTGAGAAGTTCAGTGATTAACTGGAGGTTCAGGTAAGAATTCAATGATGCTTAAAGAGCGGAGGGTTAGAACCAAATTAGGTATAGGACGAGTAAAGATTTATTGTCAAGATAATTTGATGTTTTGAAAGGGAAGGGAAGGGGTACACAATATATAGGAAAAGATCATTTGAATTCGAGCCAAGTAGACATTCGAATTCTAATAGAAACTAGAGTATTTAACCATAAGTTAGTGCGTTGTGATTTGAACTGGAAGTTTAACCTTATCTTGCTGTTCGTTAAAAAGATAGCATCTAGTTCAAATCAAAATGGAGTTTCTATTTTTACCCTAGATCTGGATAGAAACGGTGCGTATACCAGTGAAGGAACTAGCATTATCGCGATATATTGACCCCTAAAATCGAATACTATCCCCACGCAATATGAGATTTCAAATAGCTATACGTATCGCGGCAAAATTTGCAAATCTTATATTATATCATAGTATACTATACTATACTATACTATAATACTAAACTTAAATGAAGCTATTCTCAATTAGTAATATGGCAAAAGTATAGCTTTTTAAAAAAAAATAGTTTCATTTTCACTTGTTTTAACTTTTCAGTGGCGTTTTAACCTGGCTTACTAGCTTTGGCAAAATGCTTAGTATATTACCAATATAATATAAAATCAAATTTTCATACTAATACTAGCGCAAAATATTCCATGGCAACTCTGCTTTGCGACTTGCATGTGAATGGATTTTCGACTTGGTTTGGTTGCACTTCATATATTCATAAGTTGCTATGAGATTAAATTTTCGATAGAGAAGTGCCATGGGTGAAAGCGGTGGTGGTGAAATCAAATTCTGAGAAATTGTTGAGGCAAGGAATGAACTTTAAGGTGAGAAACTATACGAACATTTAAATTCAGAGTAACTGCATTAGACAGCCGTTTTCATTTCTCGCTCTATTTTGCGACCTCAGCAAGCAGCCACTGCATCTTTGGCTAGTCGCTAAGTCACCAACTTCGCCACTACAAATTTAGTGATTGACTGCTAACCTTTTAAACCAAAACTGACATTCCTCCCACGCCGTAATGGACCGCGTCGTACAAGACTACCTAATTAATCTGCTTCCAAATTCAAATTTAAATAATTAAGAATTTTCAGAGCGCCCTTGGATCTAGTGAGCTATAGGAATATTAATGTAAAGCTGCTTCGGGTAAAGAAAATCCTCACCAAAAGCGTACCATCATTTGGGAAAGTCGCCTTTTCGCAGAAGCATTAGAAAAGTCGGCAATAACAATTGCCCCTGAGTCATTCTTGCTTCCACTTGAACATATACGTCATCAAAAGGCTGTTCAACACCGCAATATTCCAACAGGCAAACCCAAACGCTCCTTGAAACTCATGCTCGAAGAATGTCTATAGCCCTGCCGCTACTCCACTCAAAAGCAGGACAATAAAGTTCGCTTTGGATAATACTGCAAAATCTGGGCCTTCGCCAATGTGAATCCCCTAGCCAAAGGTAGCCGGAGCTGCTGATTTAAGAAGGCTCGTCTCGAGTTTACGAGGGAATCGCTGCATCCAGAAAAGCGTGCTAGGACCCTCGCTGCACTGAAGGTAGTGGAGAAATAGGTCTTCTGCAATTGGCGTGTCTCCGTCTAATGGACATGGGTCGTATATCTATTTCTTGGCGTCGACTTCGCTTTTCGGTAGTAAAGCCATAGGTTTTTGTAGAATTCCTACTCTGTGTTGATTCTCAAGAGAGAACTATGCACTGTAAGCGCTTTCTTGACACACAAAGATAGACTCACGCGGACAAAAGAGACCGCTGCGGGCTTTAATAGCCAAAACTTGGAACGAAATCCTTGCAGACGGAGGTACTATTCTTTCAGAGCTCGGAAAGGCGCTCCACCAGTCGAGATATTTGCAACGTCGATTTCTGCCAAACTCTTTAAATGCGGCTCAGTGTTGACGCATAATTCGAAAAACGAAGGACCCAACCGTTGCCCGAACCCGCTGAAGGCGTATGCGAAAGGTAGGTCAGGATTAGGTTGCTTATGGCCTGAGTTGCCTGACTCGGGATATCGGAAGAACTTGAGCGTGAAAGATGCATGGTTGGTGGCAAAGTCAAAGTACTCGTCAAAGCTTGCGATACGGTACTTTGTGAGTTTCCGTCCACTATATATTTTAGTATCGCAGCATATTTATTCAGCATGGTGAGTAACTTGGTGTTGAAGTCTGCAAACAGATAATGTCCACAAGCCTATCAACACTTAGAACTATCATAAACTGGTCAAGGATATTATATACTTACACATGCTCATTCAATCCGTGAGTGATTTTTAGTAGTGGGATTTCTCTTCGACCTTGCCCGCCAATTCTAAAGTATAAGTGACAGACGTGATACGCATTGTGGACTCATAGCAACCTAGAGCTTCAATGATAACATAGCATCTTCAAGCTTTCCATGCTTGCGTTCCCCACTTTCTGAACAGACCTCTTTGTTGACAAGCGTCGGTAGTTGTCCTTTGTATTCAACTGATTCTAGGGAATGTTGTTCAATGGTTACATTATGCGAGTCTCCCTTTGACACACTGCTAAGATTATATCTTTGCGGACTCAGTGTTACCTCGTTTGGGTGAGGCATATCGAATGCCGCATTCGATGTGAATTGCACACCGCAGATAGATGGCGACCCGAATTGTAGGTAATCTACCGCTGGCTTTGGACATCGCATAGGATTTGGTACACTGTAATCTTCTGCGGCCGATTCTTCTTCTCTCACCTCATCTACACAATTAGATCCAATGTTCAATCAAAGACGAGGCGATTTGTCACTGTCCAGAGGGTTTGCTAGGTTGAATGATCTTACAGACTCAGTAAGCTGCTTTTTAAGTTCAGAGTAGGCCATCGAAGAGAGTAGGTATAATTTGATTTTCTCTAAAGTAGGAAGGTATGGCTGCTCATTATTGCTAAGGCCACTATCACTATAGATTCTCGGTTCATCATCGGGAATAGCTTCTTCCGCAGCTAGATAAAATTCCAGAAACCTTTCAAGCGCAAGTTGTGACAGTATTTGCTTTTGAAGGTCATCCAAGTAGTGTACAGACCCTTCTTCAGCAAGCTCGAGACGCTTTCTGACTAGTATGATTATATATGCCCTGTAATTACTGACAAGGTGTGTTGCGCTTCTTTCCAAGTCGTTTCGTGCTTCTCTCCGAAGACTGAATGCGAATTTTTTGAGAATGCGACGTAAACCCCGCTCGAAGCGGTCGAGGCCGAAGTTATAGCCATCTATAATTAAGCCGCAAACCAAATTGTCTTTAACGAGCATCTCCGCCAGCTCTTCAGCAGCTTCTTCAGTAGCTCCTCCGGCCGCAGCTGGATTAACAGAGGACATTGTGTTCATGGTAGCTAAACTTCGACTGGAAGCCACAGATTCAGACTTCCACTTGCCAGTCTCACGATTTTGTTCACCCTCATCAGGAATTAGTCTGTGCGCTTTTGATACCATACTAGAATATTCGCTATCTTTTGAGAAAGACGTTTTGGCGTCCGTATTGTCGTCACTTTTCTGAGGAGTGTTAGGCGATTTAAGGACTTTTTTATCTGATGGTGAGATCACTTCAGGACCTTGAGGCACTGCAAGATGTGTGGAATGTCTGCCAATAGGTTTATGAGGATGCTCATCTTTCATACAAGTTTTCTCGAGGAGGTGCGTCCACTTCCCACTTGCTGCAGCATGGCTATGCTTCAAATGCTGTCCAAAGTGGTCCACTCTGAAGAATTTTCTTGTATGATCGCATTCTTCAAACCTGTGCATTTCTCGAAGATGACCTATCCGCGTTTCCCAGTCTCGCTGTGTTGCTATTGGGACTGTGGGTCCTGGCTCCGAGTGAGGAAAGTCTTCCCCGCAATATCCGCAGGTATCTGCTTCATCTAGTCGTGTGGAAGAACTGTGAAATTCTGCTGCATAACTCAAGAGCATCGAGCAAGACCATGAATGATGACAGAGGTGAAGAGAATTCTGATGGTGCTCGGCTTTGTTCTTGCTTCCGAAACTTTTGTGGCAATAAGCACATAAATACTGTAAGCTGTATACTTGTTAATAAATATTACTAGACTCGGTCAAAACACAATAAGAATCAGAGCTAAGAGTTACCAATAATATTTTCCGCTCTATCACAGGTACCGGAACATATTCAAGCAATATATTTTATAATTATTATTTTTACAAACGTTTTCAAACACTTGTCAATCTTCCAAGGCCAAATTACTTGTAGAAGGTGGGAGTCACAAATGGGAATAATTGGCTGTGAAGTATAAAGAAGCAACAACAATTTTCTTAGAATTAAATAAGTATTCAACACAATGCATCGCCTAGCCAAGATCCGAAAGCTAGACAGCTAAATAGCCAAAGCTCATGAGGCTGGAAACCTGCAGCTTAACAGCATTAGAAGCACTATATCTTTTTATCAATACTCCTCGTGTGCCATTAACCCATTGACATTGGTCTCTGCCGAATGAATACCATGGGTTCTGAGCTTATATATTCTAAGCATCACCATTTGCTTGACTTAGACAGCAAAGAATTATATATTCACTCTTTCACTTGACAATTGTATGGCTGAATACTTTTGCCTGTCTATCATTCATTGGTATCGAAAGAAAATGTGTATATAAGAAGCCAACTCTCTAATTTGGTACTACATATGCTAAACAAAGAAAATATGGAGGAGCAGAGAAGTCAACGGAGTTGGTTATCATGGTCTGAAGTTGAGACTGGGAATACCATGCGAAACTTAGAGCCTTCACCCCCAAAAACTTCCATCCCACATGGGGGTTGAAATATAGATGTTCTATTCTGCGCAGGTTCGTAAGCGAAAGTGCAATAGTATATAGCAACAAGAGGGATATGACAACAAGCGTATCCAAACAAAAGTAGACCTCCAGCTAAGAATGTAAACGTGCCTCCTATATTAAACTCAACCAACCTATTCATAAATTTAACATCCGAATTCTGTTCAGGGCTCCTATTATTGTCTTTGTACTGGCGGAGAGAGGCAATATTAAAATGCATCTATACAGCTCAGAAGAAATTTGTCTCAAACATTGCTTAACCTGAGGTTGTATTCTTCTGCTCATCTCTTGCATTTGCAGGCTGAATCAGTCTAAAAATTGCTTTGCATACATACTCTCTTCTCCCCTAGAATTGAATTTAACTAGAACCATTTGCCTATACCCCATCCTAAGGATAGCACCGGACAACCATGGGTGAAGTTATAAGCGGACCAGAACCTATCCTGATGCGAGGGAAATCTTGCTTAGGCTTTCCCCCGTCTTTAATGTCCAATCCCCGGCCCAGTCTTCACGCCTCATTACATCAATCTCTATGTCCTCTTTAGGATTCAGCAACACAGACAGCTGACTATAGTCTAGAGGTGCATTGAGGCCCCATATACCACTGCTCGGTCGTAAGTCTGCTCTAACAGCCAATAGTGCCACAGTTATCAATATTTCAGTTGCAGCAAACTGTCTCGCTGGGCACAAATGTGGTGGTGCGCCCCATGCTAGGAACGCGCTGGGAGGTATTGCAGGCCTGTGGGGGCCTTTCTCGGGGACAAAGCGATAGGGATCAAACTCGGAAGATGTATGGCCCCATATCTCGCTGTCGTAGTGGACTGGTCTACCCGGAATTTGGACATAGGCTCCTCGTTTCAGAAGATATTGGCTATCCAGGAGGGTATCCTCTAAGACTGTGCGGATATTGGCATGGTTATGCCGCATTCGCTGAGTCTCTTCGAACATGGACAGCAATAAAGGACATCGGGATTTGATTGCAGCAACATCTAGAATGAAACCTTCCTTTTTCGATCCACTGACAGCCCCACTAATTACTTCTTCTCTGATGTTGACCAGAAGCTCTTGACGCGCGAAGAGCTCACAGATAGTCCAGTACAGTGTTGATGTTGTATTGGGAAAAGTCGCGATTGAGAAAGCGGTCTCTTGCTTGATCACGTCTTCTTCTTCGTATCCCATTTCTCTCATGAAGCGAACGCGCTCTTTGGAAACCTGCGCCACATCTTGGGGACATCTGCCGAAGTATTGACGGAAAGACTCAAATACTTTTTCACGAGCGGCATAGCCCGGGCCACCGAGTATGTCGAGACCGCCGAAATGTATTGAGGCATACGAATTCCATGTCCTGCGCGGCAACTTAGAGAGCAATGTAGCTCATATGAAGCGATACACTCACCAGAAAGCCTCTGCAATTGACGGGTCAGTATAAGGATGGTTTGCTCCGTATATACCGCAACTTGATGCCTGAACAGTTGTGTGTCGCGCCCACTTCATAAGCTTAATCTGTTTCGGTGATTTGGTCCCAGCGTTCAAGAGCTCATACAAATCAATGAGAAGTCGGTCTCCCATTCTCAAATTCTGCTCGTCAAGATACGGGCCTGGCAGGAGAGCATCAACTATAACGCTGCGGAATCCATCCAGCTTCTTACCAACAAAGAGACTCTGTGCGTGATTGCTGGCATTACCAAGCTTTACGGCGGCGAGCTGAACGAACGGCTTGAAGGAGATCGTTTTCGAGCTCTTTTGGATTAAGGGAATCAGTCGACGTGAGTTGGAAACATAAATTTTGAAGCTGAAGATGCCCAGCGTGTACATTTCTGAATCCGTACGTTTGCTACTGTCGGGTCATCCAAATTGATCAGCATTCTACAGTAGTTGTAGCTAACCTGGTCTTGTTATAATAAGCTGTCCCATAAGTAACCAGTCCAAGAAGGTGACCTATCAGAGGCACTCGAGGCCGTACTCGCGGTGGCTCCTTGGAATCATCCCGAAGACTCAAAAGGAACTCAACAGCATAGGCTAAGAGGACGACGCTCGCAAAACCGTAAACTATCTCGCGCAACATATTTCAACGGAAGGCGTTACATTGAAAATAAGAAGCGAACCCAACGACTATAAATATAAAAAATTGTTGCTTTAGCCATATATGAATCTTTGGGTATTAATTACATGGCTTGATTGTATCTCGGCCAAGTTTACGATACTTCATACGATTGGCTAATTTGTCCGACCCTGTTCACCAGTAACCATGATGAAGAGTATTCTATGGACAAGGTTTCAGATGACAACCACATCTGTATTACAGTAGTGTCTGCAAGGAATTTTGCTCTTAAAGGCCATATCTAGATATGGAAACTAAGTATCTCCGGATATGCACGTGATGCCCCATAAGATCTTGCAGCGTATCGCTGAACTTCGAAGAAGGACTTATTGATTTTCGTATATAGTATCTGCGGTGCTCAGAAGAAGCACCTCAAGGGTCAAGCCACACGTTTAGATCATGATGTAAGTCTAATCCCAAGCTTCTCGTTTCTGAGCGAAAGTAAACATGCTAGTACGTGTAATAACCGAGTACAATTTATATTCCTCCTTATACGACTTACAGCTTCATTTCGGTTGCCACCACTTTAGCGTGAATATCCTTTGGTAGGCTTTGTGGCTTCGAATTCGGGTGTGAAGACTAGGATTCACATACAGATTCTCTATGCTTAACAGTTTACGAATTGCTTTACAATCAACCAAAACGAACAAATATCGTACGAGCAAGGTTCAAACATTTATATAAGTATGTCTGAAAACACCGAATCAGCAAGAAAGATACTTTCCACCAATCTATTTGAGAAAGTATGGATCAAGGCAGTCCAGAAGGAGTACCATTTTGATTAGACCGGAGAGAATCCAATGACACACAGCGTCCCATAAATACGGAGCTGAAGCGAATTAATGATTTAAGAAGTTTCAGACTAGTCAACACCACATTGAGAGTCATGGCAACGTATTGTGCTACAACAATTATGGTACTGGCGGCAGCCAAATGTAGCTGTAAAAGAACAGCCTTGGCTAAATTGAATTTATGTGTAGCCCGTGAAGAAGCTTGCGCTAACTTTTGCAAAAAATATATTGCATGTCAGGAAATGGGTGTGTGAGTACGGCTTTTAAGAAACTAGATTCCACCCGACGTACTGCCTCTCGGCGAGTGAGATCCCAACTGAAGAGCACTTATGCTTTGTGGAGCAGGCCATACACAGTCCAAGCTGAGCAATTAAACATTATGATTGGGTATCAAGGACTTGCTACGTTTCCTATCTGGAAGCTATTATAGCAATGCTCATCAATATACACATCTCCCTGCTCCTTCCCATCAGAATCCACAGAGCACATGAAAACTTACCACGCCATGATATATGTTCTCAAAGGATTTACTCTCCCTTACTGCCCTTCCTCTTCTTCGCAACCTTATCGTCACTCTTGCTTTGCACCTCCGCTCTGATTTGGAACGCATCCCCAATATCCCATGAAGCAACCCACAATGCATATATCGGGAACACAACCCACAGCATATTGAAGAAAAAGAGGTATACCCATAGGAACATGAAGTTGCTCGTATCCAGGTTTGGACTGCCAGTCAGCCATTCGGGAGCGAATGTCATGAAGCCTAGATATTATACATCAATCAGCATACTCTCTCTCTGCAGGTGAAACGAAGAAAGGAATGAGAGGATGGGAGTGAGACAAACCTCCGTATAACTCTCCAGTAGCCAGGATAGTCATCCAGAACTTAGCAGTAGGCGCGTTGCGTGCAAGACTATAGGCAATATATATAGCCAACGGCCCACCGATAACCACCGTAAGCACCTCCAAGCTCACCACCGTAAGATCAGCTTCTGCCCATCGCTTATCAGCAGCCGCATAAACCATCCATAATTTGCTGGCCCAATTGTCCGCATGCGCCGCTCCATACAACCTGTCTGAGCGTCCGAGGAAGTTTGTAATGGTAGACAGGTGGCGCGTTGCAGGGTCGAATGGAGCAGAGGAGAAGAAGACGTTGAAGAGGAAAGAACCTTCGAAGACGAAATGGATCAATCCGGAGAAGATGTGCCATATAAACAAAATCCTGGTGGACGTCTTTGCACTCCTCTCCAATGCCTTTAAGCTCAATCCATATGCACTGCCAAGAAGTACCAGGACGAGCCCGAGAGAGAGGAGGGTTACGGTGTCAAGCAGGTCTGCGATGGTCTTTGGTGTTGGTGGTGGCATGATGGGTTCCAGTGGTGGAGGTGGCGGAGGGCTGAAGAATGAGGTGAGGGAATCAAAGAGCGACATTTTGGAGGTAGGGGGAGGTAGGGACAGTAGCGTGTTGTTAAGGAATGTTGTGCAAAGTCGGGTTGTACAAAACGAAGTAGGAGAGGCTCAGGTGGATTTAGGGGTTCGAGACTTCCCATCTTGGCGCGTGTTTTTATGATGTGGCAGTGCAAACTGATGTGGCTGGTGAGGTACTTTGCTTGCATTGATGTGAGCCCGATGGCATCAATATATATTGTTTGACTGTTGACAAGATTGCGTGTTGAGGTAGAGGAATGGGCTTAATAATTGTATAAATATGACCCCCTGTTCAAAAATCAATGGCATAAAACGCTTTACGAACAACTACCTCCTGATTCGAGGAGACATGTCTGCACGTCTGGTACTCTATCTATCATAATCGACTTCGTACTGTATTTGACGCCTTATTTTCAAGGGGCAGAATAAATTTTCACACTTCTGATGTTGTCAAAATGGATATGTTTTCATTTCATTTTTGAATGACTACTTCTGTTTTGTCAGTATGTTATAAACTGCTGTCAATTTCACCACTCTCATACAGCGCGAATATGAAATTTCTAAGTATAGAAAAAAGTGTTCTACGGCAAGTTATACATTTTCTTTTAGACCTGCTCATACATGCACTGGTAGCTTTATTCCTCTGGTTAGTGGTATTTTATAAAGAATGATAGTGATCGCTTTTATACGATACATAAGTAGAATACAAAACCTGTCTGTGAGCAGCTACACTGGATAGCATTCCAAAATCGATTTATGACTTAGTCTATTGATGGATGTATTTTGCCAGAAATCGTTGCTTGTTTCAATACTCAAGCTTATAAATATACCCTTTTTACACCATTTAGCATGCAGCAAAGAATAAGTCTAGGTACCAAGGAACAGGCTGAAAGCATGATAAGTTCCACGCCTGTATTTTATTTAGATATTGCATGTTCAATTCACAATTATATGGGAATACTTAAAGCTGTACGTTTGGGGAAAGTATAACATTGGGATGTGTAAAGCATACTGAGTAATTCAAATGTTGCTGTGGGTTGAACTATTGCTGTCTTGGCTTATTTCTCTGCTACTATATGAACTGAATTTTATGTACCAAAAGGATGGCTTACATACCTCGGCTTTGTGAAGATCAAACTAAAATTTTATTATACAAATATCTACTTCTCTTCTTGCTTTTTACCAATCTTTGTAGAACTTTTCTTTTAAACCCATGTTCCGGAATCATTCTAGTAAGTGTGCACAACTCCTTTTTGCCTCTTATATTTCCGCTACAGCTAGCATCCAGTTATAACAAACACCTGGAACTCATCATTAATCTTTGATTATATTTTTCACCAGACGTAGGAGAATTCGGGCAGCAATTCCTCCAACATTTAAAAAGTATATGCTCCCTCTTGCCATTGAGATTTCTATTCCTCTTTGGCTTAGTATCCTTAATAGACACGTTTTGTTGCGCACTATTGCAGCTTAGGGGTACACAATCGTGACGTACGTAACTTGACAGAATACAACAGCAATTAGAATATTTAGACACAAGTTTTTTTTGCGTAGAAATGGTTACACAATAACCATAGGCCTTTACCTAGAAGAACTAGTCAGGCTATTTAAACGCGTAGTGACTTGAAATGTTGCCGTGATTTTGATTGCCGCTAACTCTAGAATGCTTTTATATAAGGGTTAATCTAACAAGGGAACGCACAAGAGAGCTATAGCTTACATGCAAGGCCCTACTTGGAACATTATGTTTTAAATTTTATTATTAACATATGTAGGTTAACTATTCAGCAGGTCCTTAGAACGAAAGTACCTCCTAATGTATATTTCCAGTTTTGGTTTGTTCCAATATCTTGCACTTATCAGGCACAAACCTAGCCTTTATTTTTGGCTTGAAAAGTTCAGCATCTATTTCTTCCCAGTTTAAACTTAACATACACCCAAATGGTGAATCAAGCACCTGTTTTACCCTACAAAACCTCATATTTCCACAACCTTTCTCCTTCGCCCCTTGTACCAGGTATAAATATGCGCCATTCAGCATCATAAAAAATTAACCAAGAATCCAGGTCTGCAAACCTATCATGTGTGAATGGCAAAGTAGGAGAAGCGTAGTGGGTGGCTTAGGATCTTATCTCACACCTTAAGCCATAGCGATACAGGCTACAACATATAACCGTATATACTATACCTAAGCTAAAAATAAACAAGCAAATACAAGCCAGTTCTCACAAAATATATTGCTGCCAAAGCATGCAACATTGCCCACAATGCTATTTCCATCACAACTAGGCAAAAGAGCCCATAGCTTCAACCTTCAAGCTCAACTTGCTTCTCCCACATCACACACACACTCCAACAAATCAACAACCCATACACATGCGCCTCAGATCGCCAAATCGCAAGCATCCGCTTGAGCAAGAACTACTTGAGCGAGAGGATCCCCTGATTTACCACAAACCCCAAAAACAACCCACCACCACCTGGCTCCCCCGTAATACACCCCACCCATCCAACCTCCTCGCCTTGCCAAATTTACCTTATGCCTCGCGTTTTACATGTATTTGCATTTCCAACATTCGCTCATTCACCCGCGCGCGCCCAAATCACAACAACCAAACCAAGCGGTGTTGCACCCAGCTTCATCATCGTCAATTGTGGAAAAAGAAAGTAAAATTTGGAAAAATTTAGGGAGTTTTTTTTTTTTGGGGGGGGGGGGGGGGGTTTCTTATAAATTAACTACTATCTCCGCAAAGCCGTGAGAAGATAGGGACAGGCGCAAAGGCCACATGGGACTCAGATGATCTGGGAGAGGAGGGGGAGTGGGCATGCATGCATGTTTGACCTGCTGCCAGGACGCGAGACGAGAAGCTTCGCGGACGATGGTGTATGCGCGCAGGAAGGGTATATTCTTCGCCTGGTATGGGTGGCGAGCGAGGTTTGGCCTGTCTGCTGCTGTGGGGTTGTTGTTGGGTCTTTTGTCGTTGATGGTTTTGCATTATGGCTGGGAAATTAAGTATGGGATGTGAATGAACTGTTTCTATTCTCTGCTGGAGATGGAAAGACACCTGTGCAACATATTGATTATTTGTAGATGCGTGAACTAGGTGGTATCATACATATCATTGTGGTGGGTGCTAAATTGTCGTCATTTTGTGAGAGCGGTGCTCATCTAGGTCTTATCTTATGTGATATAGCAGATATTTATATGGATGTTGAAAATGCAACAATGCAGAAAACTTGCCACATCACAGAAACGTAGCAGCAGGAAAGCAATCTGGGTTGGGTAAAGCGGTCAATTGCAATGCTATCGGGTATTTAACTATATATCATTGTTGTGTCATAACCATGTAGTTCCATCGACGCCATCCCAAAAAACCATGTATCCTCCCATAGTATCACAAAAGAGCAAGTCTAGTGCTTGGCGGCCTCTGTATTGTATATTAGTGATGCGCCTCACCAGGAGGAAGAAGAGGTGAACATACCCTTGTGGACATCAGCCTTGGTGTCGTGGGAACTCTCGCTGAGCTTGTCTCCGATGGCATCCTTGCCAGCGGTCAAGCGGGTTGAGGCGTCGGCGTTGCTGTCCTTGGCCACATTCTTGTTGGTCTCCTTGGAGGCGGTATCAACGGCACCTTGGACGGTCTCGGAGACCTGTGAACTGTTAGCTACCAATATTTCGTCATGGCATGGAGGAGACAGGGAGCAAGCATACGTAGTTGGCTGCGTTCTTGATGGTGTCTGCCATTGTGAATGATTGTGGTTTGTTTGTTTGGCTTGCGTGTGTGTATAAGTGTTATGATTGTGAGGTAGTGTATTGATAGTGATGGAAGTGATGAGGAGGAAGCAGTTCTTATATATAAGTTTTGGGTATGGAGCAGGCAGGAAGAGGACATATCCCACCATATCACATCACATGGTTGTTTGAATTAAATAATGATACGTCACTGCATGCAGGAGGAAGAAGCAGAGGAGGGGATTGCGTGAGTAGGAAGAGTATCATTCAGAAGAGGTTCTGCATTGACTCGGCTTAAGCAGCCAAGTTGACACAGGTCAAAACACCGCAAGTAGGAAGGGAGGGATGGGTAGCGGCATCCTTCCTCTTTTTGGTGAAGTGATATCATTTTGTGTGGGTTTCTGGTAGGTAAAACGAACTGACACCATTATTCCCTTATACGTCATATGGATCCAGATCCAGCCCTTCCCAAGTGACGCAACCATCTCTATTTTACCCAATTAGCGTGCTCCAATCCACTTTCCCATAGTTGCCTTGAATGCGCAATTTTCAATTTAGCATGTGGCTCGATGACGGAGCCGTCGTCCGGTCAGTTGTGTAAATATGGGGTTGTTCGCATTTCGTCGAATTAGAAGTTATTTAGAAAGAAGGTGGGGAAGGATGATACATCTTCATCGGTCGATCCTTCATGTTATGTCATATGAATCTGCTTTAACTTATGTGAGGCAACGCGAGTATGTTTTTTATGTACCGCATGCATGCGTGTCTACAAAGTACTCTACTCTACTCTATCTCTATCTCTACGGTGATACATCATGCCAAGGCTGAGGCCTCATTCGTCAATTCAGCTCCATTGCTTACCCATAGTGACGTTGCACTTGGACTGCCCTCTGTAGATTACCCTTCCATCTGCTTTCTGATGCTTTCTGATACTGCCTATCATGTCCTGCCGTAAAAAAAAAACAGGGAATAGGAAATTGTGCATGTGTCCTCTGGGGCAAGATGTGGCTGAGATGGAGTTTCGCTGGCTTGGTAAACAGCCTGGTTGGATGTGGTTGAGTGAACGTGTCAATGCTGTCCTGTACGGCCAGATATGTACCGTAAGCTATCCAAAGCTAGCGGAATCTTCCAGCTGCCGGCCCAGAGCAAGCAATACCATCTTCAACTCAATCCTCTCCTCTGCCAGGTCGCCGAGGTTGACCTCTGCTTCCTCACTGTAAGAGAGCATCAGGTGCTCTCCAGTCACGGAGCTATTGTCTTCAGCCATACAAGTCCAACTCTACCGCCTTCAGATTTATGAGAGCTTAAGTTGCCTCGCTTTCTCTCGAGTGACATGCCATCTCAGTTGTACAGTTGCAGCCTTCAATCCACACTCAACGGGCGCCTTCAGATCCTCAAAATCTCCCCGCCCTGTCTGATTCCTCCACGAAACATATCCTCCACTACCTTGCCCTCTAAAATGGTTGCCTTCACAATCCCCTCTACATGTCTAGGCTCGACCCGCCCATACCAGATCCCGCATCCCGCCAAAGGATGTGGCTCTCCTCCTTTCAGCTTCAGATGGGGAGGCAGATACACAATTACATTGCCTGCGAACTTGTGTCCACCAATATGACTAATAAGCCCAACTCCAGCAGCTAACTTTTGGTCCTTATTGTCCAGTGCTTCTCCTTCATGTCTTGTTTCATGGAGAGGTTGGTGCTTGCCAATTCCGATCCTCTCTAGTGACTTCCGAAACTCTGCTCGTAGAATCGGGCCGGTAATCCCGCAACGTATATCTCGTCCGCCGTGTCCGCAAATGAGAACCATGATATCTTGCACATCTTCGGCGGGAGGTAGCAGCTCGCGATACTCCATGTTACGCACGAGCCTGTCTCTGTGCACAGGTGAAAGAGCATTGTGGGCTGGATGCAGCTTGGAAGGCAGGACATATCCCTTGACCAACGCTTGTACGGATTCAAAGGACACCCGCGGTAAGTATGGTACATATTTGAAAGAGGGGAAGAGGTATGCGGAGCTGGTCTGTACCTCGTGTCGACGTGGGTGCACAGAGCTAGGAAAGGAGGAGTTGAGAACGGACACATTGTGATAGGGCTGTGGAGTATTTAGTATCTTATTCGAGGCTTGCAATATGGAAAAGTCAAAATACATCAGAATATGTCCCGCCTCTTCCGAGCAGTTCCTTGATATCCGCTGCAAGGTTATCTCCCGAGTTCTCCTCCTCAATCCGACTCGGCCAGTCATCTTTCCCGGTGCAAATGAGAATCTGCTCCGCGTACGCTGCCATTGTGCCATTGAGCGGTTTTGAATGGTCGATCAGAAAGCCCTCGGGCATTTCTGGTGTAGGTGCACAGCTACATGTTGGGGATGGACATGATGGGATGATAGGAAATGATGCTGTTTCAGGGCGAGTAGAGTAACAACGAATGGCTCGAGGTAGACGCCATGCTGACAGAGGTCTCGCTCGAAGAAACATGAATACAGAACTTGGTGGTTGTGGAGGAGAGCATGAAAGCTCCTTTATCTTTTATCAGTTGCGTCATTGGCATCCTTGGGCGACCGGAAATTTTTTTCCTTTTGGGCAGATGCAACACAACGCGAGATGAACGATAGCTTTCTTTGCCCTCATTGAATTTGTGTTTGTTCTTTAGTCTGCTCCTTGATTGAACCCTTTCGTCTTGCCTCAATGTATTATTAATAGCTTGATCGTTGGTCCTGCAGAAGCAATCCCAGTGCTGTGAAGGACAGCTCATCATCCATGCCCGCGAAAGCTCCAGCAGCAAGGCATTGGGATAGCCTTGATGATTCTTTTCTATCTTTTTCTTTACAGACCTTTCTAATGTGTATAATATTTGACGATTGAATAAACGGGATTCTTCGCTCGCGCCAGCTTCACGTAATGCCTCGTCTTCAGCACAAAAGCTTGCTACGTGCATACAATATCACCCCTCTCTTACCTCTTGTCCTTCGTGGCACCCGCGACATCCCATCTGCCATCAGAGAGCTGCGCTGGATTGTCGAACATGTGCAAAAGATCTGTCCAGCCACCAAACCTAGCAAGGTCATCGAACAGAAGAAGCTACTACTGAAGCTATGCAGAAGAAGAGAAAGTAGCGAGCCGCTGCAATATATACTTGGCTCCCAGCCATTCGGTGATCTCGATATAAAGTGTCGCCGAGGCGTTTTAATACCTAGGTCAGTGATTCCGCCTCTGACACGCCGTATTTTGCTGATTACTCAAGACCGGAGACTGAATCTTATACAACCTATGCTGCGAAATTGCTGTTGAACAATCAATTACATCCAGGCATCACAAAGAAAATGGAAGGATATAGAAAAGGATCAGAGAAAGACAAATTACGGATATATGACTTTTGCAGTGGCAGTGGCTGCATATCGCTCTTACTGTTCTCCATGCTCTCCAAACAATCAATTTTGAGGAATCGACTCGATATAACAGGTTTTGATATTTCCGTGAGTAATACTGTTTAGAATATTAATATGGTATTGGAGATACGAAGCTGACATCGGCTTCAGAAAGAAGCCTTGTCTATCGCTAGAGATAATTTGAGGACCAACTTCCAGATCCATAATATACCAGATGCTGGAAACAACCACCCGGTCAGATTCGAGCATCTTGATCTATTGGGCTTGAGACAGGATGATACAACAGTTCTCAAGGAGGGCCAGGCAGGACCCTTGATGGACTGCAGTGAGAAGGATATCATAATATGCAACCCACCATACGTTGCGCGTGACGACTGGCGGGTAGGTCGATCGGTACGGAATTGGGAGCCATCTAGTGCCGTCTTTCCCCCCTCTGTAGCACATTATGTTGAAGACGAACGGATGGTTTTCGACCGTGTAGTGAACCGCCCTGGAGCCCGAGTGCGTCTTCAAAACTGTATCAAGCCTTGGGATATTTTTTATTGGCAGCTCATGAGTCTTTGCCACAAACTGTTCCGTTGCAAAGTCCTCATTATGGAGGTTTCAGATAAGTACCAGGCGCGCCGTGTGCGTAAAATGGCACTCGATTTATCACGGGAACCGGAATTGCGTGGGATGATCTTGAACGTATCCTTTTGGAGAGATTATCAACCAGAGCCGCAAATTAAAGACCAAAACAACACGGATTGGCGCGGGATCAAAGGGACGGGCAAGGTTAGATGTGTGGTGGTTAGGTTTTTCTCAAAGACCCAGTTGAACGCCATCGAGAGATCGAAGCCGGACCTGTCATACCCAAAAGAAGACTGCATTACTTAATCTGAGTGATGAAACCAAATCTTGTTAGCCATGTCTCAATTGAACAAACGTGTCACATTCCATTCCATTTGTAGAAATCTTCTGGTGCGGCAGAAATTGGCTTCTATTACATCTCACGTGGCCTTAATATTGTTCTTAGTTCTAGCTCCAAGCGACATTTCTAAGGGGCAAAGTCTGTCTGACCACAAACAATGAAAATATCCGACCAGATTGTTGCACGGAATGGCGGTGTGTAAGTTACCGCGTTTGCGGTATCAAATCATGATCACTTTGATCATTCTTCCTATGTTCGATGCGTTCTAGCTTCCGTCCTTTTTAAGATCATCCATTGCCTACCAGCCAGAATGTTTAGTATTATACTTAAGGGCATCATGATTTCGCTTCCATGTTTTGTACTCTTGTATTACACCGAATTTGATTAAATAAGGTTTCTTATGCTACTACAACTTCTTGTTCTTTATCTCCAACTCTGTCCTGATACTCCATTAAACATCCAAAAGTTTTGTGGTTTACTTCGCTCCACAAGCAAACAACAATGCTCACCCGGATAATCACCATTCTCCTGCTTACTATCTTTGCGGCATCAGAACCAACTCAAGCCACAAATCCAAACCTTCTCACTTCGTTACGTGAGAAAACCATTGGGCCCCGTGCTCCCATTCGTGACGTTCACGTTAAAACGTATTTCCCTCTGCACCGCACTCACAGCACCGAAGGCGCAAAATATGGCCGTTCCCTCGACTCCAAACCTCTGAGATTCTCTGCCCTCCACAGCGATCAATATGTAAACTTACCTTCATTCCTATTTCTAAATTCCCCTACGAAAGATACAGTTGACCCTGACAAAGTATCGAACAGGGACACGCCTACCGCACCCCAGTCAAAATTGGCCACAAGACATTTAACTTAATGCTCGACACCGCGTCCTCTGATACCTGGGTCGCTTATCCTTCTGTCGAATGTCGTACCAAATATCCCGGCACTGAACCTCTTTCCTAATCCGCTTGCGGCTTTCAAGACTTCTATGAGCCCGGTCCGGAGTTCAAGCAGGCCCCTAATCAGAATTTTGACATTTCTTATGGCGATTTGCGCTTTGCGAGAGGCGTGTTCGGGAAAACCGATGTTGAGGTTGCTGGCATCAAGTATGAGATTTCTAAAGACGGTTTTGCTTCGCCAGCGCTGATGAAATTATAGGGTCAACACACAAATCGCAGTCGCAAAGCAAGCATCTTGGAACGGAAATGGCTTCTCGAGTGGGATGTTGGGCTTGGCTTATCCTGATATGTATCTCTCCCCCTTTATCCTCTTGCCATCATATCTAACCATGATAGCACATTCGCCTTCCAAGGTACGGACTACTCGGATAACAATCTATCCGTAAATCAAGGTACTTTCTCCTTCATCCTTTCTTCAGAAATCCCATTAATAAGAAGGCAAATAGTTCCCTACAACCCCGTCTTCACCACAATGTGGAAATCCGGCAAGGTGGCACCGACTTTCAGCGTGGCCTTCTCCCGTCCTGCCTCTCAGGTCTCCAATAAAGGGCAGAACGAACCAGATGGATATCTTGCTCTGGGTGGCCTCCCGCCTGTTGATACCATTGGGCCATGGGCTCGGTCTGAGATACAGATTCCGCCGAAGGACTCTCGCAATTACTATCTCAACACCACGAGACCATGGCCGCAATATCGTACGTCTATATTCAATTTGCTTTTCTCCGTTTATTTTGTCCTGTTTGTGTGGATCCGCCATGGGAGGATCAGGCTAACGAAGGATAGAGTGGTATACCATAACTCCGGACACTTTTCTCCTCTGCAACTCCTCGTGCTCTAGCCCAAAGAAGCCCAAAGCGCCCTCTGAATCTACCTGCAAATATTGCAAATATGTAGTTCTTCCCAATCCTGAGAATTCACAAATAATGCTTGATGGCGGCGCTACGCAAGCCTACCTTCCCACTCATATGTCGGACGCCGTCGCTGCTGCGTTCGACCCTCCAGCAATCTACAATAAGACATTAGGCTTCTATCCTGTGCCGTGTGATGCTAGAGCGCCAGCTTTTGCGGTTGAGATTGGTGGCGTAGCGTTCCCAATCGACAAGAAAGATATGGTCATCGACGACGAAACCGGCCGCGGGACATGCATGAGCGGAGTAAATAATGGGAACATGTACGCGCCGTATGTGTTTGGAGGTACGTTTATGAAGAATGTGCTTACGGTGTTTGATGTTGGAAGAAGCGAATTGAGGTTTAGGGCTAGAAAGCCATATTAAGGAGGAGTGAGAACTGCGCAATTAGAAGCCGGCTGAAGTAGCTCGTTTTACGAAAGCGACGGAAGTTCTATGAGGCTTTCTGTATTTTTACTCACGAAACCTTTAGAGACGTCAGGCCATATTAATAACTCTAGGATACATATGTCAGGTATATCTATCTTTTAAGTTTCACAGATCATATACTTTTATAAGGCTTAAGTTCTAGCCAGGTGCTAAGCCAAGTCTCGTTTATTTCAGGGGTGGATGTCCCGGGAAAGGATGGTTGCCTGCGACCCTACAGACGAAACAGTTCTGGATCAAACGAGCTAACAAAGGCATATCTTTTTTTGATCCTATGTTATGTTAATGGTTCGTATAGCATCTATTCCATGTCCACAAGAAAAGCAGATAGGAAAATAAAGTTCTGAGTGCCGTCTTGCTTTGATTCAGGTAGGCTGTTAAATTCTAAGGCAGGAGCCTGATCAATCTAGGGTTGATTGCATGCTAAGCTCGATATGCCCAGCCTTTAAGGTATAGTAGTAGCATTGTACATGTAACGCAAGTGACGACTCACATCTAAATTCTGTGTACTGATTGGTCCTTATATGTCCACAGCACTAGTTTTCCTGTTCAAAAATGGAAATGCTCTGCTTTGAGCTATAATTCTAGCAGGTAATCGCTTACCCATGGCGACAGTCGAATACCTAGGCAGAATTGCTGATTTTAAGGCTTGTGGCGTAGTATACATGATGCATTTGAGTTTCTGCAGACTAGTCGGCATCGCCAATGGCTTGCTCTTCTTTACCGAGACATCAGCAGAGACTAGTCAGTTTAGTCTGTAGTGGAAACAAAGAACGGGGTCATTGGAGCGTACCAGCGATGTTTCGCGGCTAGTTTTATCCCCATTGATTGAATTAGAAGGGGGGTTGGGGGGGGGGATAATTCATGGTTAGGCACCTGGGTTTGTGATCTCACAGAATCAAGCATACTACTCTCGAATGGCAAAGCCGATATTGGTGAGGCTCATGCGACGCTATTGTATCGAGGGCTTGTTTATTTACTCCATCCGCTACAAAATGACCACCTAAGGGTATAAAAACGACATACAACATAATGCAATGCATAAATTTTGAATTAACCACAAAACAACTCATGATCACCTTAAGGACCTAGCATGGGTGCTTCGATGACTAGATCTCCATTGCTGGTAGTGCGACTGGTTAGAATTCTTCCCTTTCCTTGTTGCCCAATAAGTCAAGATTGCCACGATGAGAGCAAGGATCGCAAGTACAGTGCCGACAATTTCCGGAAGGCTGAAAGTAGGAGATGAATGGCTCGAGGACGCGGTTGGCGTGGTTGAAGGTTGAACTGATGTTGAAGGTTGAGCCGATGTTGAAGTTGAGGTAGCGGGGATTGATTTGGTAGAAGAAGTTATGGAGTATGTGGATGACATAGAGGTCGGATTGTAAGACGACTGGGAGGACTCGAAAGTAGTTGATGTTGGTTCAGCGCTTGAAGAGGGAGAAGGTGTGGTGGAAGCTATGGCATTTGTGGATATGACTTGCTGCTCTGCGAGGCAGTTGAGTCAACAGAGAGCTCAGAATATTCCAAGATATGAGACCATAATAATACAAAGCGCCGCCAACGCTTTGTCGAGAAAGACACGTGGTCGGAGATCCGCAGATGCGGAGGCTCTCACGTTCACGTACTGAGTGACGTATGCGGTGACTGTTGCAGTTCGAGTTTGTGAGCACGCACCTGTGGTCGCAACAATCGTTGGAGCTATAATGCTCGTGTAACCCTTGGCCGAGCAATAGGAGAGAAGGATGCTAGTTGCGGTGCTTTGATCCTGGTAATCAGAGCACTGCGAGAGCACCTCTGATGCGAGTATGCTCTCAGCGTTGCCTAGGGTATCTGCTCTACACAGGCACGCGTTTGTAGTGCATCCCACAGCTTCCTGGATTGAACCATGGAAATTACCCGCCAAGCAATATTGTAAACAAGAGCGAAGGTTCCCCCACTGACTAATTGTTGTCCATACGACTAAATCAGGGTTGATTGCTTGTGCGTGCACAGAAGATAAAAGGAGCCAGAATGCTGGTAAAGCCCACAGCCGCATCTTGTTGAGCCGCTCAAAAGATCTGCCAGTTGGACGACGAGAAATGACGATTCGAGAAGTGACCTATAGCGAGCTAGAACTAGCCGGCGATTTGAAATTGAAAACAATGTGAATTAAAATCTTTGCACTATAGAATGGGTAAATTCTTGGTAGAAATGGAACTCGAAAGTTAAGAGGCTGGGGGGTGTGCAGCCTATGCTGGCCAGCTGAAGTTGCAATTTCGCACTACTTTTAGCCATTTGTGCTGTCTCAGTTCAACTCTGAATTGATTTGTCGAAGCTCAGAAAATTTCCTAATGAGGATATGAAGGCGCTCAGAAGCGAAGAGGCGTCGCGGGAAATGCCAATTCTCGACACCAGCTGCGTGTGTGTGCTGTAATTCTCCAATAGCACCTTACAAAATATAAACCATAAGAGCACATTAGTATAGCGCGCTAAGCCCCAAAGCTTCAGCATCGGGATGTGGCTTGACAGTTGGTTTAAATAGCTCGAACCTTAATTAAAGAATGCTTTGATATAAGGCGGCCTTAATTTAACCTAAATCGGCGTTTATATACCCCAACACATTGCATAGTATATAAAGTGATAATATTTCCTAGGATAAGAGCATCGTGCTCAAATTACTTTAGTTATCTGAATATAAGTTATTAGGCTAGCTTTGTAACGTCTTCACTTCTAGGTGAGGAACCAGTGTCTAGTCAATTTAATCATACCATACCAACCAACAAGCCCCTAGGCCATCTACCTGTGCCCAGGGCTACCCAGAACGTTACCCTATTACGCCTTATATTGTGACAAACTAGCTAGATGATTCCCCGTATTCTTGCAGGTCAGTATGTACATTTATTGACATAGTCGACGACGGAGCATTACAAGAAGCCACTGCAGTTAATGCTTTTAAGGAGATCGCCTTATATGCTCAATGTAACTACGCCCATCATGGAGGTTGGCTAGAATGTAAGTCCAGTTGCTATGGAATTTGAAATGTGCATTTAATATTATTTGTGTATTGTTTAAAGATGAAAACTTTTCTTTAGCTGAATTTGCAAAGGGTAATAGTTTTACCAATCTGTCGAACCGTAAAAAGCGAACGCTCTTACGGACATCCTATTGCGCGTTATGTTTTGACAGCGGCGGAGTCCACATTAGCCAATCTCAAGTATCTTGTTATGCAATATGGGTCAGTTCGCTAATAACTACGATGGTAGTGAAGTTAAGTTAAAGACCATGAAGACAAAGCTCCCATAGATGCACCCCCCTCTCCACCAAATAATACAGAGCTCTGTGTTCTAGCTACAAATCGGTTGAAATGAGAATAAGGACATTAACGGCTTTCGCATCCCCCCATACAACTCCCACTCTATATAGCCTCATCAGGGCCTCTGTGACTTGAGTTGACAATTGGTGTTTCAGAGACGCTGGCGTGTTAGGCTGTAATGCAAATTCGCGCGTGCTTTCTTTGTCAATGTAGTAAGGTAATAGTCCAGTAAGCGGATTTTTGCCATCTTAGATAATCCCATAAAGCCGAGGGACATGTATGCTAGGTCCGAGGTCGTCTATACATAGGTATTTCCTTATTCCTCTCATCATATCTTGAGGGATTAATCTATCGGCAGACTCAAAAAAGAACATTTGATCATGCACACAGGCCTTCTGTGGTTGAGCGTCGAGTGCGTCAGGCACATCTTGCACATCATCCGGGTACTTGGAAGAGAGGTCGACTTGGGATGGGTGGACAGACTGGAATTTCCTCTTTGCCTGTGCAAAGCCATCGTCAAATTCAGGCAACACTTGGGCTTCCTCAATCTCACGTCGCTAAATCCGCCCCGGGACCAATTTATCATCGATGGTTCTGGGCTCGCAATCGAGTGTCTCGGGATACAAGAAATCTCGCAACGTGCCTGACCCTTTGGCGGTAGCTTGTGGTCTTACATCTCGACTTTTGAAGATCTGTAGGAAACAGCTCGTAACCCCATGAAAGAAGCCGCACCTAAGATCATCACCCAGTGCATCCCCGCCAGATTTTGCAACTTCAAAGTACTTATTGACTTCTTTGGTCGTGAAGGGGGAGCTGTGAAATTGGGATGGTGATATATTAATATGCAGTGCTAGAAAGGTGCAACTGAAGGGCGATGAAGACCACACTCTCGCCTTCATACTAGTCGAAACCCTTCCACCCGATTCTCTAAAGGTTCAATCTCGGAATTTTGCGTCAAGTCCTCCATTGTTAAAAAAAGAAAAGCACTAGAGCCGATTATCTAAGAAGGCTGGTGATATGGGACAGAAACGCAAAAGAAAAGCAAGGGTTCAAAAATCTGCGGTACTCGAGGCTTGAAGCTATTGATCCGTCTAGATTATACATGTACCCGTAGCATATAAGTCGTACGGCTTTGGACGCCAGTTGCCGAAACAATTTCACTGCAGGGATTCTAATTAGATCTGCCACACTGATTAAGGCGACTGAACCCCTGGCTTCAGCAGACCTTGCATGCTACTTCAACCTTGGCTTGATATGGCCCTACGCTTGTATACAACTTCCTACGTCATTTCCTTTGCTGGCTAGAACTGCCTTACAATGAAGGAACAGACAACCTAATATAAATTATTCCGATTATTTTGATGTACGTAACAGGGCACCTAACTCCAATTCACCACTAAGAAACACATCAAGGCAAGTAGTATCAGTCACAGGGCCCACTGCTCCGTTCTCCTAATCGAAACTATATCAGAGTAAAACCCTAATAATTCTAACTTCATCAGTAGTAGTGTGACACTCATCCGAGACTGTGAATTTGACTTCCCTCAAGAAAATCTTCCAATACAACGCTCATAATCGAGGATGGCCACATCCAGAGTCTGGATCGCTTCAAAAGTATGACCAGCATCGTGGACACTGTGACCAAGCACACTCTCTAGCCCTCATAAAGCCATATCAAATGGTTCAATAACGGCATTTGCACGGTCAACCAGACCAGTAATATGGCCGGAATCAGGATCTACGCGGATATTCATACCCGAGAGGTCTTGGTGAGTCAAAACCGGCGCCAGATCTATTATCTGGCCTATATTCTTCTGTGTATTTTGGATGACTTTCATGATTCGAGGAAGCAGAGAGCTGGATAAATACCTGGGTTTCATGGTATATAAACGGCGTTTGTCTTTAGCCGGAGGCTGGGGGGGTTCTTCCACGATGTGGCATAAAACCTGAGTATTATATTAGTTTAGCGCCATAAATCGAATAGGAAATATACGAGGACTCACTTAGCGAAATATACTACCCTGACGTCTAGCTTAGATGCAGTGATCGAGCTAGATGTAAATATACACCCAATACTTAGAGTGATTTCCATGACCCAGGCTGGTACTGAAGAGTAGGGCATCAAGCCATGATACGTAGTAAGCCGGATTAAGGTAGCTGTGGACTTGTTTGGCAAGTTAAGTCGTCGAACTGTCGGGAGGCGATTCTCCTGATCGAAATTGGATATTAAGCCGCGGGTTTGACCGTAAAGTATAGGTATAAGAAAGCCTTGCCAGGGCTTCGGCGTCACGAAGCCCTTCACCAGATTCTAAGCGTACATATCATACTCGTTTTGAGTTACCTTATACTTTATTTCAAATAGATCTGACATCGTGTTGACAGAGAATGCTAGCAGATGAAGATCTTCTGAGTAGCTATGAAACATACTGTCCAGAAGCTGGGAAACGCGCATTATACTAAGGTGCACACAACACATACTCCCTCCGTTTTAGCCATATTTTGTGATTGGGGGTTGTATTGGACTCAAGCATCAGTTTTTGTCGAAACATTCTATGTGCCTGAAACAGCCACGGAATTTTTATAAGAAAGTATTCATGCAACCTCCCTTTTTTTTTCAACCTTAAGGCGTTAAAGCCTGTCTTGCTATTTATTCTGCTTGGTTAAAGTAGCTATGTCGCTGTGGTGCCTTGAATGCGTTGAGAGATGAATATTATAAGACGAGCGGACAAGCTGATGCCACTAAGATTTCGAGAATCAGGATGCGAGCTCTTTGTGTTTTAGTCATGTTGACATGTCGAACTGTTCTCCTAGATTATTGTTTTCCTAGTAAAGCTCTATCATACTGATAATTAGATGCAATCGCTACTCAGAGTTTGCTCGGAAACAGATATAGTAGGATAATCACGAACCTCGAGCAAAATGTTGTCATGTGCTTCATATTTTTAATGCCAACAATATATGTACAGATTCGCTAAAATGCTTCAACAAAAACATTATATACCAAGATCTACCGGTTCTGAAACCGCTTCCAGAATTTCCATCCGTACTCCGCTCCATCTCTTTCTCGTTTCACATCATCCCGTCCTCGAACCCTCCAGAAATACAGCGGTACGCCAGCTACTATGAATGCAACAACAATCAAAGTCTGTCCTGGCTCTGCAAATGCTGATCTACTAAGAAGAAATAGAGCTACGCAGCAGAATATAATAGGTGTCGAAAGCCACGTCTTATAAGGCCGTTCGAGGCCGGGCTCTTTGATGCGCAGAACAAGGAGGCCGAGCACGGTCAGGAAGTAAAATGTGTATCCTGCCACACCATAAAACGTGACAAGCGTCCCAAATTCGCCTACTATAACGTAACATGTGGTAAGAACACAGTTCAAAACCATGGCATTGACAGGTGTGAAGAAAAGGCCTGTATCTTCGTCTCCAAGCATTCTGGCAATTCGCTTGCTTGCCCAATTTCGAGTTCGTAAGGTGCTGTGAGAAGGCTCGCCGCTGTTTCCTACGCCGATCTTGCCGAATATAGCGGGTAAGTAGCCCTCTTTTCCAGCAGCATAGACTAAACGTCCGCTGGTGAACGTGGTGGCATTCAGAGCACCGAAACACGATGCAGAAACGATAAGGGCGAATAATAAGGAGCCTATGGGACCAAATACCTTTGACCCAAACATTACAGCCACTGCATTCGACTTATTGATGGTTGCTATGGGAAGGACGAAAAAGTAGGCCACATTGGCAAGGATATATGAGATTATAACCAGTGGCATCGCGGTATGAATCACGCGTGGTAGATCCCTGGATGGATTGCGAAATTCCCCCACCACATAATTAGTCTAATGGAGTTAGTATGGATGAAATGAAGGCAGTCCATGATCTTACATTATCCCATCCATCAAACGCCCACAATCCAGCATAGATTGCCACTGCCCAGGAACTGATATTTTTATTTGTTCCATCAAACCATCCATTCGTTTTCCAGTCCTGGTTTGCTTCTCCTGAAGTAGAGAAGCCTGTGAGCGCTACCACAACTCCAATAATGGTAATTCCGAGTAATGCGACGAACTTCAAAAACATGAACAAGTCTCCCGTCCGTGTTCCCAGCTTAGTAGATATGCAATTCATGAATGTTACTGCGAACAATCCAACCAATGCGACCCCTTTATTGATCCAAGGATTAACATTCTCCGCCTCTGCGCCGATTGCTGCTCGTACCAAGTATTCACCCATAATGATTGATATGATGGCGGTTGAACCAGGCTTGAGCACCACGACGGCACACCATGTGAACAAAAATCCATATATCTCCCCGAATATTTTGGACAAGTATATTTGAGCACCTCCATTTAGCGGTATTGCTCCTCCTAGCTCTGCATAACTCGATGCGCCTGTCCAGGCCAGCAGTCCTGCAATAGCCCACACCACCAAAGATGCCCCTGGAGATCCTGCATTTGTGTTGACCTCTTTTGGCGAGGAAAATATCCCGGAGCCAATTATCAAACCCACGATTAAAGATAACCCGTTCAAATATGTTAAAGTTTTATGTTTTTCGAGACTGCCACCTCCCAGGCCATTCAGCGCGCTAGAAGGAGCAATTGGCGTCCCCCCTATCGGCGCATAGCCGTTCCCAGCCGTTGATGACAGTGGATATAAATTCGAGGCAAAATCAAAAGCTGATGTCATGGAGAATGTCCGGTGGTGGCCTGTTGGACGGCTCTGCGCGGCTGGATTTCTGTCATCAAGGGGATCATCCTCTTCCAAGGACAGCTTTCTTGAGGATGCTATGCCAGACCGCGAGGATGTCGATGAGGACGAGGTTCGCGGACCCGGAGAACTTGATGCTAAGCTGGCGAGTTCCAGGGAATCTCGCGCGTTGGGCTGTAAGCTGGCGTAGGCAGGCATGGTTTATGTTGTGTACTGGTAGGCGCTGGGCAGCTTCCAAGTGATGGCAGGAAAAGACTAAGGTTTATATGGTTGTAACCATGACAAGATTGCCTGCGAGCATGCCCAGGAGGGAGAAGAAAGTTGGCGAAACGTTGTGAGGGGGTGAGCGTTATGAGTGTGCTATAGTAGATGTAGCTAGTGTCGTCGTGGTCATGGCGTATACAGTACGGTAGTTATGGCTTGGTAGCATGAGTTGGTGTGTGGCTTAAACTGGAGAAGCTTGATTCATGTTCTTCCAAGCACCTGACCCCCCAAGCTATTCTCAACTGAGCCGCGTTATGGTCTGTGCGCGACGCGAAAACTCCAAATGAATATCTAAATCCATTTTAATCAATGCTATTATTCTGATAATTGATGATATAACTGCCATTGTAATAATGGGCCATGTTGCAACCAGTGGGGAGACTTCCGTGGTCGGGATGTACTCGACCAGGCGGGAAATACCTGTACAGAGGTAGCCTTAAACAGCTCTCCTCCCTTCTTCACGCAAAGCAATGTCGATCTCGCCATTGGGATGCGGATGACCGGCCAGAATATCGACCAGCAGCAGTAGAGGAGAAATGGCAGATGTATTGGATGGGCCGGCATCGGACGGATCGTCTAAGTAAAGGACCCGAGAGCGACAGTTCAGTAGAAAAGAAGAAAATGTATATCCTGCCTATGTTCCCTTACCCATCTGGCAATCTACATCTAGGACATCTACGAGTTTATACCATATCCGATGTTCTCGCAAGATTCAAGCGTATGCAAGGGTACGATGTTTTGCACCCAATCGGCTGGGATGCCTTTGGGTTGCCCGCTGAGAATGCTGCTATTGAACGAGGCGAAGACCCTGCTGTATGGACAAAGTCGAATATAGCGCAAATGAAGGGCCAGCTGAGAGCCATGAACGGGCATTGGGATTGGGATCATGTTCGTTGTTCTTTCGTCAACAAAACGTATCACTAACATATGCAGGAATTCGCCACATGCGATCCAACTTTTTACAAGCACACCCAACGTCTGTTCCTCCTCCTTTATGAAAATGGCCTAGCATATCAATCGGAAGCGCTGGTGAATTATGATCCAGTAGATAAGACCGTGTTAGCAAATGAGCAAGTGGATAGCAATGGTCGCTCTTGGAGGTCTGGGGCTCTAGTCGAGAAAAAGTTGCTTAGACAATGGTTTTTCAAAATTTCAAAATTTCGGAACGAATTATTGAATGATTTAAATGAGCTTGCAAAAGATGGTGCCTGGCCAGAGAGGGTGTTGACTATGCAAAAACATTGGCTTGGGAAGTCGATAGGAGCCCGAATCAAATTCTCAATCACTTCTCAAACAACATATAAGTTCCCTGCGATTGAGGTATTCACAACAAGACCCGACACGCTATACGGGGTTCAATATATTGCCCTTGCAGCTAATCATCCCATCGTAGAAGACTTAGCTCAAGAAGATGAAGGTCTACGGCATTTTCTCGAGGGCATAGATGCACTTCCGGCTGACTCCAAAATTGGCTATTTGCTACCTCAAGTTCACGCAATTAATCCTCTATCAGCAGAGGATTCAGCGACTTCCGCAGTAAAAGCGCCGTTGCCGATTTTTGTAGCTCCGTATGTTCTAGGAGATTACGGCAAAGGAGCAGTCATGGGAGTTCCCGGTCACGATGCCAGAGATCACGCCTTTTGGCGGACAAACAGCCCCAAAGAACTTATCAGAACAGTCGTTCAACCAGCACGCACCCCCAAAGGCCAGAAGGTGCCTGTTCCTTTCCTTGAACGTGGAAAGTTGTCGTCTTCCTGTGGCTCTCATAGTGGTGAGACATCTGAGATCGCGGCTAAGAAGATAATTGCCTTTTTAGAAACTAAGGGACTCGGAGTTGAAGCCGAAACTTGGCGGCTCCGGGATTGGCTGATCAGCCGGCAAAGATACTGGGGCACACCTATTCCAATCATCCATTGCGATACATGTGGTTCGGTCCCCGTACCTGAAGATCAACTTCCAGTCGAGCTCCCTCAGGTTCATGATCATTGGGTTAAAGGGAAGGCCGGCAACCCGCTCGAAAGCGCGTATGAATGGGTAAATACGACGTGTCCGAAGTGTCATGGAGCAGCCAAGAGAGATACAGACACAATGGACACATTCGTTGATTCGAGCTGGTACTTCATGCGCTTCATTGATGCTCGCAATGACGGGATGCCATTCTCTCCTGACTTGGCAGATAAAATGCTACCTGTTGACATATACATTGGAGGTGTCGAGCATGCAATCCTGCATTTGCTTTACGCTCGGTTCATATCTAAATTCATTGCTACATCGGGACTATGGTCCTCCGGAAACCATGGGGAGCCATTCAAGAAAGTTTTGACCCAGGGAATGGTTCATGGGAAAACTTACTCGGATCCTTCTACTGGTCGATTTCTTAAGCCAGACGAAGTAGACCTGAGCATACCTTCCCGTCCTGTCATGATTACGAGCGGTGAAACACCTAATGTTAGCTTTGAAAAAATGTCTAAATCGAAGCACAATGGAGTTGATCCAGGGACCTGTATTGACAAATATGGTGCTGACGCCACAAGGGCACACATACTCTTTCAGGCTCCGGTCAGTGAAGTCCTTGAATGGGATGAAGAGAAGATATCAGGAGTAACGCGCTGGATGCGGCGACTATACGACCACGTTCACTCTCCTTTGCTAAAAAACCTTGACGCTATGTTTAAGGATCCAGACGAATTATACAAAGCAAGCTCCGCAAACATGGAGCGATTCCTTAACGCCACTAACCCCTATTCGAAAGCAAATAACAAGCTGTGGCATATGGTGCAAACAAAAATGATATCAATCACACAGTCATATACCGATACTGGGTCTCTCAACACAGTAATTTCAGATCTTATGACTTTGACCAATGAGATAATTGAACACGCCAAGACGGTCCTAGACCCAGATGCCATGGCGGCAAATCATTTAGATCTACCGCACCAGATAGAGTCTGTAATATATGTGAACTGGCTTGCGTCGAAAATTATTATCCAATTGATGGCACCAATTACCCCCGCATTCTCCGAGGAATGTTGGGCTTCTCTCAATCATTCAAATAAATACCTCAAAGAGCATACCACTCCTGCACGCGACAGTCTCATCGTGAAGTTCTTTGAAAAAGTTATGCGGCGTCCATTCACCATGAACTTTGTGGAACGGGCACGACCGACTACCTTACCACATACTTCGGTCTTTGACCATCCATTCCCGAAACCCGACGGATATGCAGCTGTGGCGAGCACACAGATGTGTGCAGTTCAAGTCAACGGAAGGCTGAAGCTCGCGGTTCAGATACCGGTGCCTCCAGAGGGAGTCAATGGTAAAGAGCTTGAGGAGTGGATTGTGAAGGAGTTGCTCGTTCATGAAATTCAGTTGAGAAAGAAAATACCCCATGATATTCGATTAGCTAAGAAAGTGATCGTAGTCCGTGGCGGAAAGACAGCCAACTTTGTGATGTAAGAATGATGTATTATAGGTTTATGTGTACATTAGATTTAATAGCATTGATCTCCACATTAGAAGAGACCACTCTGTAAATTAGAATTATGAAATGACACCTAAAGACTTGGATCTCCCATGTCTCTGGCGTAATTTTGAGACTGATCGACTGCTTCTGGCTCTCACTCATTCTGAATTTGCTTAATGATAGATATCCTAAAGCGCAAATGTGCACTTAACTAGAAATGCATGTCTTGAACACCGGCATGAATAGTGCTATATCTAATACGGAAGCCCCTCTATTTGAGTGGGTCCTGAGTTATACTAATCGTGTCGAGGAAAAAGGATAATGCGCTCTCCTTTCGGGAACTAACCCTTAAGGAGGGGCGGGTGAGTAAAAGCTTTGCGTTAACAGAGTTAGATGCTAAAATAACAGCTGAGCCTGGAAAAAAAGAGCAGCATTTAAAATGCCAAGAGCTCGTTTGCAATGGAAGACATTAGATGCATAGTTTTGAGCCGGGCCGAGACTAGCACTATACATGACATGTTGAAGGACTTAGCCATGAAAATAGTCTAGCCTGAACTCCGGGTCAGAGTCGAAGAGAACATGTCGCACATAGGAAAATTTGTCGCCAAGAATCACGTGCTCAAGACAAAGACAGCTCATAAAAGTCTGAATAGATTCAAGGTTGTTAAGGCCCAGACTGGCAATAAAGCTAGCAATCAGCCGAAAGCACTGGCAGACGTGAGCTTTTGCACAAGAAGAGCTTATTGTAACATATGAATGCAAAAAAACAAAAGTATCATCTAATAGCTAGTAAACCTATAAATCTAAGAAAGAAAATCACACAAATGTAGGCCAGGACAACATAAATGACTTAGTAGATTAAATATCAACCTTTACGCTACTCTTTCCAATGTAAATGATAGCTCTAATACTGTCACTTGAGGTTTGTTGACAACTGATATCATATGTAGCGAATATATAACAACTTAAGCAGCAGAGTTTTCATCAATACTCAGATTCTCTGAGGTCGCTTAGCTCAGTTGGTTAGAGCGTGGTGCTAATAACGCCAAGGCCGCGAGTTCGACCCTCGTAGTGACCAGTCTTTTTTAGCTTTTTGCTTATTGTTTTGATTATATTCAAGATGCTGGTGTGGTGGCGATGCATATGTGCACGTGGCACAGGGCCTTCGATCCGGTGCCAAGGCACCCGATGTGTTCTAGGGTCTTGGCATTTGCTTACCCGAGAAAAATCCGGAGGAAATAAGTGAAGGCCCAAGGGAACTTTAGCAGTGGGGTCTCTGTGGCGAGAGCAAATGCTGTACACTATTTTGACCCTGTACGAGGGTATATCATTTTGATGTTGAAATTGCGATTATTGTAGCATTTATTTCTGCAGAAATGAGGCTGATCAGAATAGCCAACATTTAATTTTAGGCTACTAATTGGTGAGATATATGTTTTCGAATGTGAGAAAATGAGAGTTGTTGTAAACCGCCGGCGAGATACATTGGAAGTGAGTATGAAAAAAAGGGGGCAACAAACAGTAGACATAAACTATTCAATTTGTACAGGAGCCTTGCCAGGAAATCGAAATCGTCAATATCAGGCCATACTGGCGTTCTTGATATGATGAAAGTTGATGCCCACAAGCCGTTATTGCAGCCGCTCGGCTCCCACTTTGGTTTGGCCCGGTGGCAGCGTTGATGAACATCCACTTTTGGCGGCGACGACGCCATCTTTGCACAATCTGATAAAGCAGTCGGAACCCCACATCGCATCGTAAGTTCTGATCTCATCCTTTTTTTTTAATTGCATCTATTAAAGCACACCCCATGTATAAAATCTACGGCTAATTCAAGCATGGAAAGAGTTGTAACGTTAGAGGTTGTGCCCGAGGCTGAAGCCCCGGATCCTGTTGAAGAATCGTTTGACCCGAACAAGCGTCCACAATGCTTCGACTCCACGATCCAGGAATGTCTCTTTGTATTGATGGCTACAATGTCCATTGCAATGTCCTCATTCCTTAGCGGTATCTGTAGCGTCATCACTGCGCCAATTGCGAGGACGTTGAATATGACAAGTGCGGAGATCACGTGGGTCCAGGCAAGCAGCTCGTAAGCGTGGCCCCTTCTTCCACATCCTTCCTTCATAAGCTAATTAAGCTACAGACTAAGCTCGGGAGCATTTCTGCTCTTCTTCGCAAAAGTGGCAGACACATTTGGTCGGCGCCCGCTCCTCATCTTCGCTACAGGCGCCTTCTCCGTCTCGGCCCTCATCACCGGTTTCGCCAGCAACCCTTACTACCTCGACATCCTAAATGGACTCATGGGTCTCTGGGCCGCTGCCGCTCTTCCCTCTGCAGTTGGAATTCTCGGTGCAGCTTATGCACGACCTTCGAAGCGCAAGAATAAAGCGTTTGCCTGTTTTAGTGCAGGCAACCCAGTGGGCTTCGTGATGGGCTCCATATTCAGCGGTATTGCGGCTAATATACTCAACTGGAGATCATCCTTCTATCTGCTGGCCATCATCTACGGCTTTTTCTTTTTGGCAGCATGGTGGACTGTTCCAAAGACACAAGGGCCAACGGAGAAATTTGAGCTTGCTGCACTGAAGAGATTCGACCTTTTTGGCGTCGGACTAAGCATCGCGGGAATATCGCTATTCTGCGCTGCATTAACGTAGGCACTCTACTTGAAGAAAGGCGAAGAATCTATGAGTCACGTGTTAATCATAATAGACTTGCTGGCGATGCGGAAGACGGGTGGAAAACTCCTTACGTGATTGTGCTGGTCATTCTCGGACTCCTCCTCATTATCAGCTTCATAGTCTGGGAAGGCTTCTATAAATATCCTTTGATGCCACTAAGAATATGGAAGGATAGGAACTTCTCGTTAGTAAGTCAACTCAACACGGCTTCCACAGCCTCAAATCAGAATATCTCTAACTGTTTAGATTAATGTTGTAGTCCTTCTTGGATTCATGTCGTTTGTCACTTCGAATTTTTGGCTTTCGCTCTATCTCCAGAACGTACTGGGCTGGTCACCACTCAATGTTGCAGTCCACCTCCTTCCTCAGGTTATAGGAGGGATCCTTGTCAATATTGTTGCTGGTTTCGTTTTGCATAAAGTAAACAACAAGCTCTTGAGCGGTATTGGATCTTTGGCATATGTGGCTGCTTCTTTGCTGCTGGCCAAAATGAAAGTTGATAGCTCGTACTGGGCATATATCTTCCCTTGTCTGTTGCTGAATGTGATTGGCGCAGATCTACATTTCAATGTTGCGAATGTAAGTAGTCCTCACTTCTATAACTCGTTGTTGGGCTGCAGCATGAATGCTGATGTTGCGTTTAGATGTACGTAATGTCCTCTCTCCCAACTGAACAACAATCCCTTGGAGGCGGCATTTTCAACACTATCACCAAGCTCTGTACAGCAATTGGTCTTGGTATCGGTACATCAATCTACAATGCAGAGTCTGAAGGAGGAGAGGCCCTACAGACAGATATCAAGCCGTATACGGCGGCATTCTGGTTCTGTGTTGGGACTGCTGCAGCTGGGTGCTTTTTCATCCCTTTCTTGACTATTGGTACACAGGGTGGGAAGAATAATGGAAGCAGTAGCGGTAGGAGTATGACGGGCCACGAGAGCATGGATGGGGTGAGAGGGGATGGGGGAAAGGAACACGAGGCGAAGGATGATGGCAAGGATGGAGATAGGGCAAGGGACGTGGAAAAGGAGGCTCTGGCTGAGGACAATATGGGTAATGTGCTGAAAGGTAAAGAGCTTTCATGATAGATCCATAAAATAATTGTACATGCACAAAAATAAATACCAAGTACAAGAAAATGTGGCCCACGCTTCTTGAACTCAGGTTCGCCTGCTTACGATCAAACACAGCTAAATAACACCACAAAATCTGTCAAAGGCAAGATCCGACGCGCTAGCATCGAGCTAATAGGATCGATACTCGATGGTTGACCGACAACATATCAAGTTGCTTCTATTCCAGCAATCGGCCAAGAAGCAGTGATGGGGGTGGCAATGGGTCTCAGGTTCAGATGTAGTGAGATTCTACTAGCTTATCAGGCTGAGCGCACTAGTGAAGTGTATGGTGTCAGTGAAAGAGATCCAATGGTTGAGAAATGGCATGGTTTTGCTAGTAATGACAACAGACTAAGAAATTATAGTTAGATTCAAACTGGTCAAAAAAAAAAAATGAAACGTGTCAATCGCAGAATCCTATTTGTTGAAATATGACAAAGAGGCTGCAAGGCTAAAATATCGCATTTGGATGTAGTGAGTCAAAAAAAAGAGGTAAGGTCTTATCAACTCAAAGGCGTCTTCTTCCAAATGTGGACTGTGGCTGTCTTATAAAGAGAGAAAGTCTATATTTGTAAGTTTCCAATACAATGCCCTGAGCCTGTGCTCACGTCAAATCACCTATACATCCGGAAAGAACGGTAAGATACTAATGTATTCTACAATACCGTACAGCAAGGTTGCATAGGTTGTGATCTTATTATAGTTTAACTTTGTTCTCAAACCTAAAATGATTTGAGCTCTCGCTCCAATGGAGTACTTTGCATGTCCCTCTGGGGAAAGCATTAAAATGTGACTGTTTGGTCCTTGAAGAATAAATCGCATTCTGAGAATCAACAATACCTGTTCATGTGAGAGTGTACTTAGAGATACAATATGAAGTTTTCTGGAGTTTTCGGAGAATACACGGTTAACCACAGGCGGATGTTACTGTAGTAGTGATAAACTGTTTCGGATCCTCCGGCAGCGATAGGACTCTGAGCCAAGCAAACATAACCAAAATTTGGAGTTTGCTCTGCAGACGCCATTTGGAGAATATCCACCACGTTGTGTCTGGCCTTCATCAGGCTGCGATTTTGGATATGTTAGTATTCATGTAGCCTTATGTGAATGATAAATGGACTCTAAGGTGTAAATTGCTCTCAGCTTGATGCAAAATCATATTAAAAGTAACATAATAAGGGAATATTCCTGTAGACCATGCTGCGATAAACACAGCTATCCGCTTGTGAAACAAAACTAAACAAATAGCGCAATCAGTACAAGGCTTGAAACTTTGATTCAACGTTCTCCAGGTCACTTTGCAGGAGGATACTTATATACTAGTAAAAGCTTGTTTACCGAGGAATCCGATTCCAACGTATTTGACACAGGCTGGAAGCCGAGAAAGGGTACGAGCCTGTTTGAGCTATCAAACCTTATAACACCTTTGGGCCGCTGCGAATGCTGCTTTGTAAGACGATTGTTGACTTTCTGGTGGCACAAATCAAGTAGAGATCATCCATCGCCCGCCCTGGCTATGCTACTGTACAGTTCGTGATTCGTCTATTTAGGAGCATGGATCGTCAGCCAGAACACAGTAGCACAGATCTTGAGCGAAGGACGCCTGAGCATTAAGCCTAAGCTAAGAAAGATATGAAGCTGAGTCCACATTTAGTTGTTGCACCACAGCAAGTCTGAAGGCGAAGGACATGGGAACGTAGTTGTACCGTCACTGCCACATTTCGCCAAAGTTTATCACCCCAGGCATCGCCAATGCGAGCATCAATGCGAGCACCATTACACTCTACCCTGCTAAATTCAGCACCCGAGGAGTTCGCGTTAGGAGCTGATCAGACATGCAGGGGCTATTTATGCTTCCATGTCAGTGGGACAGAGTGCTGCAAGTGGTCGAAAGTGGTTTAGGCGGGAGGCCACCTGAAGACCAAGCCTTCGGGGGCGACGATCAAACGTCATACGCTGATGATAGTGTATGACGAGCCCCCTGTGGCTCAGATCCTGCACTCCCTGAATTTTGTTTTTCATAAACAACCCGAGAATAAAATAAAAGAACTTATTCCCACCATGCTAATCTTTGCGTTTTACCCCCTTTATTCAATCTTCACTCGCTGTCATCTGTCAAGTCAAGACCATTTAAAATCCGTTTGAACTATCTTTCTCACCTAATCAACCAATCTATAATCCAAATCAAGTCATCATGCGTTTCTCCTTAGCTTCAGTTATTGCTGCATTGGCCTTCACCACCTCAGCATTGGATGTCGGAGCAGCCCTCAGCTCAGCAGCTGGAGATGTTAACAATGGTATCAATGATGCAACATCTCTGGTCGGAGGAGCCATTCAGACCGGGCTCAGCGGCGCCGATGGAGCTTTCTCAACTTTCACATCTGCCGCAGCTGGTGCCCTCAGCACTGGTAAGATTACCTGCATTCCTAGCCAACTATCACCAACGAAATACTAACTAAACCAGGTGGGGCGGCCTTCTCGTCTTTCACCTCAAACGCAGGTGCCGCCTTCTCCTCCTTTACTTCCGATGCTGCAGGCGCAATCAGCACAGCAAAATCCCGGGCCTCTGCACACTTCTCCTCCATCTCAGCCGAGGCCTCTAGCAAGTTTGCGTCTCTATCCAGCGAGGCTGCTACCGCAACTGGAGCTGCGAGGTCGAGTATCGACGCAGCACAGTCTAGTCTTTCGAGCGAGATCTCGGCTGCATCTGCAAGCTTAAATTCCATCGTTACCGCTACAAGCGTACCTGCTTCTACTTCGAGCTCGACTGGGGGTGCGGCTTTCCGTACTGCAGCCCCGATTTGGGGCGCTATGGCTGCAGGCGCCGTGGTGTATGCTTTATAGGATATGGTGTGGCTGGACCTCAATAAATTGATATAACACATGGGCTGGTGCATTTGGCGTGGAGTTTAATGAGCATGGAGTTCTTGTAACCAATTTACAATAGATATATACCTTTTGAAATTTCCGAATCATGGGTAGATTGTCACATCATATTTCAGCTGTCATCTTGTTGATGGCTTTAGATTGTGCGTTCGTTGGAAGTGCAAGTCTGGAAGCTTAGAATTTCCCGTCCAGTACGCCATGCTAAATTCTACTCTCCCCATTCCTTTATTTTAACAATTAAGCGCAAGCTGATTTTGTGGAGTTGATCAATCCCAACTAGACAGCAGGCAAGGTCAACAGTATCATGGCCAACCCCAAGTGAAACACCTCGATTTCCCCACAATTTCAGGCAATTGCATTCTATTTGGGTTCAAAATTGTAATTTAACTCTCCTGAATTTCTATCCTTTTGGCTATGATAACAAATGGGTTGAAAACATAAGGGTGGTTTCCATTTAGTTGCACTTCAGCAGAAAAAGAACTCACCAACTGGGTTCCATGAGTGGGACGGATTCCAGCAACCAAGATACATGCTTGCAACGGCTGAAAGTCCTTGCATCTACACCTATGCAAAGGTCACTTTTGAATGTCACACTTGTAAAGAGGGATGGAGAACAGCTTGTTTGTTAAGCTATACGCGTCTGAATTAAAATAAATCGGCATAAATGAGAAAACGACAGTGATAAGCGTACCAACTGCATGTCCCCTATTGATGGAATATGCAAATGATTCAAGCTTGTAAACCTATTTGCCATATGTGATTCTCTAAATTGTATCTCAGCCAGTTAAATGTAGTCACAACGCCTCGCACAGTAACACTGGTGATATACACATCAACTATGTATCACTGATATGTCTCGTTCTCCGTAAGCTGGGTCATAAACGAACTGTTATATCTAGTTTACGAGGTGCAGATTCAGCTGGGAAACATACGAGTGAATATGCACTCTAGATGTTAGGATTGGGTAGTGTGGTAAATCATGGCGGTAGACTTCACGACTTCCTATGGTATATAATGGACATATAGGACGCATCTAAGCTTACCAAGTACTCTTTTTCAGAGAGAAGGGAGCTCTTGTTGCATGGTTGACCAAAGTACGAACTCTGCATGATCTTGTAAGTTCGGCTTTTGATAGCTCGAACTCTCTTGGGGTTGAGCTAGAATAAATGTCAGGCCGTGGGGAAATTTTCAGACAAAATGATGGATGTGACAACAAAAGCGATTCTGGCACAATGAACAATAATGGTAGTTCGATAGCGGAGCTAATGCAGGTTTCCTGCAATGACCACTATTAAAAAAAAATCCCGAGAAAATATTACCTGCAGAACATTCTGTTGGTATCATATAAATCCTATTGATTCAATGTAATCCACAATCTGTAGTGGTTGGGGAGATTGGCACTTCATTTTTTAAAAGATGGACTAAGTGAGAGAGGTGTGTTATAAGTAAGCGGGTCGCTCTAGGACTGCAACCTGGAGTCATACATACCCACTTGTCATAACATAAAGGTGATCGTTCAACAAGATATAGGCAAATAGTAGGAGTATTTTGCAGTTAGGTAATATATACAAGCTAGAGCTCTTATCTGCACAATCTAGAGTAAAGCTCACCGGAAACGCCACGCTATGCAACCAGATCTCAAGGACGACAACTTTCCAGCACTATACATGTTCATTATCATGACTGGCATATTAGATGCCTCTGTCTCCTCCCAAAAGACCACGAACAGGAATCTCCCAATGTCCCTCATCATCCTCATCGTCACTATCTAGTTGATCTTCTTCATCGTTCATCGCCATTTGTACAAACATCTGGACCCAACGTTGGTTCGCTTCCTCTTGAGCCCGGACTGCTTCTGCATCATTGACCTGTCCTCGGCCCGCTTGTTGACGACGACGACCACCATTCCCAGGCCTGCCACGTCGGTTCTGATTCTGTGGCCCGCGTCCAGCAGGCTGTGGAGCATTTGGCACGACGGGCATTGCACGAGGTGGGACATCATTAATGCGTAGAACGAGTGGACCTTCCCGCTCCATTTGCCGCCGCGGTGCAATTATCTCGGGCCCGCGACCCAGGAGCTGCTCGACAGGATCAGCAATAGGCACAGCTACCTGGCGACCAGGGATGTCGGGCAAGGCTGGTTGTCTGGGCAGCGCCTCTTCTTCATCCCCTTCTATCCCATCGGCTGCGTGGACATGACCTCCGTCACCAAAGAAGCCAATACCGACATCATCACCATCTCCACCCTCAAGCTCCCATAATCTTTGATAACAACCAGTCTTTTTATCGTTGAAATGGGTATATGGATTTGAAGGCTCAAGCCATGCCGAACAAAGATAACAGAAGTGCGAATTGCACTTGAAGCAAATCATGTGGTTGCAACCATGTGTTTTCTGCGCCGGCGCAGCACAAGTTGGGCAAGCAGTTGTGTGGAGCTTCACATATTCGAGAGAAGCCTTTTCCTCTTCCGTGAGTTCGCCTTCACTCTTGCGGGCATGGCAAATGGTGAACTCGCCATGCCAACCTTGAAAGCACCTGGAGCAGAAAGCGAATCCACAGTCTTCACAGACCGATAAGAGGTCTCTAGATGCTTCGAATTTCTTCACCTCTCCAGCCACCATAACCTCCTCGGTATCAGATTCGTCGTCAGAGTCCACAACTTCAAAACCTTCAGGCTTGCGATGTTTCTTGGATCGTGCAGCACCTTGGCACCATTTTCGAGGGCAATATACTGTATTCTTGTCCGATTCTAAATCAGCCTTATGCTTCAGATCTACGTAACGCTTCACAACATCATGCTCTAAAGGGATTTGTAGCAGCTCGCTGGGGCTGAGTTGCGTCTTTGGCTTTCGGCTCTTATTCCCATGGCGCGACTCTCCACGCTTCTTTACACAATCTGGAGCCAGGCACCGTACCGAGATCAAGTCTCCCTCCTTAATTGCGTTATTGTAAAAGTCCTGTAAGCACTCGACACAGAAGACGTGACTACAATCAATCATTTTGTGGCACACAGAACCTTTCTTAGGATCTGGCGAGTGTTAGTTGTAATCCACAGGTTAAATCATACTTCTTACCAAGGCATATTCCACAGTCGAAAGTCTCCTTATCGAACGCTTCTCGTGTCGCTTTGATATCGTAGTCTAACAGAGCGATTTTGTATTCCTGGGCCACCTCAAAGTCCTTACCTACTCCACAGCCAAACGCATTTTCAGCAGCTTGTTGTAAAGAATCGATGTAGTCAAAGACCATTTCTGTGCGGCCATTCTCCTCCCATATAGCCTGAGCCTTGGCTTCTAGCTCGTCTAATTGGGCTCTGGTAAGCCATTCTGGGGAGGTGGATAATTTGAAATTTGGAGCACATTCTGCTGGGTATCCTTCAGGCAGAACAATGCGTAGCTGAAGACCCGGCAGGTAATGTAGATTGTGTGATTCGAGGTTCGGTTCAGCAGTATTCGACCGGCCTTCCTCGTTACTTGAGGTGGAGGATGGCGGGGTAGGTAGAGGGGCACCATCTGCAGAAGCAGGAAAGATAACTTTGACAGGATCAGTAGGATGTACAGGGAGCTCCAGGAAAGCAGAGAAGGGAGCCTCAGTTCCTAAGATCAGTTCCGGGAAGATAGCAGCGATGCAGTCTAATTCGACTTCTCGCGGGTCGTCCATGGTTCAAGCGTTTCTCGTGGGCAGAATGTCACCGGTCGATCCGTGAAAGGGAAACGACTTCTGCTTCAGAGATGAAGGAGTCTAGATTCATAAGTAGGGAAGATAGCACATTTGAGAACGTGCGCAAGAGATCAGGTAGTGAAATGGTAGTTAGTGAACATGTCGGGTTGACATAGAGTTGGTGGCGAGGAGTCATCTATAAAAGCTGGAGATAATTTCATCGCAATAGCGGGTACATTACTTCAAATTTATAATTGGACCCCTGGGAATTGAGTCTTGGCGCGGCCGCGTAAGGACTGCACCAGCTGCTGCTTTTGCCATTGATAGTTAGACATTATAGCGGCACTGATCGGACCCTTCAACTTCAGGCACATAGCTTGGACAAATATCCTTTCATACAACACGATATATCATGAAGAAGTACTAATACCAACTTGTTACCTATTTTCACGGCCATACCCATTCCTTTCTCTATGAACTATAGGACCAATGAATTCTGCCGCATCTTAACTGTGAACAGCGAGTACAGGGTACCGACTCTGAGCCATTGGCAGCCGGTATTACCACAAATTCGGCGTCTTCCCTAGGCTTTTTTTTCAGGTAAAAGAAACTAGATCTTACCAAACTGTTCCCACAGTAATACTCTCAATTCTCACAACTTCTCCTAGCTGCCAACTGTCATGGATCGGCCACTTGCCTCTCTCAGCCTAACCCATGTCCATTACGATCCCAACGATCCCATCTCCTATGTATGCGCCTTCCTCGCTCTCGTTCCCCAAGGCCTTTGCGTTGTCTATGCAACTCTAATCTGGAGCACACGCGAAGCGGAAATCTTTCTCCTCTTCACTGGGCAGATGCTTTGCGAGGCACTCAACTTTGCTTTAAAACGCATATTGAAAGAAGAGCGCCCGAAACTGATGCATGGAAAAGGATATGGCATGCCGTCTTCCCACGCGCAGTTTGTGAGCTTCTTTAGCGTGAGCCTGAGCCTGTTTTTGCTCTTCAGACATGTACCGAAGAAATCGACAAAGAGCCATACACCGCTGGGTTTAAGTGCGAGGGTGGGGCTAAGTTTTTTGGGGATATTAGGTGCGGCGACAGTGGCATGGAGTCGGATATACTTGGAGTATCATACGGTGAAGCAAGTCGCTGTCGGGTATTTGGCTGGAAGCACCATAGCTGTTGGCTGGTTTGTGATTACAGCTGCGGTAAGGCAGGCCGGCTTGCTGAACTGGGCTTTAGAGCAACCACTCCTCAGACTGTTCCGTATACGGGATCTAGTTGTGGAGGAAGATTTATGCCAGGCAGGATGGGAGAAGTGGGAAGTCAAGAAAGCAGGTGAGAGGGTAGCAAGTGTAAAGAAGAAGAGGTGACGTTTGTGCTGTGGCACAATAACAGAATTTTATGGTTACCATATGACCTCGCTCTACTTTCTTCGAATTGCACATATCAAAAATATTCAAGAGGTTGGCTGGTGGGTTATTTTGAGCCTACAGTTGTTATGTTGTCATGAATTGGCCATTCACTCTCCTTGAGTTTTTTTGTCTGAGGCTGGACTTTCCCGTGCGGCAGTAGTCTGCTCTGTACTACTTCCACTCATGATTCACGCAGTATCTTCTCTATCTGATTTTATCCCGGTTATAGAAGGTTTTGGTTCACTCATTGTGCTTTTACTAGGCAAGGGTCAGCCCAGTTTTGTCAATTTCATCATGTAATGGAAAACCTCACCGAGGCCGGCAAACGTGATGATAGAGGTCATATACATAACATTTATTGCACATCTTGTCAAAGCTCATGTAAACCACCCAAAATTGCCCAGGCTTGGCTGAAAGTTGATCCATGGATGTTTTATGTATGTTCCCTGTGCTGGGAAGTGCTCGGCTAGTGCCTAAAAGGGTGCTGCCGTATCCCAATTGTTGGGAACATGCAACTTTTGTTATACACACAATTTGAAAATTTCAAAGTCGTGCCCCGAGCCCTTGAACTGCAGCTTCGCAAGGACGTCAGGAAATTACTAGGCATAACAATAACAAGGAAGTCCTTCAGGATGGCCTTGAAAGAGCACAATACATGCTCGTGAGCCATTTGGAGCAGCAACTGCTTTCATAGTATATGCGCCAAGCCTATAGTAATGCAGGAGATCCTTGAGTCCACCATGGACCTAGAGGAGGATATCTGTCTATCTCCCATGTTCTAACCTGGATCTGTGTAACACTGGGAGTCAAGGACCCAGTGTGAACTGAGAGCAATGAGCTGCATATGTACGCAAGGGTAGGGTAACAGTTAGCTGTAAGATCTCGTTCATCCTTCTCAGCACACCGACATTTATTAGGACCAGAATCGTCTTATGGGAAACTACTGGTGTCCTCGAGTGTCCCTAACTGGACTAGATCCAAAAGTCACGTGGAAGATTATTGTCTTGCTGCGACTGCCAAGCCCAGCTAACCCGAACAACATCTCTTTTTATTCAAATGCTTTCCATTTTCCAGTGGAAATATACATCCACTCGTTCCTCTCCACCAAGCTGTTACGCATCACCAATTCTAGAGCCATCGCCACCATCCTCCACAGCGCTTTAACCTATACTTTGCTGTCATTGTCATAGTTATTCCCCCCCACCATTATTGCACGCTCAAGGTCTTACTCATGTCATGTTAACGGCCTTCTGAATTTGGCTTACGGCCAAGCAAACCACCTGCAACCAGGGTCCATTGCCCTGGGACGCCAATCTGCATGTGCATCAATCAATCACAACATCCATACGGCTCGTGTATCTGGTTCTGGAACCCACCTTCTACAACCATGACCTCCCTTTAGGTTGTCATGCTCAAGCGGACTAATATATGTTGCAGCAAACAAGCCTGTCAGGGTGGTGTCCGAGTTGGCCGAATATATTAATGATGTGCTCGGTACATGGCTAACGGGGATTTTTTGCTCGGCAGACGTTCTCACTCTGACAAAAGCATATTCTTTCCATCAAAAGGCTGTGTGACTGTCAGCAATCGTTGGGAATATGGCCATGCTACCTTCTATCTTTGTGCCTCGAGATTAGAGAAAGTCGCTGCTTGGAACACGCGAAGTAGCTCACGATAACCATAATCATTCTTCGGTAGTCTCTTGAATCTATTCTAGCAACGCGCCAACTGATTACTATGATTGGCTTAGTGGCCATGTCGCTGGCCCGAGTTGGTCATCTGTACTCTATCCCAAAACTCTGCAGCAACAGGTCAAATATGAGAGACAAGTACAATTTGTGGCTCTACTACCTTGCAAGTGCACTATATCTCACATCATTTCTTGCTATTCTTTGTTATATGGTCTAAGCATCCCTTATCGTCTTGCATTCCCGGAATGTTGCTTCGTGTCTGCCTTTGTCTTTTTACTAGTTCTTGCCCTACATTTTCCGCATATGGCTTGTCATAGTATTATTGCAACTTAATACGGAACCCTTGACATGCGTTCAAGGATATATATTATCACCGTTCCGTTGGGATTCTATGTACTGCAGCTCTCTTTTACTCCCGAGCTAAATACGAGAGTGGCTGCCTACATCGTTTCATCATAGGTGTACCCTAGGCCCTGTTATGCTACTTTCAGTGTTGTCCTCTTGTAGCATAAATATTACTAGAGAAGATTCAAGTTGGAATCAGCTTCTAAGATAGAAGGCGCCCTGTGTGCTTATATTGCGTGGGTACTAAACAAATTATCTCTACTTCAACATTTATCTACATATTCCGACAGTTGTCACACCTGCGGCGACACTTAAATATCGCCTGCAATTCAAAGAAACGCTTGCCCTGTCTCATTTAGAGTCTAGAGATATTTAGTGCTGGATATTTCATACTTGTTAGCGAGGAAACATGTTTATCCTCGGTCTAGCGTTACTTAGCCTGTTTACTCCGGGATTCGCAAAATGTAAGTTCAGCCTTTTTTTCAAACAGATTGGTATGGAGGTTGAAGTCTTTTGGGAACGTTTCAGACGACAACTTCTGGAGCCAAATGCTGATAATTGAAAACTTAGTTGAAAAAGCATTCATCATTGAGCTTGCTCCATCTTCTGGTCTCTCAGGACGCTCATTATCACCGCATAGTGCATTTCGTAAGCGAGCAGAATCTACTTTGGACTACACAGTACGGCATGAATTCAACAGTCCGGACACCTACCTCGGTTTATCAATTCAAGTTCGCAGTAAGCATTCTTCGTAATCTACGGGAAGGAAACCTATCAGATGTCGTTATCCGGTCATGAAACAATAACTAATATACATGAATATAGGTGATGCGGCAAGTGAAGATATCCATGCGCAGCTGGAAGCAATTCCAGGCGTGTTAGCTGTATCTCCTGTGACTGAGGCCACAACTCCTATCACCTTTAATAATACTGCCGATCCTCTTCTTTCATATCCGGAACCAGCATCTTTAAGGAAGGTTTTTGGCAGTAGTCACCCCATAACATCAACCCTGGAAAGTAAGTTTCTAAATATCACCTACTGCTTCATGGAAACCTCGGAAGTGTTACGCATTTAATGTCCATTGCTGCATACCTTTCTTCGAAACCCATCTAACTTGAAATTTCTGCAGTGGGGGGTGTAGATAAGCTTCACGCACTTGGTATCAAAGGAAAGGGTATTAAGATCGGAATTATTGGTGAGCCGAATTTCTCTTAATAAATAATCCTGGATTTAGGATCACTGTATATTCCTTGTTTGTTTACTAATATGTCAACCATTCAGATACTGGTGTAGATTACAGGTATGTTTGACTTGCCCGGCTTTCTCCAGGAATCTGGTAACAGATAATCATGCCCGGGTATTTACGAATTGTGGTTTCATCTGACCTGTATAATACCTGTAGTCAAAAAGTCCACGTTAATGACACTATTGCAGGCATCCATCTCTCGGAGGAGGATATGGACCTGGCTTCAAAATTGCTGGCGGATGGTCTTTTGTTACGGATAACGGGACGGTCCAAAGCAGCCCTGACCCTCTTGCAGCATGTCTTGGAGGTGGCCATGGTACACACGTAGCTGGTATGTTTTGACATAAATTTTTTCCATGGCAATATTAACGCCGCAAAATAGGTATCATTGGCATGAATAGTGTGCCAGGCCAATTCGACATTGTAGGTGTCGCTCCTGAAGCAACATTGTACATCTACCGGGCTTTTAATTGCGATGCCAGAGCTGGGAGTGACGCAATTTTAGCAGCGATGCTAAAGGCTCAAGAACAAGGTGTCGACCTTGTGAGCCTGAGCCTTAGTGTGGGAGACCAGTCGGCATATGGTGGCATTGACCCTTTAGCAGCGGTCACAAAGAAATTGACGGATGCGGGCATCGCGGTAATCGCTGCAGCAGGCAATTCTGGAGTGCAAAGTAAATATGCGAATAGTCTGTATTCGGCAAAATGGCCAAGCACTGAGCCCAGTGCTATTTCAGTTGGTGCAAGTTAGTAATTTCTCATATAATCTACTCTGAGATTCTCTTCACTCACAGCCAGATAGTTGCAAATAAGGATTTCCCACTAGTCTACTCAGCCGTAGACTCATTAGGGGCAACCATTAAATATGCCTCCGTCTTTCCGATAGACTTTCCAAATGGTGCTGATGTGTTTTGGCTCGAAGATGGGTGCAGCAGTAATGTCTGGGAGGAAGCTATGAAAGTTGTCCAGGATGTCAACAGCACCATCTTCATATTCCAGGTATTGGCTGGGTGCGAGACCCCTTACATTGGCAACTATAACGGCGCAAAGTATCAGCCGAAGTACATGATGGCTTACAATGCGGAGGTGGCCGATCTGTATGATCAGTGCTATAATGTACCAAAACAGGGTTATTTCAGTGGTTCACCGCAGTTCACAAATGTGGGGTTTGAAGACGGAGTAACCTTGGCGCAAAATTATGCAGCTGGAGGTGGATATCTCAGCTATAAGCTTAAGTTTCCTAGTAAGTGGTAATGTGTACTCTCTAACCCATGCTAGGTTCTAATTCTTCTCAGGCAAAGACTTTATCAGTATACCTCAGCCGAGTGGTGGTTACATAGATTACTATTCCAGCTTTGGTCCAACGTATCATGACTACAGACTGAAGCCTCAAATCTCAGCGCCGGGTGGGCATATCCTTTCCACATGGCCACTGGGACCACTCTCTGGTTGGGTTATTATCTCGGGTACATCTATGGCCACACCCTATGTTGCCGGAGCATATGCTCTTATCAAGACCCAATTTCCAGGTGCTTCGATCCAGGAGATCAAAGAGCGGATACAAACCACTGCCAAATCTCTGCCATGGATCTATGATTCTACTGTCTTATCAACCACAGCTCAACAAGGGGCTGGCGCAATTGACGTCTACAGTGCAATCTTCTCAAAGAGTGTCGTTTCTCCTGGACAGATCACTATCACGGACGTTTCAAGAACGGAATACGGCACTGCCAATCTATCCATTACGAATAAATCTCCCAATGCTAAGGTTTATACCATTTCCCATCAGGGAGCAGCATACTCAGACTACTACCTCCAATACCGCGAAGTCTCACAATTGGCCAAGTATGGCGTGGCGAACCTCAGCGAGTCCTCAATAACTATCGCTTCCGGTTCCACAGAAATTATATTCGTATCTATGTCGCCTCCAGCAGATGTGACACCGGATTCATTTCCTGTTTTCAGCGGCTTTATTCAGATATCCTCCGAGAACGAAGAGTACAGCATACCATATATTGGACCACCATATTCCATATACAACACACCATACCTAACTATTCTAAACACCACAACTATCATACCCCAAATGTACGGTTACGATGCCACCGGCAATGCTATCAGAAATGACGGGTTCCTCATTATCAATCCAAAATATGGCTTCGGGTCCGCAATCTCCAAGGCACAATGGTCATACGAGGCAAGATTAGATGTTTTACCCGCGAATACATCGATCCAAGCAAATCACTATGCACCAAATGGCACGGTGAGTGCTTGGGACGGATATCAGCCTAGTAAGGTGATGCCTACGAGTAGTATCTTTGGATATGAGAGTTTTGGAACTCTAGTGAGACAGAGGCAGTGGAGCACGGGCGGACTCAGCGCGTATGGAACAGGAACAACAGCGGTGTTGGGCGATGATGGCGTTAGCAGAGAGGTTGGACCAGGTGATTATAGGTGGTTTGTTAGCGTGCTTAGAGTTGGGGGAACGAGCGGCGTACAGTCGGATTATGATACTTGGCTTGGTCCTGTGTTTAGGTTTGTGGATGAATGAATGAAATTGAAACCTTGAGGTTGGGTGCGGAGCATGATTAAGGTGGATATTGATCATAACGTTTATTTTTGTAGATAGTTTACCCATAGATCTGAAGTATAGCTTTGCAAATGATCTATCTTTGGCGTAAAAACGAGTTGGTTTGTCCAGACTTCATCCTGATTGTGATATTAACGGTCCAGAGAGATAATTGATATCCTGAACATATGATATGTAACATTTCCGAATCCTTTAGCCCGCCTTTCAATTCAGTAGCGTGCCCAAAGCCTCTGGTCTTGATGTGAGCTCTCACTCTGGCGGGACACTCTAACCTGATATTCCCACTAGATTCATCACTTTATCAAATCATCTTTGTGGCTGCTTCAAGCACCTCAAGAGCCAAGATGCTTCTATGCCAAATACTTCCGCATCCAAACGAGCGCTCTATAATGCAGAACTACTCGAATTCATCATGACATATTTACCAGAATGCGATCTTCTTGTCAACGCTCAACGAGTCAGTCGACTTTGGCACTCTCTAATCATCACCTTCCCAATTCTTCAGCAAATTCTTTGTTTCCAGCCCTTGCCATCTTCGAAAAATACCTACCAGGGAAAGGTCAACCCTATTTTTGCCTCTTGTTTCTCTCCATGTTTCAGAAACTTCGAGCGCGACGCTCCACAGAGTTCTATTGAACGCCTCGATTTTCGTAGCCCTATAATGTCGAATCCTTTGCCGTGACAACTTTTGCCTATAAAGACCGCAAAATGCTAGCTTTGGTTTAAGCTTTTATGCCAATTTACGTAAACGTTCGATATACCAACACATCCTACCACAATCGAACCTTAGGCAAATCGATTGTTTGATTATGTCATACTCGACCTCAGCAACCTAGGGAGCAACTGTGCTCGAAGCGCAGTACATCAACTTCGCAGGCATATGTAACTTTACTGGCGTGCGCTAGTGGCGGTACTTCTTAATACACATACAGTGTGGCGTCTTTTAGTAATTGCAGCGGTTAAATAGGAACTTCCTCTGCTATCAAAGGCACATTGACGATAACACCTCAAGGCGGTTACCGTGTTGAATCCACGGAGCCTATTCGATAATTATTTATATGGGATTGATTCTGTAAACGGCTTCTTAGTTCAACGGTTCAGCTCCAACTATCCTCATCTTCAAAATTGTACACCTTTCCATCTCATTTCTGTAGCGGCTGCGAGCTCTATGCTGCGTTAAGCTGCGTTTAAAAAATCTCAATGGGAACTGACTCACGATGTACATTGAATCTCCCCAATAGATCCACCCACTTCACGTGAGCCCTGGAATGGACCAATCCACCCACCGGGCCAAATCGAAGTTGAACTTGCCATCAGTCTTAAACACATTTGTGTTGGTATTTGCTTGGGCCAATAAGAACCTGTTCATGAAAGCTGCTACTTCTGGTTGCTGGGAAGCCGGCAGCTGACAATGACTTGCACCGTGAGCAACCTGAGAGAACCCAAAACTATCCTGCATGCCAACAGCCTCAAAAATTCTCCGTCCGGCTATCGAACACCCATAGGTACTGATAGGTCCCAGATAATCAATACCTGAGTTCTCAATTACTAGCAAGCCTCTCCCACTTCCTACGATCAGACCAATAAGCATATGGTGGTCATGTGGAAGAGTTTCGATTTTATTGACGTACTGCTCGAACACGGTGGCGAACCAGCCGTCGCCCGTTACAATCTGAGCGGCATCCTCGACGTTAGTCCCATTCTTTTTCATCTCGGAGACAATTCGCCAGCATCCTGCCCCACCCGATCCAGCTTCCTGTGGGATTGTCAACCTTATTCTATCATCAAAAGCCCCAGCAATGATAGCGCCTTTTCCATTCCGCGAACAGCCTGTGACTCCAATTCTTGATACATCAATATTCGTCATACTAGAGGGGAGAATCTCAAGCGCATCAATGATCCGACTCACGGCCCATGCCCAAGCTATCAAACCACCAGCCTGGTGCGAGGTTCCATAAAGCGTGTAGAATAGCCCGTTGGCGCGGGGGTATGTAGCTGCGATCTCTTCATTGTTAAATGTTATAATCGCAACGCCTTGAGGTACTGGAATTGAAGCGCCACCTAGAGCAATAATGGCGGGAAATGGACCTTTGCTCGATCCAGACGGTAGCTGGACCGAGACGGAGAACGAGATGGATTTCCCTCCCTCTGAGCATGCGATAGTTATTTTGTTCGATGCGGACGTTGCAGTTAAATTTGCAGGTCTGGAAGGCTTTTGGCCTAGTTCATAGCGCTGAAGGAGTGCTTTGATTTCTTCACGGCGACAGGTCCATGCTTCCTTTGTGGTAACTCTGGACCCGTTGGTAAAGGTAAAGGGGTCTGGGAGCTTAGAGATGGTGGTTGGTGGAATGCTACTAGGCAACGGAATGCAGTTGGAAGGTTGTGTTGTTTGTGCTAAAATATGAAGCACAGAAAAGGCGATAAGGTACAAAAACTGGAGAGAAACCATATTTCTTTTTGGTTATTGATATATCAACCTATCTAATACAACATAAACACAGCATAACGAAATACTTATATACAACAAGAATTAAGAGTTTATCAGGTTTCATCTCAAAAACTTAGTAGCCATTATATATTAGTCTAAATCCCTTATATCGCAAAGAGAATTGATCTGCTAGAAATGACATATGCGCACCTATAGTACTCCTTCTCAAGAAAAGAGAAGTATTACTGTGCTAGAAATGATATACGCGCACCTATGGTACTCTTCTTAAGAAAAGAAAAGTATTGCTGTGCTAGATATGATACATGCGCACCTATAGTAACCCTTGAGAAAAAAAGAAATATCCTTCGTGAAATCTTATGACCACATTTAATCTGTCCTTCGATCTCGGCAGTTTCTAAGTGAGGTTGTCGGGCCGCGGAACCATATTATGTAGCCATTTTATCAGCATCCTAAAAGGTTATTGGAATAATGCTCCTAGGCAAAATCAGAAGTTGTAGCCCCGAAGCAGTTGACAAATGTTGTAAACTCTCTCAACAAATTTTTACGAAACCAACCCAAGTTCTGAACCAAGTTTAGCATCGCTTAAATAGCACAAGAAGCCTGTTGTAAAATAGCAAGAAACCACAGGAATTGGAATACAATACCACGTTATTGCAGCTTGTCTTGCCACAAGTATTAATGGAATTTGCTAAGCTTAAAACATCCGTATTTATGCTTGGAAAGCATATAATGGTCAAAATCGCGTCTTGTCACGTGCCATGTTCTTGCTCACCTAACACGTGACCCAGAAGAGATCTACTTACTTAGAAGCTTTTAATCCTCAACTTTTCATTTTTAGTTTAGTATTTTTGTAATTAACCCTTTTTATTAGCCGCTTTACCAGGACCAAGAATTGGATTTGTGACAGAAAAGATAAAGACTAATACTTTTGCAAAGTAAGTGTAAGTCACGGTACCGACCCTGGTCGGGCACGTGCCCTGCTGCCGAGCCACTAGGGCTCCCTCGTGTATATATAGCTTGCTCTCCTCGAGCTCCCTCTTCCTTCCTTAGCTATAGATTCTCGTATAGTACCACAGCTGCCCTCTGTATCTGTAGATCCACAGCTCGTGCCGTGACATGTAACAACTCAAGGCGAACAGGGATCTCGATCCGTAGATCTTAGGAAAAGGGACTCAAAGGTGTGAACGACTATCAATTGTTATAACGAAAGAACAAGCTACATATAGAAAAAGGAGAAGAAAGCAGCGCTTTATATACAGGAGACTGACCAGGAGCCAGTGTAAGCGAGGCCTTGTGTTGTCAAGGGCCGAGCCCTAAAAGGCCGAGCCCAAGGGGCTTTAAGCGAGATAGGGCTAGGTCTACAATCAGCTTTATAATTCTGGTTTTTTTTTTAAATTAATGAAGCGAGTTTGAAATGGAAAGGCTATTATTGCTTGCTTTTTTTAAATCACAAGTATTAGATTCGCTTACAACTTAAGCACAATATAATCCCGGTTTAAATTTTACAATTTATACAGAAAGAAATAAAGCATTAGTTCGTAACGAAAAGCTAAAATTCAAGTGTCATGGCACGCGCTGTGCATCTACAGGTACAGTGGGAAAGGGTGGCATAATATGAGAGAATCTAAAGCTAAAGAAGAGAGAGGACCTCGGGGAGAGCGGGCTCTATATACGTGAGGAGCTCTGGGAGCTCGGCTGTAGCAAGTCAGGTGTTTTTCAGGTACGGGAGGTGACAAGTCTATTAAAATATTATTCAGTGATGTCTAACACTGAGTCAAACGTTTGACACCGGTACTGATAATTAGGAGGAGGGTTAGAGTTCTTTTTGTAGCGCGTATTACAAATCTGGAAATCATTGTTCAAGCGCTGATAGACCGTAGCAAGCATGCGCAAAGACTTGGACAGAATGAGATAAGTACCTTTCGATATATGTTCTTTTTAAAAAAATTAAGTAGAAATAAAAGAGAATTAACAGACTCCTAAATAAGGCAAGTAAGCTCGGGACCTCTTCATTCTTCAGATGCCGCCCATCAGAAAGCCGCTTTGTTGAAAGTTGTCTCCGATGTCTCATCGAGATTAGCAATAACGCTTCGTCATACCCCTATCCCTCTATTTTCTCTTCTTACCTCTTCTTTTATCTTTTTTTATCTTTATCTTTGAGCCATCTAGTCGCACTTGTAGCTAGAAATCTTATCATTTACCGAAGAGATGACAGTCGCAGCGCCTCCGGCGAGATACTTTATAGCGAAGCCTCCAGATGGGCATCCACCGTCGCTGTAGCAAAATTAGCCCTTTTGTGCCCAACGAAAAGAACTAAAGAGAAGGGGGGGGGGGGAGAATTACATATAGAAGGTACAGCTATCAATACCACCGAGAACAGGGACAGAAGACATAACGTCGTTCCAGCCGTTGCCAAGATTGTCCGTTAGCCATGTTTGGTTAATTCACATTTCGTCTCGAATATTTTGCAAGTAGTAATAGCAAGGCCGGGAAGAAGGATAAAATAGAAAACCCACAGCAGCGGTTAAGATCGTTAGTCAAAGCCTCGTGGCTGCCATTGAAGTTGCTGTCTAAGGACCTGAGCGTTAGCGGTTTGTAAGAATATGGCCAAGGAGCCAAGGTTTGGAGAGCAAACGAGTGACGGCGACGGGGTGCAAGATAATAAAGACCTACCTGCGTAAACGTCGACGACGACAGCGCGCTTAGCGAGTTGAGCTCGCTTCTCTGCATTTTGCCCCTTAAGTTGTGCGCCGGGCGACAGGAACGCGGCGGGCTCCTTGGAGGATTCTGGGATAGAGTCGATTCCCACCTCTTTGTTGGATAACTCGGCGACTGGCGCGGAAAAGGCGAGGGAAGCGAGTAAAGGGAGAACCGAGAGGATGCTAGTTGGCTTCATCGTTGCTGTAGGTTAGTGCTAACATTGAAGGCAAGTTTTTTTTAAGTGTGCGAAAAGGATGTTTGCTAAAGAATAATAAGGAACGGTTGGGGGAAAGTTGGGGATTTATAGTTTATATAGAGTTGAAGTTTGGGAACTCGACGGTGTATAAAGAGCCGGGTTGAAGAAAACGGTAAAGCGATGTCAAAGTGATTGCCGGTTTGGGTTTTGCATGTGAGTACTGCGTTTCTACAACCTCTTCCGTTTGAGGACAAGAGTTTGACATGCAATAAATTACTTTTTTAAGCAGAGTAAGTTGCAAATAATGCATTTGCTTAGTAGCATTTGCAAGGATTATTTCTCGGGGAAGGTTTATCGCTTTATATTAATGCTTACTACGTATTCTACTCATGTAAGGGTTATTTGAATGTTAAATGCGCTGTAATCTAAAATTCAATTTACTTTTTCCGAATGCTTCAAGAAATGCCTCAAGGTAGGTAACCGGAGATTTCCTAATGCCAAGCCAGCCCTTAATAGGGGAATCTCGCTTGTCATTTAAGGAAGAAAATAGAGTTTTGGTATAAGATAAGACCCCACAATTCTTCCACTTACAGGACCGATCCGGATGAACAACAGTCAGATCAGGTAAACATGCAAAAAAGCTTCCTAACGTAGCCTTCATCGCAAATTCCAACTCTGGCCGTGTCGCTGCAGCAATTCTCTATTGCGACTATGGTTGCGAATCCTTAAAAAGATAGATTTATATGCTAGATCAAAGACCTTGTACCGTTTGTTAGTATTTTACAGTAATACCACGGCTTTTTTCATGTCACCAGCTGTACCACAGTATCCTCTGGTATACTGCAAGAAGTTTATTAATTTACAATTTACCCGCCAAGCAGCTAGTATTTGGCTATAAATACCCGGCGGTGAGCAAACTGCTACTGGCTTCATCACCCATGGTGTGCTTTCCATGGGTTCCCTAGATATTTTGAATTTATGTATTTATAATTCTGCACTGTTGTATCACTGGGGGTCCCCCTATTCAACGAGGAGTTTAGAATTTGAATTACGAGATACAGGATTCGACATTGGAGTTGAGAGCGGAAGGGATCAGATATGATCCTTTTCAGCTATAACTAGCACCTCGTCAACCCACAATCTAAAAAAAAGAGGCAAGACTTCAACATAAGGCAAGATACTCAAGCTTACCAAGGCTACAAGGAAGACCGTGATATCCTGTTAATACTTGAAGTACAGCACATTATCGCATGGTCAGTGCGTGCTGACTATTACCGCCTGATACATGGTTGCCTAAAATATCGGCTTCAGTCTAATAGACTAACTGGTGCAAGGGTTACAAGCATGTATCCGTTCCCATTTAAGAAGGACCCCTGCCGTTATGACTTCGAAGTTGCTCCAGAAGATGAATATATGTGAAATTTTGAGTTTTCTGGTGCGATAGGACAGGCGATAGAAACACTGCTGCGAGTGAGAGAGACCTCGACTGGAAACCCTCATATGTCGTAGATCAAGACCTATGTTAGCTTTTTTTTCCCTCCGCGCGGGGGTACAACGCGCAGATAAATAGAAAGAATCATTATTTGTAGGGTTTTACAATTTACAGATACTTCATAGAGAATCCTTTAAACTCAGAATCATTATTTGCCTTTCTTACTGTAAATCGTCGACGAAAGATTTGCTGACACAAAACATGGAATTATACTTCTAACCGAGCCTCACGCAACTGCCTTAGTGTACATGAACTGTGTAGCATGTGGCGAAGAAGCTTAGAGTAGTCCCAACCCAGCCCAGCTGCGGCCAACGCTGTCAGACTTGCCTGATCTTCCCTCCCCGGACGGCCCGGGCCGGTCATATTCTGCTGGGATATCAACAGCGAATTACTCAAAATACCAGTTAAAAACTCACCGGCTTCATATTAACATCAAACAATGCAAATTTTCCACCTGGCTCAAAGCGTCGAATGTCGATCCGGATAGGAGCTGTGACCTGCAGGAATTTTGCCACGGCTGCACATTGGCGAGCAGCTTCACTGTATGATAAGTCGTCTTCATATTCCTTTTGTGAAACTACCTTGGAGTTTACTGTCACTGCAACAACGCCGTTATAGGGTGCGATACCATCCTTGTGGTTAAATCGGGTAACGATTGGCATAGACCAATATTCGGGTCTCTCCTTGGACGGTGGCATGACTGAGATAGTAGCTTCTTCGCCTGAAAGATACTCTTCCATCATGATTAAAGGCGAGTCCTTGAAGAGACCTTTAACATGTTTGAGTAGTTGCTGTTGCGTATAGCATACTTTCACGCCGTAACTTCCGCGGCCACGGATTGGTTTGGCGACGATAGGGTACGAGAGATTCATGCGTGATAACTCAGCCTCAACATTTGGAGATTCATAGATTAACCATGCGTGAGGCATTGTGAAAATGCTTTTGGATCGCAGGAGGTTGTTGACAAACCATTTATCATCATATTGCTCGACTAGAAGAGGGGGCTGGCCAATTACTCGGACGCTCTCTTCGTATTTAGAAACACGTGATGACATCTGAATCGGATGTGATGCAAACAAAATGGTATTGGCCCAGAGATGGGAGGCTCCTGTCCTAAGAGCGGACAGGATGCCTTCCTCGGTATCTGGAAAGGACCACCCAGAAGCCTCATGTGGATCTGGAGAACGCTGAGGAGTAAGGACCTCGATGTCTGACCCCGACTGTAAAGCATATGCAATATCTGCGCCAGAATCCTGGTAGCCTACAATTTTTGTTAGTTACCAGGAACTGAGTTGTTATAATAATCCACATGCCTCCAGGTTTTTTCGGCTTGCTCACGCCATTGATGATTGGTGGTTCCATGGCTTGATATAACACCGCTACACGAACCGGCTCTCTAAATTTGGAGATCGTGGATAGTAATCTAACTTTCCTGAAGACGGTGCCGGATTGGGGCAGCACCAAGCTACATATACGTGTTGAATGTACGGACCTAGAACAAGCATTCCTGGCTGCTGCGCTGAATGTTGAAGTAAGACATTGACGGCACATTGCAGTGTTGACTGGTACAGAGTATTTGATTTCGCGGTGTTGGAATTTGTTCTAAAGCGCAGGTCAGAGTATGGACAGGATATATGGGGAAAAGCAGTTCGCTACCTACATTACCAGGAAGCCTGTTCGGATCCTTGTCGAGCATAGACGGCAAGAGAAATGGTGTCTCGGTAATGTATCCGCTAGCCGACTTGATCATCTGATTTCGGCCTTGGCCCGACGGACAGCTCGGAAAGTTGAAGGCTATTAAACTATTAAAGAGGATGTAGCTCTGGATCAATAAATCCGCAATTCTACATCTTCGCACTAATTACCCGGGAACCTTCATTTCCATCTCGAACAAAATGGGCGAATAGTGAGCCATCACGTGATTCGAACACGAAAAGTTGTTCTGCTACAATCTATGGCTTCCTCAGTAATACCAGTGTAAGGCCTCAAACGTAGGTAAAACATTCATTCAAGGCCCTGTGGCATTAGTCGATGGCGCGTGCAAAGGCCTGGTTACGTTGCGGCCCAACCTCTCTTTCCATGATATTCTGGCTAAAGTCTTTAGTGAAGCTGAACTCACCACTGCTATCGCGCTTTAATAAAACGCATAATTACCGCATGACAAAAAAAAGCTAAAAATCAGGAAGCGTTTTAGTAGTAAAAGTGATCTGTTTTCCTAGCTTTTTCATCACTTTGGCATGGCTACGGCTTGTGTGCTACAGGCTCTGGATGCTGGTACGTTGTCATTGGTCTTTACGAATCCAACAAAGCAAATGGCACCATTCGGAGGGAAGGGTACTCTTATTGGAATTTCACCAATCGTGGCATCGTTATCGAAGAACGAAGTTCCGTACATTCTGGACATGGCATCGGCCGATCGTGGCTAAGGGTCACAATGTTGGTCTAATCCCGTTGGCGAATTCTGCCGAGCCAAAGTACGTTGGTCTTTCCACTAGTATCACATTTGCGTAGCTGATCTTCGCACTCGCTCCTCAGTCTCAAGACCCTCCTAGCTCTACCGAAGTGCTAAGGGGGTTTACGTATGCCCCGAATAACTCGCTTCAAACCTCCATTGAGCTTGCTGAACTCCCTCAAGAGGACAAGATGCGTTATTCCGTTATAGCATATTTTGAAGCCTGTCATCCCCTTTACCCGTTTCTCGACGAAAATCTTTTCCAGGAAATGGTTAGGAGAGTCCAAATAAAAGCAAAACACGGTGCCTTTGCACAATCTCAATGCCTATCTCAGCCCACGGATCTTGCTCAGTTGTTTCTGGTCATCCCCCATGAGAGCAAAAGTTTTAGAATTGAGACTCTCTATTAGTTTCACATCAGATTCCTATTATGCTACGGCCATGTCCCATGTTGCAAAAGTAAAATTATATGATAGGTTCAGGGAGTGCAAGTTTTATTGCTGTTCGTTCGCGAGTGGACTCAATGCCTAGTTTCTCACGTCCACCATTCCGTCGAGCAGTCTAACCTCGGACTGCAATGAAAGCACATCAATTGTGAGTGGTGCTTGAGCTTTAGGATTCTGAGACGGATACCATATCTAATCAGTTTCAGGCCGATTCGATAGAGATGCCCCAGAGGAAAGTGCTGAAATTTTATGAACAAAGCAATTGCACAGTGCGGTCTCTTGGTCCATATATTTATTGGATAGGACTCTTTGTGTCATTCTTTGAAGGCCATTGACTTTACGAGATGAGGGAATCGACATAGAGGATCTAGGCGAGTGGGAAACTCGAGAAATAGATAACGGTGCCATAACGGGTTGCCATGATCCGGAATCAAAATCAAAAAGGATCCTCCTTCCTCAGTTACAATACACTGCAGCCACTATTCTTTTAGGTATCATCGAATTATAACAGAAATCACGCTCATGCTCTACCGAGTCGCGCAATCTCCAGCTCGCTTTCCTTGGCCAACGAATCTGACTGAGTGGCAAGCTCAGACTAGCTCGGGCTACTGGGGGCTTCTTGATAATGTATGGCAAGAATTAAAGTGGCATGCTTCTCCTGTGGACGTGGTGCCGGTCTCCAAGATTGAGCTCTAACCCTTGTTGGAGCCGAAATTTCACCATTGCATGATGCCCCTCAATCGACCAGGCCCAATTATCCCACAGTCATAATCTTCATCTATTATGACATGCTACGAGAGCGCTATTTCTACTATACAAATTCAGTCGGAACTGGCGCGCTTTGCCAACAGGCCAGACTCGTGGCTCACTAGTCACCCAGTATTTGTCCTCGTATAAGATTCTTGTGTAAAACGTAGTGTCAATATGAAAATTCTAATACGATACTATACGGTGATATACTGTATATCCCAATATTAGTGTTGCAAGAGTTTTATGCATATTTTTGCATTAACATTAGTGTTATTAATTCGAAAATTTACAAGCTGTAAAGCAGATCGTAAAACAAGCTATTTTTGGAGCGTATTATCTACAAGCGAGCCGGAATTTTCGTCGATGCTTTTTAAAAATGTAATTGATGGTTTCGCTGTGTTCTTACCTTCCACGGGGCAAAAGGCACAGCTTATAGGCCGTGCTCTTGCTCTTGGTGGATATGGTAATTGTTGTTGTATTGAGTTCTACTCTACGTTCTAAGATAAAGGGGATGTGATGGCGCGTGCGCCATCACGTGCCACGTGTGAGTTATACGACCGACTTGGTCAATATATACCCACACTGGCGGCTCTCTAAAAAGCTGTAAAACTATCTAAAAGACCGTAACGGCCCGTGATTATAAAACGAAAAAAGAACTCGATATCAGGCTTTTGATTAGCCCGTTTCACTTTTGTACAAAGGAAAAACTATAGCATCTGACCTTTAATTGGCCAGTATTTTTCCTTTCTCCCGTTTTACTTACTTTATGACTTTCAGCTTAAGTAGTTTAAATCGATCAGCTGTTTTAGGGCCGTTAAAAGTTTGCTTTTAGTCATAAATCGGCAAAGTTGCTGTTGCCGTTAATTCACTTAACTTTCGTGATTTCCTTTCTTTTATATAATTGACGAAAGCACATAATATTTATTATAAGTCTTTTTTTCTGAGTAGTTTCCAATTTAACAAAGCATTCGTAAAAAATTTGGAATCCGTACAAATAATTAAAAGTAAGTGATTTTCAGGATAAGCTCGATCGACGATTTGAAAGTAGCTTCGATATCGAATCCGTGCTTATAACGTAAAGCTTAAAAGCTAGTACGCTTTTAGTGACTCGTTTGCACTTAGTTGACAACCAATAAATCACGTTAGCTCTGTTGTAGAATCGGCTAGTACGACGACGTAGCCAATTTGTAATAATAGGTCCTTGTTATTAGCAAAGCTTGCGTCCGTGAAAACAATCAGCGAAAAGTTTGAAAATCTAATGAAACGTAATTTAGGCCTTTAGTAAAGTTCTCGAGTTGCTATTGAAACGCTTGTTCAAGCCGTAACGTCAGCTTTTTAAAGTTGATTACTTAAGCGGCACAAATAAGTCGAAAAATGCTTCGAGCTAACACATTGAAACTATATAAGCTCTTTTAGCTCGTTGAGCTACGTATTGATCGCGAAGAAAAAAGCTAGTTCGAGTAACGCTTTTAAAGCTTATTGCGAAGTTAGCTTTTCACTTACGGTTACTAATTGTTACACTAGTTCTTTTGATTGACCGTAATAGTGCTTTTACCTGTAAAGTGTATTGTGCACCCGTTGAACTTCATTAACTGACTTACTGTAAAGTGTTCTCGTTCTTTTGCGAAAAATTAAGCTTTCTCAAGTTGTTGCTGTTCAGCTGTTGCAAAAAAGCTATTAGCCAAAAAAAAATATTATCAGTTTACAAGTCTACAAAGCCGAAAAAATCGGTATTGTTCGATATAGCAAGCAAAAGTCGTAAATTGAAAAGTTTATCTCGAAGTTTTTAACGTAGTAATTGTAGTACGTCTTGAACCAGTAATTACCGGCTTTTAGCACTCCGTAAAAAAGTTTACAACCCGTAAAATCTCGCTAGTTGTAAGTTCAGCTCCGTAATAAACTCTTGCGAAGATTGATATAAAAATTACGGTTCAGCCTCGTAACTAACTAAACGTAAACTTAAATATGTCTTTTAAATAAAGCTTGATATCAGAGCTTTGTATAAGCGCTGTAATACAAAAATCAAGCGTTGGCTTATTACTAAATTGTCGGTAATTAAATAAGAACGATATTCTTTTCGTAATCGTTGTAAACTTAAACGACTAAACGGGATTTCTCGTAAGCTTTAGTAGTGCTTTAATTCTTGATTTCGTCGATAAACCTTAAGTTAAATATGCAAGTTCCCGAAAAACGTTTTTTCGCGAAATAGCTTCAAATACGCCTTTTTCTAAAAAGCCGAAAATTTCTTTGTTACAGGATTCCCTGAATTGGTTCTCGGCCTAAAAAGCTCTAATTAAAAGTGAATTACCACGTTAGCAGCGTTCGCTGTAGCGTAGTTTTACGAAGTCGACTTCGACTTCGTCGAATAAGCTTTTGCAAAAAATTCGGCTTTGCAAACTGTAGTTAGAAAGTTTATAGTTTTGTAGCGGTAAAATCTCTACGGTAATAAAGTCACTAATAGTCCTAGTTCTTATTGTCAGCTGGTTCTTTATTGTCAGCTGGTTCTTTATTGTCAGCCGGTTCTTCAAGTTTTTTGCGAGTAAAAAAAGTTTAACGCTCGTGCTACGGAAAGTTACAAAGCCGTTAAGTAAAGCCAAACGCAATTTTCTCTTCCTGGCTAATAAAATTGAATAAGCCTGACCAAAAGCCTAGCTGGCCTGTTTGCTTTTTTCTACACTAGCACTTCGAAATTCAAAAAAAATCGTAAATAGCGTTGTGCTAAAGCCGTTTCGAGTGTTAGTGCTTCGTAACTTTCGTTCGGCCCTAGCTTCGAATTTCTTTTTGGGCTTTTTTAAAGCTGTAAATCGTTAGCTAACTAAAAAAAAAGCGTTTAGTTCCGTTATGCGTAAGTAAGCTCCGAAAACTAGTAAAGTAAGTACGATTCCGTTAAAGCCTGCAAAGTCGTTGATTGTTTAAAAGTATCTGAAAAGCGATGTTTTTGTCGATTCTAGAATCTCGGCAGTAATGATTTTGTAAACCGGCGTACAAAGCATAATAGCTCGACTTTACCGATGAGTAATAACCTTTACGGGTACAGCTTTAGTCGTAAAGCCGACGTTTGCAGCGTATTAACGAAACTCTTTCTAACGAAATTCTTGCCCGCGTCGTAAACTATAAAGTCAAGTAGGCTTAAGTAAATGTCGATCTAGCACGCTCGTAAACTTTCCCAAGTGTGTTTTGCAGTAAATTTTAAAGCATCGGCTAGCCTGAAACGCTGTAGCTTCGTCGACAACGTGTAAAAAAAGTCGCCGTCGATTACATAATATCGACGATTACGCAGTAGTTGAACTTTACGTCGTTTTTAAAAGTAAACCTGAATCGGCCGAAAGACTTGCCGTGCTTTTAGCAGTAGTAGCAGTATCGATAATTTGCTTTAGCACGTTTTAGTTTCGTTGTAGCCAGTTTCTCGAAGATTTGCTTAAGCATTACTGAAAAATAGCCGAATCGCCGGTAAAAGCGTCGAAGCTCGATTCAGTTAAATAGCATAAGTTCAAGTCGAAGCTACGAATAAAATACTGCTTAAAAAATATTCCAAAGCATAAAAAAATACTCGTAACGTTTACAACAAAAACACTTTTTTGTAAGTAATCAAAGTATTAGTAAATTGTTGTAATAAACGTTAAACAATTAAAGTCAGCGAAACAAAAAAAAATAAAGTATTATTTTACGACATAAAGTCGATTAGCCGATTAAGGTTTTACAGTAATAAAGCTTATTAAAAAAGTTAACCAATACTAAACTAGACGTTAACTATTCTTTTAGTTATACGTCGAGCTTAAAGCTTATAACTTTGCTAAAAGCAGTGTACTAGCCGTAGCTAGCTGTTGATCGTTGTAAAGCTCCTGTATTAATCATGATTTCTACAAATTCGAAGAAAGTGTAACGCGAACTCGCCTTGTAAGCAAACGAGTCGTTTTCAGTAAAGTTGCTGTCTGTAACGTTAAGCTTAGTAATAGCGTAATTGCACGCTCTGTTGGCTAGCTCAATAGCAGTAGTTGCAGCGCTGTTCAATCGACGTCGCTGTACGTCGTAAAGTTGACTATAGTCAACTTGTTGTTAAAGTTGTCGGCAGTGCTAATAAGCTTGTTGTCGGTAATAAAAGCTGCAAAAGCTTCTTCCAGCTCACCGTGTCAAAGTTCTCGTAGTTGCTACTTTCGTAGTTTACGAAATATTGTCGAAAGCGTTCGAAGAAGTTTAAAGCTTTAGTATAGTAAAGTTCTAATTAGTTCCTGAGTCTAACTTTTGCTTTTTTTTGCTTTTTGTTAAAATAGTTCTACGATCGACAGTCTTTTTTATTGCAAACGTAGCAACGATTTAATTTTAAAAATCGTTAGTTACGGCTTTTTTAGTAACTCGCAAAACACGGCCACGGTTATAAAGTTTACTAACCGAGCTATTTCAGTAATATTTGCAGTCTGTAAAATATACGTTTTGCTTCGTAACACGAGCCGTAAATTAATTTACTTTTTCGTAAGCTAAAATCGAAAATTTCAGCTTATTAATAAAAAGACTTAAAGCTAAAGCTTCAAGTAGCTCGAACGTAGCATATATACAAAAAAAACTTTTTAGCAAGCTGTTACGAGCTTGTTATAAAAAAAAGCTATTCCACGAAAATCTAGAGTTAAACTGTACTAAAAGTTGCTTAATTTTTCGACTAGAATATTAACGCAATTCACCGTTGATTTTTCGGGGTTTTCTTTAATAATTAAATCGAAGCTTGTAGCATTTTATTCAATAAGCTTTTAGCGGCTATAAACAAAGCTTTCGAAAAATCTACGTATATCGCCGAATGTTTGTTCAAAAGTTCCGTGTATTAAAAAAACTGCAAAATAGTAGTAACTTAAAGCGATTCCTTTAAAAATACAAAAGAAAGCTTTGAAGTAAACTTGACGAAGTATCTTTACACAGTAGCAAAAGTCGTAAAAAATCGTCATGTAATAGTCGAAAGCAAAGCCGGTTCCGTCGTACTTTTGATTGTCGGTAATTATTTTTGACAAATTTGCCAATTTTTTGCTATAGTTTACAACATGTTTTTTCGTGTTTAACTTTGCAGTACTGTTTACAAGCGTATTAACTAGTTTCGAAGAAAAAGAACGCTAAAAAGCTGTTAATGAAAAAGTCGGTAGTTGTTCGCGAGCAGCTCGAGCCAAAATCGTTTTAACATAAATAAAGTTAAAGCTATTTTTTCTTATTTCTTTTTAAGCGTTCCGGATTTCGTCGAGAATTTATTTGTAGCGTTTTTTTGTTACTACACAGTTGTAAAAAACTTGTTCAAAGCTTTTTCTTTTGTAATTAGCTTAATGTAAACTTTTGTCGGCAAAGTAACTACATAAAGTCCCGAGTATAGCGTTTTTCCACTTTACTAACTCGTCGAAAAAAGTCGACTGTAAAAGTTTTAAAATGTTTACGGAAGTACGCTCGCAAATCTTCATTTATATCATTGTAATATTCGAAGTCTATAAATTTGTATTTAACGAATTCGACTATATTTTCAATAAAGCTGCCGTAAAGTCAACTTTGTAATTTTTCCACTTTTTTTCAAGTTTTGCATACTCAGCAGTTAGGGCTATATTAGCAGAAGGTATTCGGTGCTTTTGAGGAGAGTTGGTTTAATTACGGGGCTGCAAATAAGTGCTGTCGTGTTACCTGAACCGTAAAAGGTCGTAAAGTGGGATTCGTTGTAATAGGGTAAGAATCAAGCTTTGATCTGCGCTGATCAGTGATGGTTTCGCTGTGTTCTTACCTTCCACGGGGCAAAAGGCACAGCTTATAGGCCGTGCTCTTGCTCTTGGTGGATATGGTAATTGTTGTTGTATTGAGTTCTACTCTACGTTCTAAGATAAAGGGGATGTGATGGCGCGTGCGCCATCACGTGCCACGTGTGAGTCATACGACCGACTTGGTCAATATATACCCACAGTAATCTAACGAAATTTAGCGTTGACGAACGATTATAAGTAGCAAATAAAAACTGAACATAAAAAAGACACCGCCTATTTTCTAATGGGAATCTTTAGTATCTTTTTGTCGTTTATTTATAGTGAAGGGAAAGAAAATGTTTTGCAACGACTTCTAGAAGAGGCCAAGAGAAGTCCGGACAGATAAAGTGGTTTACTGCGAAGATAATAAGCTAAATTTAGTGCGATTTGTGGTTGTGGAAAAGACGCGCATTAACTCCTTTGCGGTCAAATGATGTATTCAAGAAATATATTGACGTTTTAACAGTATTTCAGTCATTTCCCATAATATATATTCTAAACTTAGTAAAAAAACAAAACAAAAAAACCAGTATATATAAGTAAACATATACATTAGTTTTAGGTCGTTACTGATCTTGGAGATTCGTTTTATTTGATCGTCATAATCCACGACGTCCATCACGAATTGCTTATGACCATCCTCGAAACTCTCTTGGATCAGGAAGAGTCCAGCACTCGAATGCGCAAGCGCCCCGATGGTACATCGCCCTCACGATGGTCTCTCAACACATCTGGACAGGTAAATCCACATCCTCTTCAATACAATGTTGCTGTTTACTTATATCCACAGCGGCATATATCATATCAACAATTAATGGCGCCCAGGAGAAAGGTGCAACGATTTGTCCTATGCCCCAGACATTTTGACCTATTTGATTCTTCCATAGGAGGTTCATTCCATCTCTTTCGCTAAGCAGGTCTCTGAACGATTTAAATGCTTCGTAAATTAGGAAAATAGACAGTCCCGTCATAAGAGTGACCAGAACTCGGCGCCATCTTTGTGACATTTCTTGATCCCGTCTATCTAGTAGACGGAATAGAAACCAAAAACTCAAAACCAAGAGCGTTGAAGTCATAACCGACGTAACCTCGGCTATAGAAATCCACATGTCGGCTCCGTGCATCGGCCTTATGGCGGCTGTTTTCCATAACAGGTTGTGGCTGTCAGCAAAATCTGCACATTGCTGGAGAAGGTTTTCGGTCTTTGCGGCCCAGAACGGGTTAAGCACTGCGAGTAGTCCAAATACAGAGGTCGTAAAAAGAATGACATAGAAGAGCGCTTCTCGTTTGTTGAATGCAGCTCCTTTATGCAATATTTCTTCATTAAAGGCAGGATTCCTATTCCTGATGC